>JALMQS010000083.1:13617483-13997280 GCA_024734495.1 Forficula auricularia | reverse complement strand
CGGAATGTACCCTTAAATGCCTTGTGAGATCAGATTTTGTTGAGAAGCTTTTTTCACATTGATTACAGGCAAAGGGCCTTTCTCCGGAATGTACCCTTAAATGCTGTGTGAGATCAGTTTTTTTTGAGAAGCCTTTTTCACACTGATCACAGCCAAAGGGCTTTTCTCCGGAATGTATCTTTAAATGCCTTGTGAGATCAGATTTTAATGTGAAGCTTTTTCCACAATGATCACAGGAAAAGGGCTTTTCTCCGGAATGTACCTTTAAATGCATTGTGAGGTGAGTTTTTGTTGAGAAGCTTTTTTCACAATGATCACATCGAAAGGGCTTTTCTCCGGAATGTACACTTAAATGCTCTGTGAGATGAAATTTTCTTGTGAAGCTTTTTTCACAATGGTCACATCGAAAGGGCCTTTCTCCGGAATGTACCTTTAAATGCGTTGTGAGTTGAGATTTGAATCTAAATGTCTTTTGACACTCTCTACAGTCAAAAAACTTCTGACCTGAATGAAATAGAAAATGGTAAATTAATTTTCAGAATGGATTTAAATGTATATTAAGAATTAAATTTACCTTTATTTACAATTTTAATATTCAATTTATTTTTTAATAGAGTGGATATGTTCATATTTATACATTTCTTTTGATGTTTTTCAAGGAAAGCTTCGCTAATAAACATCATTTGACAATAGCAACACGGATGAAGTGGTCCTGAAATAAAACACAAATCAGTTAAAATTATAAACCTAGCCTTATAATCTAGAACTTCAATTCGAACATTTATAATTTAAAAGATAAAAGTAAATAAATATTATATTTAATATTGATTTATTTTGTTTGTTGGGTCTTCGAGGAACGGGCCGCCTCTTATAAAGACAAAAGAGCATTAGACAAATTTATTTACACATCTTTCACACTTTCAGCTTCAGAACAAATTAATTCAGATTCAGAGCGGGTGGCTGAGAGAGCCAGGATTAATCCTGCCTCACATTTCACATTTCTTTTTTTTTACTTCATCCAATGCGAAGCATGGGGAAAGTATTATAATCGGTCTCGCGGCAAGCGTGACTTTAAAGGGTCCTCAGGTAAAGACTACGGAACCCATGGTCTCAATTAAAGTCACAAATTGTAGTATTCAATCGGGTTGAATTTTAGCACGTGACGGTTTTGCCAAAAATTACATGGGGTCTCGTCGAGAGGCCAAAAAGTGCGATTTTTTCATTTAGTGCGTCCGGATGTATGGATGGATGTATGTTATCGTTTTTTTGGCCACGTTTTTTTCCACACCGTTGTACTGATTGAAATGAAATTGAAAACCTACCATTAGTTTAACAAAATAAAGCGCTGATTAGTTTTTGGTACATATCGGCCCACAAACATTAGTACTTTATTTCGGTACTTTTTTAGTTTTTTCTAAATATCTTGAAAATCACCTAAACAATTTTGATGAAATTTAATATCCTAATTAAGTACCTTGGGGACCACGAAAAAGGTTAAATAAAGTTTTTAGTAAAATTATATTTTAAAGTACTTTACTCTAGAGTAAGATAATACTTTTTAAAAAATTTTATTTTAAATTCCTTAAAACTTATTCAATTGATCGTTTTATATAGCTCATTTATCCTTGCTTAAGTAAGAATGGATAGGCTTCTCTCTGTGAAATGCTAAAAATTTGGGAGGAAATTTTATAAGTAACCATAGCAACTGCGTTGTTTTCTTATCCGTTACTTTTGCTGAAGACATAGAGGAATCGATTTAAAATCAAAAATAGCGATTGATTCTCATCTAGTAGGTACTTGAGGGATAACCATTCTATATTGGATTTTTGACGTTTCGGTTTTTATTGGTAACCATTGCTGAAGACATAGAGGAATCGGGTTAAAATCAAAAATAGCGATTGATTCTCATCTAGTACTTGAGGAAAAACCATTCTATATTGTGTAAGGCTGGGCCCTCGTGTTCTCTGAATAATTTAAAGGCTGTTTGTACAAATTAATATTTTATTATATTGAAGGTTGATTGAATAGATGAAATATAATTGATTATAATATTTGTATACATTACTTAAAAGTAAGAACATAAATTAATTAAAAGCACTTATTAACAATTAACATTAATTCTACAAATTCCTATGTCTACGCGCTGGCCAGCTACTCACACAACACCAATAGCATGCACGCCCACATCTCTCTGCTCGCAGGTCGGTTGCCTGTAGCTTCACTATGACCGCTCTCCAAGTCCCGTTCTTTAGCTCTCAGCCAACATTGCTCGCAGCGCAGATCTCGCCTCCCGATTTCAACTGTTCATATGCGCGTCTGTCGACCAACTCCTCGTCTGCCGCCCGCGGCCGGCTCACACCCATAGACACCCACACATTCTCATACACGCGTGGCATGTCCTCTCTCTGTCGCTCTTACTCTCCCAGCCTCCGTTCAGATAGCCGACAGAGACAACTTGTCTAGCCGCTGACCTTGCATTTCCTGTTGTTGCTAAACTATTATTAACTAAACTAAAAACATAAGCTCATTTATTATAATATTATTCTTTATTTAATAATTCTAAAATTACTACGGGTTAATTTCGTACTAAGGGCTACCAGCCCTTACAATTGGATTTTTGACGTTTCGATTTTTATTGGTAACCATTGCTAAAGACATAGAGGAATCGAGTTAAAATCAAAAATAGCGATTGATTCTCATCTAGTACTTGAGGAATGACCATTCTATATTGGATTTTTGACGTTTCGGTTTTTATTGGTAACCATTGCTGAAGACATAGAGGAATCGACTTAAAATCAAAAATAGCGATTGATTCTCAACTAGTACTTGAGGAATAACCATTCTATATTGGATTTTTGATGTTTCGGTTTTTATTGGTAACCATTGCTGAGTTGAGCTTGAGTTGTTTGCCATAAAAGAATTTAGTCTTTTTGATTTTAAGTCGATTCTCCCACGTTTTAAGTAGAGGTTGCCATTAATAATCAAAACATTAAAAATAGAATTCAATAAGGTTATTCCTCTAGTATTAGATAAGAATCGATCGATATTTTAGATTTTAAGTCGATTCCTCTATGTCTTCAGCAATGGTTACCAATAATAATCGAAGGGTCAAAAATCTAATGTAGAATTGTTATTCCCCAAGTAATAGATGAGAATCGATCGCTCTTTTTGATTTTAAGTCGATTCCTCCATGTCATCACCAATGGTTACCATTAATAACTTATAATTATTTTTGAATTAAAGTTAACATGAGCTGCAAATCACAATTGATATCTGATTAATTATAAAGGAATAAACATATTAATATTTCAAATGAATTTGGATAAAGTTTAGCAACGTTCCGTTGCAGTTTATTTATTTATTTTTTTATTCACAAAAAATAATCATACTTCACCCGCTCTATATGTTCTTCTGCCGAAAGTGTAAAAATTAAGGAGAGATCCCCTCATCGGCCTATATGTCAAATCGTTTATTGTTTTTGGGATATACCCGGGGCGATGGGGACTCCACCGCTTTATGCCCGCCACCACACTCCATTCCACGAGAGTGTGATGGCCTCGACCCCTGACCGAGCCCGCCCCGACGCCAAACCCTCAGCAATATTATCCACCAGACTGGAGTTGCTCCTATATTTTTCTATTTTGTTTCGGTGGGCGAAACCCAGTCCTGCAAGCGCGGAGACGATCTGGACGTCCAAAACCCCCGCCGCATCCTTTACCACGATGTCTGGCTTTCCATTGCCCGCCGAGCTGGAGTACATGTACTCCAACTCGACACGCATTCCCTTTTTGATCAAATCGTCGGCCAGAAATCGTACCACAGCGTTATGCCTCTTAACCCGCCCATCCGCGGTCCTATCACAACATTGGATGATGTGCTCCGTTGTCTCAGTTCGTCTGCACCCAGCCCGGCACATCGGGGGCCCCTCCGGCCGTCTTCCCTGCTGGTTCTTACGGCTAAAGGAAGGGACCCCGATCTAAGCCTACAAAATTTTATAAATATGTTGTTCTTAATAACTCCTGGGTGCAGCATCCAATTAAAAGAGCTCTTTGCTCCCGCGCACATCTCCAAATCCCGGCCATCGACGCTACCGTATAGGTTCTCGCGCCAATAAGCCGCAACACCTTACACGCCGCCGAACTTACGCAAGACCCGTTCGGCCCAAGTTAACCCCCGGATGCATGTGACCGACTCAGCGGCCGCTCTGGCCGTCGGATTGCCTTATTCTACTGAGTCGGGCATGCACCAAGAGTGGAATCATACTTCCAAGGGATGGCAGTCCGAGTCCGCCATCCCGTATTTTGGCGATGGAAGTATGCTTATGGCGTGTCGCGGGGGAGTTTAAGGATCGATCTAACAAATGATCGAACCTTTTTGTCGGTCGTTGTTAATTGCCCGAATGTACTCCCCCCCCTAACACAAGGGGTGAATAGCCGACGGGATAATATAAAGGCGCACGATCTCCAGCTTTTGCGAGGCCTTAAGAGGAGCCGCCCTCACCCTCTCCAGGAGTGGCTCCACCGACCACCCCGGGGTGACAACGCCCGAGCTGTCCGGGCGGACTCCAAGGTAGGGAAAGGAGTCACCCACCCCCAAAGGGGTAAGGCGTCCACCATCCACCCTGAAGTCGGTGTCTGTACTAACACGGATTCTCCTGCCCCCCGCAGGCACCAGCGAGAGCACCACGGACTTGGCGGCATTAATCCGTATCCCCAGTACAGCAGCAGCCGACTCGAAGGCGCGAAGTTGGGACCCCAATCCGCGAGAAGACGCCGCTACAAGAACCACGTCGTCAGCAAAGGAAAGGGATCCGACGCGTACACCCCGAGGTCATAGCCGATGTCCGGGGACAACTGATCTAGTATGTGTTTTGCCGCCAAGTTGAAAAGAAAGGGAGAGAGAGGGTCCCCCTGCCTCACACCCCGGCCGGTCTTGAAGAGATCAGATCGTGAGCCCTCATGGAGGATGGATGTTCCTCCTCCTATGTACATCGACCTGACCACATAGAAGAGAGAAGGGTCCAAGAGACTGATGTTTAATCGTGTCAAATGCCTTCGATATGTCCAGGGACGCGACGTGTAGCTCTTTAACCTGACACCTCGCATCCCTGATAACATCCCCCAGGACCTGAGTGTTCTCAGCACAACCATCAGCTTTGATGAAGCCCCTCTGGTCACCCCGAAGCTCAACAGTGCCCTCCAGTCTATGCAGGAGGACCCTGCTGAGTTGCCGAGCGACGACAGAGTTCACAGTGATTGGCCGATAATGTTGGGGAGAGGTCGGCGAGATTATTTTTGGAATCAACACAGTGCGAGCGCTGGACAGAGCATGTGGAACCGTGCCCTCGAGGAGAATCGCATTAAGCAGGGCGAGACGGTCAGCCCCAGGTAGTCTTTTCCAAGACGCCGAGGTCAGACCATCCGGCCCCGCCGCCGATTTGACCGGTCCGTCGGCACTCTTCAGCTCCTCCAGGGTTATCGGAAGAGGGAGAATCCAAGGACGGTCGGAAACGGCGCCGAGCTCGCCGCGACAGTCACCGAGGACTTTTCCCCAGTACTGCCTCATTGCGAGGAACCCCACGCCGCGATCCGGAACCCCCTCAAGCATCTCCCTCACGGCTAGATTTTTATTCCTATACCACATGCTCCGCATGCGGTTATAATCCGCGCGATTTGCCCTGTGCCTCTCCAATCTGTTGGTCGGTTGGGGTCTGATGTAAGGACCCCTTGGTCTCACCACCCTCTCACCACAATCCGCAGTAAGTTATTTTCTGTACGTCCTGAAGATCGGTTGATAGCCCGAAATATATATATTGAAAAAGAAAATTTTTTACATCTTTTTAATTTTTTAATTTTAATGTGAAACAAGTGACCAAGAATCCTTAACTCATAGCAAATCAATATTAAATATAATATTTATTTACTCTTATCTTTATTAAAGATGTTTCACCTTGCATCAACACCACAATCTCTACTAATTATTTATAATTTAATAAGAAAAACTAATTTCACATGAATTTAAGAGGAGAAAAATTCTAATGATAGATTTATACCTAATATTAATTATAATAATATAGTAGGTGTTAATATGGCACATGTATACATGCCATTACCACATTTACACTGACTAAAGCCCACCTACTAATTATACAGCAAGTAATTGTACATTTGATTAAAGTGAAAATTATAGACAATCTCAAATACTAAATTGGTCAAACAATACAATAAATTAAATTATTATGATAATATAACTAAAATTAAATAATATGAGGTTGTCATCAAGGGCGGTCCCAGAGGGGTCATGGAGGTCATTATTGTGGCCAATCGTCTAGCCTTCTGACATGTGTAGAGTGCTTAATATTACACTCAGGTTTAAATATTATTTTTGATTAATATCTAATTAAAATGATTTAGATTGCGTAGAATAAAATGGTTGATGATTTATTAATAGAAATCAGTCAAGTTGTCATCTGCTTGATGCAAATATATATACACGTATAAGATGAATATATCGAATATAAATATTTATAACTTACTAGCTGCAAGGCCCGCCTTCGGCAGCCCTCTTGCTAGCCAGGGGCACGCCCCCTGAACTCCCAACCCACGAATCCCACCCTCACACTACACTCCCCCCCCCCGACCCATCCAGCACCCCTACCCCCGCACCATGAACCCGTGCCCAACCCCCGCCCCCATACCACAGAACCCAAACCTCACCCCCCACACTCCCCGAAACCTACCCAGCACCCCAACCCCCGCCCCCACACCACCACCCAAACCCTCACCCCACCCACCTCGGGCCCCTAACCCACGAACCCCAACCTCACCCCCCACTCCAACCCACCACACTCCACGAAACCCACCCAGCACCCCAACCCCCGCCCCCACACCACCACTTCAACACTCTAACCTGCACCCCCCACCTCGGACCCCCACCCCATACCACCCCACTACGCCACTGGACCCTCACCTGAACCCCCCATTCACCAACCTTGCACCACCCCCGTGCCCCCCCCCTACTCCCTCACTCCACCGCCATTCCACTCCGCGCATCCCATGCCCTAACCCACCCCTACTCCACCCCCGCACCCAGTTATAGCATTTCTAGCCTTCTAGTGACCCACAGATTATGTAAACAAAATTTGGTTGAGTTTGGTCCAAGAGCAAGAATTTTCATTTTTTGACCCCCCCCTTTTTTAAGTGGTTAGTTTTTGCATTTCTAGCTCTCTAGAGGCCCACAGATTATGTATACAAAATTTGGTTGAGTTTGGTAAAAGAGCAAGAATTTTCATTTTTTGATCCCCCCCATTTTCACATCCCCTACAACTTTGTTTATCATAAAATTTCCCGTAGAGTTAATAGTTTAAGAGTTATTTGATAATTTTCATTCGTGCACCCCCCCCAAACTCCCTTTTGGGGTCAAAATATCAAAACGTTATATAGAAATAAACTTAAATTAGAAGACCTCTGATACAAATATGAAATTTAATAATAATCCCTTCAGCCGTTTTGACGTGAATCGTGAGCAACTTTTCGCGGAAACCACTGAAACAGACAGACAGACAGACAGACAGGAATTTTGTTGAGGGTGTTTTCGTTCATAACTTTGCTTGAAACGTGTGCAACCAAAATTTGGCGTGATTTGGACCAATGTACAGACAAAACCTTAATTTTATATATATAGATATTTATGAGACTATAGTTTTGAAGGTTTGATCTTCATCATCAGTCTCTTAAAATAGGCATATTTTATATATAATTATATTCATTATGTGTAATGTCAATGTTTGTGATGATTTGCATCAAGCAGAAGACAATTTATTTTTTTCTCTTTATTAATATTTATTTGAATATATCCTTCCTAGAGAGATAATTAGCTTAATGATTTAAATAAATATAATTAGTCTCTAAATTTGAAATTTTAGATTATTAAATAATATGTATACCCAATATTTACTAACCTGTATAAATAGGGTAATGGTTGGGATTATTTAGAATCATATTGATATCAATAATCCGAAAGGATTCCATTATGGTTAGAAATATATAAATATTAAAAAAATCTTAATTAAACAATGGAAATAGATATTACAATCTATGTGACAGAATGGAGTAGACTTTAAGCATAGATCATAGATAAAAGATACATAGCATGGCATAGAAAAACTTTAAGAAATAGTTGAGAGTTTCATATTCTAATCGAAAGATGGCAGTAGTTTAGCGTTTTTGAAAATATAAAAATAAAAATAAACTTGAAAATAAATTATTCTAGATTAAGAAATAGAATCATAGGCGCATATGGTATATGGTATTAGTTTCTCATAATTGAATCGGTGAGTTGAAAAAGGTACACATTCCAAGCGCATAAACTTTCGGAAAACTAAAAAAAAAACTGATTTTTGAAAAAAAAATTTTTTTACAAAAAAGTTGTCAATGGCAAATTTGTAGATCTCAGTGTGGCAAACAAAATTGCACATATAAACAAATTATTTTAAACATAATTGTTTTTTAAAATCAGTTTTTTTTTAGTTTTCCGAAAGTTTATGCGCTTGGAATGTGTACCTTTTCAACTCACCGATTCAATTGATCAATAGTAAATTTTTATAATTATTTTGGAATTGGGTATTACAAAAAAATTACAATTATTTTTTTATTAAAAAATTCACATTTTTTTTACATCCAATTATTAATTTATTTATCTCAGTAGTTTTGTTTGAATTGTAGGAAATTTAATTTAGTTTAAAAATTTATAGAGTGGTCTTTGTCGAAAACGTGTTCCTTCATGGTCAAAATGGGAAAATATCGAAAAAAGTGCTAGTTTTTGGTTGATCCGGGGGGCTGCCCAGGGAGAAAACTTGGATTTTACGCTTGAGGCCCGGACGGTTGGTTGGAGAAAAAAAATCAAAATGATAAAATTTGTAGGAAATTTTATGATCTTTCATTTTGAATATTTAAGTTATTTACGAAAAGTTGATAGTTTTCAAGTTATAAGACAAAAACCGCCAAAAAATGGAAATTTTCACCTTTTTTTGCATTTTCTACCATGTTGCGTCACGAAATTTTGCTGGAAGTCCTCAGATTTGAATCCAGCACCCCAAAAAACATATATATATATAAGCAAAAAATCAGAACAAACCCAAAACTTTCCCAATTTGACTGGACTATCCGTACAAGATATTTCGACGTCTGGCAATTGTTAAGCCCCGGCAAAAGTGTCTGGCTTTTTGCAAGTATTATTAAAAACATATAATTAAGACGCTATTAAAATCTTAGCGTGAATCAAACACTTTTTTTCAAATAAAAAAAAATGCAACTTTAGGGTTGTCTGGCTCAGTGTTGCCCCCCCCCCCTAAAAGTGTCTTGCTTAGTTAATTTTTAATTTAAAATCAACTTAACTGTCGAATAGTATTTGTTGGATTTTGAATCAAACACTTTTTGGCGAACATTTTTCGTGAATCGAGGGAGGGGGCACTTGCCTACGGGGGCCCATGTATAGCTATGCTAAAAACGACTTTATTCAGTGGAAACAAAATGTTTATCATATTGCAACAGACAGTAGTTTTTGAATAATACTTATTATAATTTACGATCAACAATAAATTTACTTAAAGTAATAATACAATTTTTTATGGACAGACTGAGCGACAACCACCTGCGTCAGATTGAACACTCTTGGTCCATAAGAACTCAGAAGTGAGTCTCGAATCAGAATAAGGCACCCTGAATTACACGAACCCCCAATCTCAGTAATTAAATTAAAAAAAGAGGAAGCCCCTCCCCCACCCTTTAAAGAACATCAGCCGTTCGCAAAATGTATCTTCTGATTGATATAAATAAATATAAACGCACAAATAAAGATAAAATAATTTTCGTTAAGTTTAACGCTAAAAAATTAAAACATAATTTTAAAATTCTCATAATATTTCGGGTAATTCTAAAATCGTTTACACAAGAACAAAAATGAGTATAAAAGTAAATCAATTGACATGTATAAGTATATATAGAGTGCTGTAGTCAGGGGCGTATTTATAAATTTAGCGCCAAGGGTAAAAAAATACTATTAACTGACAAACTAAAACTTGGGCTTTGTTTCTAATAGTTATTTAAGATGCTTGGAATAAGACATTAGAGCTTACGAATATCAACAAAAATACATATGTTTAATATTTAAGAAAAATTGTTTTTTATAAAAATCCTGAGGGTTGACTGACCAGGGAGCGCTCCCTAAGCCCTTAGAGAAATACATCCCTGTCTGTAGTCAGAGATGTTCAGATTAGAGGCCTTTAGTAATCGATTAATGATTACGCATTACATGGGTTTTGTATTATTAGATTACATATTAAAGATTACTTTCAGGAGGAGTCAATTTGATTACATGTAATCAGATTGACGTCTCCTGATTAATGATTACTTTAAGAAGAGGTGTAAGATCTTTAATAAATTAACTAAAAAGATATAATAAATAAAAGATAATTATTATGTTAACATATAGATATAAAATATAATTAAAAAATAATATTATTAGATAACGGTACTATGATGTTTATTTTATTTATTTGATTTCAAATGAGGTAATTAAAACAGTGAGAACAGTTATCAGGTTCTCGTAAGGAGAAAAAAGTCTTAAGAAAACACCAAATCTTCTACTTGGCGGGCTGAAAAGTTCGTAGGCTGACACATAAATGGCGCCACTAGTATCAAATCCATATGATTTTTAGTTAGCCCCAACCTTCAAAAGACGCGTGTATAAATTTGACAGCTGTTGCACTATTAGTATCTGAGTTATAGCATTTTTAGTGAAAGAACTTTTAGTACTTTGAAAAAATGGATAAAAAGGAATTTCGTGTGTTAATAAAGCATTGCTTTTTGGCGAAAAAAAATACTGTTGAAACCAAGGTTTGGCTTGATAAACATTATTCGGACTTTGTACCAGCAAAATCAACCGTAGAAAAATGGTTTGCTAAATTTAAACGAGGCGAAATGAGCACCGAGGACGATGCACGCAGTCGACGCCCCAAAGAGGCAGTTACCGACGAAAAGTGAAGTTGATTGAGATAGCTGGGATCCTAAAGATATCAAAGGAACGTGTTGGTCAGATCGTGGATGAATATTTGGATATGAGAAAGCTCTGTTCAAAGTGGGTGCCGCGCGAGCTCACAACCGACCAAAAACAACAACGAATCGATGATTCGAAGCAGTGTTTGGAGCTGTTCAATCGTAATAAATCCGAATTTTTGCGTCGATATGTGACGATGGATGAAACATGGCTCCATCATTTCACACCGGAGTCCAATCGACAGTCAGCCGAGTGGACTGCACGTGATGAACCGACTCCAAAGCGTGGAAAGACGCAAAAGTCGGCTGGCAAGGTTATGGCATCAGTATTCTGGGATACTCATGGTATAATATTCATTGACTATCTTAAAAAGGGAAAAACCATAAACAGCGACTATTACGTAGCGTTATTGGAGCGTTTAAAAGACGAAATCGCGGAAAAGCGGCCTCATTTGAAGAAAAAGAAAGTGCTGTTTCATCAAGACAATGCACCGTGTCACAAGTCAATGAAATCGATGGCAAAATTGCAAGAATTGGGCTTCGAATTGCTTCCGCATCCACCGTATTCTCCAGATCTGGCCCCGAGTGACTTTTTCCTGTTCTCAGACCTCAAGAGGATGCTCGCTGGAAAGAAATTTTGCGCCGATGAAGAGGTAATCGAAGAAACTGAAGCCTATTTTGAGGCTAAAGACAAATGGTATTATAAAAATGGTATCGAAAAATTGTATGACCGCTATAATCGTTGTATCGCCCGCGAAGGGAACTATATTGAATAATAAAATCAAATTCTATCGAAAAATATTTTTTTTCAATGCTAGCCTACGAACTTTTCAGCCCACCTGTTATGTCCTTATCAATTTTAAACTGGGAGACAGTTTCGTCTGACACTTTCAAGCCATCATCAGTCTAAAAAGTACAAACACATAAAACTTTACAATTGCAATACAATCAAGAAACAAAAATCAGTCCACTCACCCTCAGTAAACAAAAATCAGTCCACTCACCCTCAGTTTTTCAATAGTACATTGGTAACATTAATTATACATTCTCTCTGCAATCCAATAAAATTCCAACACTAGTTGTTAAAGATGAGAGTAACAAACCATATTGGAAAAAACAATTTTCCTCTATGGAATTCTATAAAATTGAAAAAATATAAAGACATTCTTTCTTTATCATATTATCTAAAAATAGGTTCATTATTTAAAATGCTCTCTCACCTTGCTTACCAATAACACACTTATCTCTGTTCTTATTATAACACAAATTTTTTACTTTACCATACAGGGTATGGTCAAGTATTGTAATCGTGCATAAAAAAGTTTTTTTTCCTTCTTTTTTTCGAAATATCTCAAAAACGGCTGAAACTATTTTGATTAAAAAAATTGATCGAAACCATGACATTTCGGTCTACAAAAAAGCCCATATAAGTGAACATCGAAAAAATTAATTTTGTTTGTCAAAATGTCTGTTAGTTAGTCTGGTTGTCCGTTAGCATGTGCGTTACCAAATTTTTGTGGACGAGCTAGCTCAAAAACTAGTGTGAATATCGAAAGCAAAATTTCACACGTAGTTTTGGTCCATTGAGATTAAGAGCTAATTAGATTTTGGTGCATATCGACCCCAAATTAAAGGGGGTGGAGGGGGGGGGGTTAAAAATTATAAATCTAGGTCGTTTGAGAAAACTCAACCAAATTTTGTATACATAATCAGTGGGACACCAGAAGTATAAAAATGCAAAAACTAACCCCCCCCCTACATGATTATAAATAATTTTAGGGGCCAGGTTGTATGGTAAAGTCAAGTGGATGGCCACATCAGAACACGTCAACTTATTTTTCATAGATAATAAGTAAAAATATATCTTTCCAGGTGGGCCTCACAAATAAAACAAATATATGCTTTGAGTTTTTATCTCGATATATATTTCGGGTTATGAGCCCATCATCAGGAGTTACAAAAGAAAACTAAATATAAAATTAGAAACAAATGTATAAGTAAAGTTCATTTGGGAAGAACGTACATGGTAGGGGAAAGAATGCAGTATTGGTTATTGTATTAATAGACAAATGAACAAAGGAGTTTAACTGAGGGCTTAGTATTATACCTGGACTTAGAAATAAATACATTCTTTCCCCCTACCATGTACGTTCTTCCCAAATGAACTTTACTTATACATTTGTTTCTAATTTTATATTTAGTTTTCTTTTGTAACTCCTGATGATGGGCTCATAACCCGAAATATATATCGAGATAAAAACTCAAAGCATATATTTGTTTTATTTGTGAAACCCACCTAGAAAAATATATTTTTACTTATTATCTATTAAAATGTTTAACCTAGAACCGACACCAAATTCTTTAAAGATTATTATATTTCATAACAATTGTAACATTTAATCATAACATTCATATAATTCTCCCGTATTAAGTTTTAGGACAAAATTACAATTTTTTATTCTTTGATCAATATAATTTCTATTGTTAGAGTTCGTGGCTGTGATGAAACTGTACTAGATGAAGGAGGAGGTATCAGCCAAAGATGGAATCACTGGGTTCAACAAAACACCTTTAATAAGACGTTTCGGCCTGAATTTTATTTGGCCATCTTCAGTCAATTAGGAGTTATACACAAAATGCGGTTTACATATGTGTTCGAACCAAGCCTTGTCAAAAATAATTTTTTTTTAGCTTCATGTGAATTTATAACGTGCCTGGACCCACTTTGATTCTGAAACTTTTATGAGTCACAGAGCACGTTATCTCAATTCACCATAGTCAACTAACATGCTAAAAATTTTTTTATTTTTGACAAGGATTGGTTCGAACACATATGTGTACCGCATTTTGTGTATAACTCTAATTGACTGAATGCCAAATAAAATTAAGCCGAAAACGTCTTATTAAGGTGTTTTATTGAACCCAGTGATTCCATCTTTGGCTGATACCTCCTCCTTCATCTAGTTCAATATAATTTCTTTAAATATAAAACCTTTCTATTTTTAATATAAAAAGAGTGTATGACTTAATATCTGCTGCCAACACAATTTTATTAAAACCCCAGTATTCAAAATAATAAAATTTCATACAAAAACAAGACATACAACACTATAACCATTTTCAACAAAGGCTTATAATTATACAGTTTTCATTAAACAGTGCACAGCAAAATATCATGAAAAGACATCACACTACTTCACTCCCAAAGAAATCCCATTCAGGTACAAACATACTTATTTTTATGAACATATACAATTCAGCATATTAGCTTGTTTATAAGGTCGCTATAGTATCTGCCTCTCTAAATGTGACAACCATTTTTTAAATCAAATATGTTTAAAATGTTGGATTGTAATCTATAATAAGAAATCTAATCAAGAAATCGATTACAATAAAATAGCAATCAGATTTCTTTTAATTTCGGCAATCGGTTACAGATTATGATTATTAATCGGAAATCTGATTATTTTCAATCGATTAGTCGTAAAAACAGCAGAAGGTATAGGGTATAGATGAACAGTAAAATTCAATTCAGAGCAGGAAAGAGGGGGGGGGGTTGCGTTTAATAAATAACGAAAGAGTATTCTGAAAAAATAATGAGGAGGTATGAAAACCTTTCAAAATAACCCTTGACAGTCTAAACTGATGAATTTGTCAGATTGGTCCGTTGTAACTGCATAACTATAGATTTTATGTAATTTATAAGCATAGGGTATAATTCATAGAGAATTTTTATAATCAATTTTATTTAGTATAAAACTTGCTCGTATATACGTGAAAATACTGAATAAAGAAAAATTTAATCCTTTTAATTTTAGGGAAAAAAATAACATCAATTTTACATTATTTTTTTGACCTAAGTTGAAAAAATATTATTGTCTAACGTCCACCATAATGAACATTAGAAAGAAAAATAGAGTATTAGTCGAATAAATATACAAAAAATAATAAATCTTATATTCTAGTCAGAATAACATCTTAAATGTCAAGATGATAGAACAATAATAAATTCAACGGGAAATTGGAATGAGATTTGAACTTGTTTATGAATCTAAAATGAATCTGAACATTTTCAAGGATTTCTAAAATGTATTTTTAAATGACTTCTGAGAGTTGACTTGTCTGAAAATCTTTTGCGACACTCGGTACATTTATAAGGTTTCTCTCCAGTATGTACCCTTATATGCCTTGTGAGATCAGATTTTACTGAGAAGCTTTTTTCACAATGACCACAGGAAAAAGGCTTCTCTCCGGAATGTACCCTTAAATGCGTTGTGAGAGTTGACCTTTTATTGAAGGCTTTTGTGCAATGAACACATTTAAAGGGCCTCTCCCCTGTATGTATCAGTAAATGCCCATCGAGATTGCACTTATCTGAAAATCTTTTGCGACACTCTGTACATTCATAAGGTTTCTCTCCAGTATGTATCCTTAAATGCCTTGCTAGATTAGATTTTGATGAGAAGCGTTTTTCACAATGATCACAGGGAAAGGGCCTTTCTCCGGAATGTACCCTTAAATGAATTGTGAGATCAGATTTTGATAAGAAGCGTTTTTCACATTGATCACAGGGAAAGGACCTTTCCCCGGAATGTGTTAGTAAATGTCGATTGAGCTTTGATTGGATTCTAAATCTCTTTTGACATTCTCTACAGTCAAAAAACTTCTGACCTGAATGAAATAGAAAATGGTAAATTATTTTTCAGAATGTATTTAAATATATATTAAGAATTAAATTTACCTTTAATTACAATTTTAATATTCAATTTATTTTTTAATAGAGTGGATATGTTCATATTTATACATTTCTTTTGATGTTTTTCTAGGAATGCTTCGCTAATAAACATCATTTGACAATAGCAACACGGATGAAGAGGCCCTGAAATAAAACATACATCAGTTAAAATTATAAACCTAGCCTTATAATCTAGAACATCAATTCTAACATGTATAATATAATAAGAATAACTAATTTAACATGAATTTAAGAGTAGAAAAATTCTAATGATAAATTTATACCTAATATTGTAAGAAAATTCTAATAATATAGTAGGTATTAATATGGCACCTGTTATATACATGCCATTCCCACATTTACACTGACTAAAGCCCATCTACTAATTATACAGCAAGTAATTGTACATTTGATTAAAGTGAAAATTATAGACAATCTCAAATACTATGTAAATTGGTCAAACAATACAATAAATTAAATTATCATGATAATATAACTAAAATTAAATAATATGAGGTTGTCATCAAGGGCGGTCCCAGGGGGGTCATGGAGGTCGTGTCCCCCCCCCCCCCCAAATGGTTTCCTAAAACCAAAACCCAGGAAAATGAGTCTGGGGCCGCCCCTGGTTGTTATGTATTAGATTCGAGATGGAATGGATTATTTATAAATATATACGAGCCCCGTCTCATCTCAATTGGCCCACCAATATTTTTTCTTTTTAAATAAAATTATGCTAATTCACGGTAAATTTAATTTAAATATTTATTTTTACTATCATTTGGAACAACATAATTTAAAACATTTAACTTAAAATTATTTTTAATTGTTAAAAACATATTTTTATATAAAAACTAGTTCTTTGCTTTTCACGAATTTTTTTTTAAGAATCTTTGAATATGTGAAATAATCAAGTAGGCTTTGCCTTTTTCCAACAAAAGAAAGTTTCTTTTGTTTATTATTAGTTAAAAAGACTCGTGGAAAGGTTGTTGATGAAAAAATTCGCTCAATTATTATCAATTTATTTAAAAAGGGAAAATCAAACGCGGAAATTGGCGATTTAGTTTATTTATCAAAGTTTACTGTCAGAAATATTATTAGAGTTTATAAAACAACGGGTACAATAGCTACAAAACATCGGTATGCGTCGAAATCCAAAATATCAGATGCTGATAGACGGGCATTGAAGAAGATTATTAGAAAAAACAGGTCTTCGAACTATGGTGAATTATATGTTCTTTGGAACGATGCTGTGGGTCGAAGTGTTTCAAGATCCACGTGCCATAGAGAAGCCCTTAAGTTAGGTTTTAAAACTTGCAAGGTAATTTTATTGAAACTTATTCCAAACATTTTTTTGTAATTTTACTAATTTTTTTTAGGCGAAAGAAAAGCCACTCTTGACATTAAAACAAAAGAAAAACCGGCTTAAAGTCACATTAATTGGAAGAGTGATGAATGGAATAGTGTCCATTGGAGTGATGAGTCTCATTTTGAAGTTTGTGTTGGGGACAATCGAAGGAGAGTTATTCGTCAGAAAAATGAACCTTTCAATTCAGATTGTTTAAAAAAGAAAGTAAAATTTCCTGCTTCAGTTATGGTATGGGGTTCAATGTCTGCTAGAGGTGTTGGAAAACTTCACTTCATTGATGGAATGTAAACACCAATAAATATTTAGAGATTTTAAAAAATCGTTACTCCCAACAATTGCAGATGCATTGCAGAATAATAATAATTTTGTGTTCCAACAAGACAGGGCGGCCTGCCATACATCAAGAAACTCTTTAAAATGGCTTTCTGATCATAATGTTCCACTTTTGGAGTGGGTGGCAAACAGTCCCGACATGTCACCAATATAAACTCTTTGGCACACAATGAAAAAGCTATTACGAATACAACCAGCTAGAAACGTAGTCGAATTAAAAGACAAACCTCAAAATATTTGGGATACTTTCACTCAAGATGAGTGTCAAAACTTAATAAGTACGTTGCCCAAAAGAATTCAAGCCGTAATTAAAAATAAAGGCGACGGCACACAGTGGAAAAGGTTTTGGATTTTTTATGTTTTCCTTGTTTTTAACAATTAAAAAATAATTTTAAGTTTTTTTGGCTTTTCGGCCTTTCTAGCCATAAGCCTAATTACGATACTAGATATATATATTTTTTTTTTAATTTGTCTCTACCCCGAGGTCAGATTTTAGGTGGATGCCTCGAGTCGGATTCGAACCCGGGTCCCCTGGTTCAGCTCGCTGTAATTTTAAGTTAAATGTTACAATAAAATGTTTTAAATTGTTAAAAATGTTGTTCCAAATGATAATAAAAATAAATATTTAAATTAAATTTACCGTGAATTAGCATAATTTTATTTAAAAAGAAAAAATATTGGAGGGACGTGGCTCGTATTTCAGTAGGTTTATTGTCATATTGTCGTGAAGTGCAGAAGTTAACAAATGTTGCCACTCGTCTAGCCTTCTAGACATGTATAGAGTGCTTAATATTACACTCAGGTTTAAATATTGTATTTGATTAATATCTAATTAAAATGATTTAGATTGCGTAGAATAAAAAGCTTGTGATTTATTAATAGAAATCAATCAAGTTGTCATCTGCTTGATGCAAATATATATACACTTATAAGATTAATATATCGAATATAAATATTTATAACTTATTTATGAGACTATAGTTTTGAAGGTTTGATCTTCATCATCAGTCCCTTAAAATAGGCATATTTTATGTATAATTATATTCATTATAAAAGTAAAGATTTGAGCATCTTATTTTTGAAAAGAGTTGGAATGTTTTTCAAAAATGAGCTCGGGTTCAGATTAACAAATCAATTATAAACGAGAAAGAATTTAATTTATAGGACAGATTCTAAGATTTTAATAGAAATATTATTAAATTGCGATTGGTGAATCTCCTCTGATATCGCAATTTAATAATATTTCTATTAAAATCTTAGAATCTGTCCTATAAATTAAATTCTTTCTCGTATACTATTCATTATGTGTAATGTCTATGTGTGTGATGATTTGCATCAAGCAGAGGACAACTTTATTCTTTTCACTTTATTAATAATATTTATTTGAATATATCCTTCCTAGAGAGATAATTAGCTTATAATTTCATTAATATGATTTAAATAAATATAATTAGTCTCTAAATGTGAAATTTTAGATTATTAAATAATATGTATACACAATACTAACTAACCTGTATAAATAGGGTAATGGTTGGGATTATTTAGAATCATATTGATATCAATAATCCGAAAGGATTCCATTATGGTTAGAAATATATAAATATTGAAAAAATATTAATTAAATAATGGAAATAGAGAAATTATTTAGATATTACAATCTATGTGACAGAATGATAGTAGACTTTAAGAAATAGTTGCGAGTTTCAAATTCTAATCGAAAGATGGCAGTAGTGTAGTGTTTTTGAAAATATTGAAATAAAAATAAACTTGAAAATAAATTATTCTAGATTAAAAAATAGAACCAGAGGCGCTTATATGATATTAATTTCTTGTAATTGATTAATAGTTAATTTTCATAATTATTTCGGAATTTGTTATTACAAAAATATTACAATTAAAAAATTGTAAATATATTTTTTATTAAAAAAAATCATAATTTTTTTTTACATCCAATTATTTATTTATTTATCTCAGTAGCCACCTACTGAGCAAAGTAAATGCCCCAATACTCTGTATAAACTTTTGTCTTTAAACAACAAATGAAAAACTGCACGCGTATCTAAAAACATTTTGGATTAGACCATTGGGTTCCTTGTCCCTGTTTATTGCCTTAGATTATAGATCAACAAGTTTAAATATTCCAAACCGAGTATAGACAAATACATATAAGTACTGTAATGATATATTGGCCCGTAGGAGCCCAAGCCAAAGGTATCCCCCACCACTGGGCCAGCCACTCTCTCGAACGGAAGACTGGAGGGGAGGGGCTTCCCGGAACAGTAAAATTCTTTTGGATCGTGTCTCTGAGCACGGGAATTCCTTTGGTTACGGGCTGTCCACGGGTGCACCCTATCCACCCACACATTATTGTTCCATCAATTAATTCCTTATTAAAATATTTGTTATCAAAAATATTTAATCCTGTTATCATTTATGTCCAGAGTGTTATCTATATTAACAGAAACCACAAGGAAAGGATCATCAACCGGCAAAAGGGTAAGTCGGGCACCCTACGTTATCTTATTACAGTACCAGGCTCTCATAAAGTAAGGAGAAACAACAAGGTACATAATTATACTGGGACGCAGGTACAGCTATGCTAAAAACGACTTTATTCAGTGGAAACAAAATGTTTATCATATTGCAACAGACAGTAGTTTTTGAATAATACTTATTATAATTTACTTAAAGTAATAATACAATTTTTTTAAATATTCGATTTTTTGACGTTTTCTGGCAGAGCGACAACTACCTGCATCAGATTGAACACTCTTGGTCCATAAGAACTCAGAATTGAGTCTCGATTCAGAATAAGGCACCCTGAATTACACGAACCCCCAATCTCAGTAATTAAATTAAAAAAAAAGGAAGCCCCTCCCCCTACTCCTTTAAAGAACATCAGCCGTTCGCAAAATGTATCTTCTGATTGATATAAATAAATATAAACGCACAAATAAAGTTAAAACAATTTTCGATAAGTTTAAAGCTAAAAAATTAAAACATAATTTTAGAATTCTCATAATATTTCGGGTAATTCTAAAATCGTTTACACAACAACAAAAATGAGTATAAAAGTAAATCAAATGAGATGTATAAGTATATATAGAGTGCTGATAGTCAGGGGCGTATTTCTAAATTTAGCGGCAAGGGTGAAAAAATACTATTAACTGACAAACTAAAACTTGGGCTTAGTTTCTAATAGTTATTTATGATGCTTGGAATAAGACATTAGAGCTTACGAATATCAAGAAAAATATATATGTTTAATATTTAAGAAAAATTGTTTTTTATAAAAATCCATAGGGTCGACTGACCCGGGAGATCGCTCCCTATGCCCTTAGAGAAATACATCCCTGGCTGTAGTCAGAGATGTTCAGATTACAGGCCTTTAGTAATTTTTGTGTGTATTATAATGCGGGGACCAGATGGGAGAAAGATATTCTAAAACTGATCTAACCATGGAGGAATAAAGAGTTTTGACTGTATATATATTGAATGATTTAGAGCAGTGGTTCCCAACCTGGGGGCGATTTGGGTTATCAGGGGGCGATAAATAAGTGAGGGCGATTGGGGGGGGGGGCGATGAGTATTCTAAGGGGCGAAATTAAAATAGTAACTGTACAGTAGAAGTTGCCGGGTAAAATACAACAATAACAAAGTTTTCAAACTTTCATTTATTTTTTCAAACTTTAACTTAGTCCAGTAAATAGAGGGGTTTCAGCTTACATTAATTGCGGGAAAAGATTTTTTTTATGTATGGTGTGGGTATGCGAAATCTAAGTTTCCGACCTCGAAAATGTGCCGGACAACTTTTGGTGGCCTAAAAACTTCTAAATTTTCGGTCTTTTTCCAGTTTCCCGCTTATAATTCAAAACCAGTTCATATTTTGCAAATAGCCGTCCTATAGTTAATTAAAGAGGCCAAAATTTCACGTCGATTAAAAAAAATATCCAAAATTGGTCCAGTAGTCGATTTTTTGGATCCCCATTAAAAAATGGGGTCCAAAAAACAGACCTGGTATCACTTTTGAATATCCCAAAAACTATCATTTTTTTCGATTTTTCCCATTTTGGCCATGAAGGAGCACATTTTCGATAAATACCACTCTATACATGTTTAAACTACAGATTAAATTTGCTGCAATTGAAACAAAGTTTCATCTTAATTTTCGAGTTATATGCAAGAAACTGGAAAAAGTCCGAATATTTCGTGGTTTTTCGGCCACCAAAAGTTGTCCCACACTTTCGAAGCCGCAAACTTAGATTTGGCATATCCACACCATACTAAACGATCCTAGAAAAAATATTTTCCCGCAATTAATGTAAGCTGAACCACTTTTTGGATCCTCTATTTACTGGGCTAATTTTCAACTTATTTAATTTTTCCAGATTCCAATTTAAAAATGATAACATGTACTCTTGTTTAAATGTCCGTCAATGTTCTTAGTTAATTATTTCACTTCTTTGTTCTTAAAAAAAATATGTAAAAAAATACATTTTAATTTTTATTCTATTTTATTAAAGAGTGACCGGATAAAACTGCTTTGGTTGTTTTTATATACGGTAATAAAATTGTTTAAAATAATAAAACTGATTTATTATTTACACTTTACTTCAAATTAAAATTAGGCATACTCTGAAAATGAAAAGGGGACGATAGGTGTTAGTCAACATCCAGAAAGGGGCGATGGGCCACAAAAGGTTGGGAACCACTGATTTAGAGTTTCTAATTATGAATCCCAGGTTTCTAAGTGCACATGATATGGCATTTATATGTGAATTGAATTTTAGCCCAGTATCAATATTACTCCTAAATCCTTGGTTTCATTAAGTGATATAATAGGTTGATGATCAAAACAATATTCCACAGCAATGGGTTAACTGCAACGAGAGAATGTCATCGATTTGCACTTGGAGATATTTAGATTTAATAGATTCAATTTGGTTCAGGAATATAGTTGGTCTAAGCTACTTTGTACGAATTCTACATGTTTGGAACATGTTACCACTTTATATATCTTTAAATCATCTGCGAATATTTGAAAATAGACGTTTTCAAAATTTGATTAGATGTAATTAGATTGACGTCTCCTGATTACTGATTACTTTAAGAAGAGGTGTAAGATCTTTAAAAATTAACTAAAAAGATATAATAAATAAAATATAATTATTATGTTAACATATATAAAATATAATTAAAAACTAATAGTTACAATATATAATGAAATAAAGTTATTAATAATTTATAGTTGTTGTTTCCTTTTGTTGGAACAAAAGTCTTTGCATAGTTTCGTTACTCATGCACGCCCTCTATAAGGAATCAAGATCAAAGAAATAAAAATAGTAAGGTAAAGGCACCTAAGGATGCCAATCTACAAGAAAAAATGAAAAAATAACTAATTTTTGAAATTTTAGTAGATTTTCTTTTAGTAAGTTAACTTAGCTAAAAGAAAATCGACTAAAATTTCAAAAATTAGTTATTTTTTCATTTTTTCTTGTAGATTAGATCCTTAGGTGCCTTTACTACTCTAATACAAAAAAAGGGAATTTAGAAATCGAAGTATACGTCTACCAGCTCGATACAACGAGGAAGAATACTTAATATCAAATGAAGCGATTTTACCAGATGAGCCTCAAAACTATCAAGGAACAATGTCGAGCAGGGATGATTGAAAATGGAAAGAAATCACGAAGAATGAATAAGTTGACCAAACATAAAGAGGTTAAATATCATCATATATGTGAATGTGAGAAAAAGGAAATACCGATATATGTAAACTCTCAAGAACAGCTAGCAGACTTTCCAACAAAAGCTTTATCAAGGGTGAAGGTTAAAAACAATTGTACTATATTAAATGTAAGCACCTCTACATTGGATAAATAAATGAAAAGTGGGAGTTTTAAGCTATTTGATTAATTTATAGGAGGAGGGTGCTTTGCTGTTTTTATTTACTCTTTGATCTTATGAATGTTTATGTATTGTTGTATTGTTTTGTTGATTAAAGTTTTTTTTCTCCCAAGTAAATATAAACAGCCTTTTCTTGTTCTGATTAATCTTAATAGATTAATTAATACGATTTAATATAATTATGGTATTAGTTTCGTTACTCATGCACGCCCTGCTTGATGGGTGCATCCTGAATCCTGCGAATGAAAATAACCATTCTACAAGAGCAGATGAGCAAATCGTAGTATTGTATGGAACAAATACTTTTATTTTACAATTGGGAAATTATTTAAAATTTTCAAGTCTTTCTCCTTTGCTTTATAATAGCTACTAAGCTGCAACTCTATTTCACAAAGTGACTTTTCTTGATGTCTGCTCTATTTAGGAGAATCAAAGAAGAAGAACTATCAGTCTGCTCAGATTGTTTTCTCCCACCAAAGTAGGTATGTACGTTCTCCATTGCGTGAACAATCAAAGAATGTACAGTGTTTCTTTTTACTCTTGAAATCCAACGCATCTAAAAGTTAGGATGAGAACAGGATGTGATATTGCACAGTTGACAGTTGAAGAATGGTCTAGTAATCCTTTAATACTTTTTCATAATCCTCTCTAAATGTAACAACCATTTTTTAAATCAAATATGTTTAAAATGTTGGATTGTAATCTATAATCAGTAATCTAATCAAGAAATCGATTACAATAAAATGGCAATCAGATTTCTTTTAATTTCGGCAATCGGATACAGATTATGATTATTAATCGGAAATCTGATTACTTTCAATCAATTAGCGATCAGCTCTGGGATTGTGTAGTCGTAAAAACAGCAGAAGGTATAGGCTATAGATGAACAGTAAAAATCAGAGCAGGAAAGGGGGGGGGGGGTTGCGTTTAATAAATGACGAAAGAGTATTCTAAAAAAATAAAGAGGTATGAAAACCTTTCAAAATAACCCTTGACGGTCTTAACTGATGAATTTGGCAGATTAGTGCGTTGTAACTGCATAACTATAGATTTTATGAAATATACGTATTAGATATAATTCATAGAGAATTTTAATAATCAATTTCATTTAGTATAAAACTTGCTCGTATATACGGGAAAATACTGAATATAGGAAAAAAAGTTTTCTCCGTTTAATTTTAGGAAAAAAATAACATCAATTTTACATTATTTTTTTTATCTATGGAGAGGGTGTTGCAAAAATACTATTGTTTAACGGCCACCCTAATGAACATTAGAAAGAAAAATAGAGTATTAGTCGAACAAATATACAAAAAATAATAAATCTAATATTCTATTCGGAATAACATCTTAAATCTCAAGATAATAAAACAATAATACACTCAACAGAAAATTGAAATGAGATTTGAACTTGTTTGTGAATCTAAAATGAATCTGAACATTTTTCAAGGATTTCTAAAATGTATTTTTAAATGATTTGTGAGAGTTGACTTGTCTGAAAATCTTTTGCGACACTCGGTACATTTATAAGGTTTCTATCCAGTATGTAGCCTTAAATGCTTTGTGAGAGAGAATTTTCTTGAGAAGCGTTTTTCACAATGAACACAGGAAAAAGGCTTTTCCCCGGAATGTACCCTTAAATGCCTTGTGAGATCAGAGTTTTTTGAGAAGCGTTTTTCACAATAATCACAGCCAAAGGGCTTATCACCGGAATGTAATCTTAAATGCGTCGTGAGATGAGAATTTTGTGAGAATCGTTTTTCACACTGATCACAGCTAAAGGGCTTTTCACCTGAATGTACCCTGAAATGCGTTTTGAGATCAGATTTTGTTGAGAAGCGTTTTTCACAATATTCACAGCCAAAGGGCTTTTCACCGGAATGTACCCTTAAATGTGTTGTGAGATGAGATTTTTGTGAGAAGCGTGTATCACATTGATCACAGTTAAAGGGCCTCTCCTCAGAATGTATCCTGAAATGAGTTGTGAGTTGAGATTTGAATCTAAATCTCTTTTGACATTCTCTACAGTCAAAAAACTTCTGTCCTGAATAAAATAGAAAATGGTAAATTAATTTTTAGAATGGATTTAAATGTATATTAAGAATTAAATTCACCTTTATTTACAATTTTAATATTCAATTTATTTTTTAAGAGAGTGGATATGTTCATATGTATACATTTCTTTTGATGCTTTTCTAGAAATGCTTCGCTAATAAACGTCATTTTACAATAGCAGCACGGATGAAGAGGCCCTGAAATAAAACACAAATCACTTAAAATTATAAACCTAGCCTTATATTCTAGAACCTCAATTTTAACACTTATAATTCAACTAGCTGCCTCTTGTTAACCATGGTGCTAAGCCCCTGGACCCTCATCCCCTGCCCCTGAACTCTCTCTCCACCTCTATCTCCAACTACTCTTCACCCTCGATCCCGGAAGCCCTTCTCCCACCTCCGATCAGTTCTCACCCCAATATTAAGGAAAAAATCAGATTTTTAATCAAAGAAATCGTATGGAGATAAATAGAAAAAATTATTTAATCCATTTTATGGTATCCGTCTTCTAGTCATTTTTAATTGCTTTTGGAAAATAAATTTTAATTTTTTATTTTTATAGAGAAATGTTTACGGAATTTAACAGAATGAAATGTTTTTGTTTACTTATATATAATTTCATTTAAATTGAGTAAACAAAAATAGTCGTCTTGGTTACCAAACCAAGAGTAAACAGTTTAGGAGTTATAATCAAATAATTTCTATGAGGACGGACACAGGTACATATAAGTAAGAAAACAGAGACAGGCAAAAAAGAAAAACTAATTTCTTATTAATCTAAGAGAAAAAATTCTATTGATAAATTAATACCTAATATTGTAAGAAAATTATTATCTCAACAAAAACAAATGTGTAAAAAACTTGGCTTTTCTCATTAAATTATTATTATTATTATTTGATAGGGTCTCCACCTCTCCCTTTTAGCCCTTCCATCCTCTCTTATCATGAATTATGTTACCATAGTAACATAAGTCGTGACATACATAAAAATGCATAAAAGCCAAGTTTTCGGAAAATAATTTCAACTAAAAATGTGAAACCAATAAATATAGATGAACGTGTGAAATGAAAAACATGCGGTTTTAATTGAAGTTACTATATTCTTGACTCATTTATTAAATTGATGATATTGAACTTGGCAGCACATTAGATCTCACTACTTTTTTGGCAAACGGTTTTTAATAATCGAACTTGGCCTTTTTTTATACAAGTGTTTTTGTTGAGATTTCACTTCTTTTTGTAAGTTGGATGGGAATTTAACCTTCAAGATTTTATTTTAAAGGCTGATGAAGTCCTTTTCGATTTCTCACTTTATTAGTGATTCAAGTTATTACACTATGTCAAATTTTAGCATTCTAGTGTCATTAAATTTTCACTATTAGTTAATTTAGCTAATAATTTCACTCCTTCATTTTAGATACTTAACAATGGAAAGTTTCAGTTTTTCGATTTCACCCTTTATGCTCCAAAATCTACTAATATGCCACATTTTATTGCTTTTGAATTTTTACTTGATGAGAATTTATATCATTTATAATATTATATTGAATCCTTCATTTAGGATGCTGAGTAAGGAAACGTTTTCATTTTTCGATGAGAACCCAAAACAGAACTCCAAACTAACATACATCCCAAACACTGTCCACAACTTTTCCGACTCACCAATCACAACAACAGCAACCCAAGCCTTATCTAAACGTTTCAACTATGCCATCACACCAAAAATTATCCCAACCGAACACATAATATCCCAGATAGAAAGCACAATACGCCACCTCAACCCAGATGATGCCGAATTAATAAGACAAGACACAAGCAGAATTCTACGAAATTCTAAACCACCACCTTCTAATTTATCTTCCCAAGAAAGACAAGCCCTTAAGCAACTCCGAAACAATGAAAACCTCATCATACTCCCAGCTGACAAAGGGAATGCCACGGTAATCCTCAACACCACAGACTATACCCAAAAAATGACAGAACTCCTATCTTTCGACGAATACAAACCTATAAAAAATGACTCAACCACCTTAAATTGAGAAAAACTCTCAAACCCATGCGGAGAAACCCGAAAAATCTAGATATATAGATATAGATTTTTCGGGTTTCTCCGCATGGGTTTGAAGTTTTTCAATTTAAGGTGGTTGAATGAATATATATATTCATTATGTGTAATTTCTATGTGTGATGTTTTGCATCAAGCAGAAGACAACTTTATTCTTTTCTCTTTATTAATAATATTTATTTAAATATATCCTTCCTAGAGAGATAATTCGCTTATAATTTAATTAATATATGATTTAAATAAATATAATTTGTCTCTAAATTTGAAATTTTAGATTATTAAATAATATGTATACACAATACCAACTAACCTGTATAAATAGGATAATGGTTGGGATTATTTAGAATCATATTGATATCAATAATCCGAAAGGATTCCATTATGGTTAGAAATATGTATATAAATCTTAATTAAATAATGGAGATAAAGAAATTATTTAGATATTACAATCTTTGTGACAGAATGGAAGGCGGCGGTAAAAAGCACAACGTCAAAGAAAAATCTAATTCATTTCTTAGCCTCTAGGGGGCAGCATCGTTTTGAAATTTTTTTGATCACTGGTTTAAAAGAATTTCGGTTTTTCGCTCATAACTAATAATTAAAAAATTGTCATTTTTTTTATATTAAATTATTTATCTCAGAAGCTACCTACTGAGCAAAGTATATGCCCCAATACTCTACATAAACTTTATCTTTTAAAATCCAAGAGTACAAAAAGAAACTTTTTTCAAGTTTCTTTGACGTAATTATGATTTTCTATATCTTTATAAAATACTCCACTAGAAATAAGTATAATCACTTAGGAATTCAAATATTTATTTTATAAAAAATGATAACCCTTATCAACTTTCTTTTAAAATTCAAAATAAATATTTGAATTTCCAAGGATTATTCTTATTTCTATTAAAAGTTACGAGTATTTTATAAAGATATAGAAAATTATAATTTCGTCAAAGAAACTCGAAAAAAGTTACTTTTTGTACTCTTGAATTTTAAGAGAAAGTTGATAAGGGTCCCCCTTATCATCAGTTTTCCAAATATTTTAGGAAACCTACTTCCACTTCCACTTTCATTTCCAAGTTGAAGACAATAGATGAAGGGTTCACCCCTAAGCCTAAGAGTGAAAAATAAAGTAATGAATTTGAAAAAATTAGCCTTAATTAAACAGAATTCTACATGGAATGATAAAATGATTATTTAATATTTTTTTTTTTTTTTTTATTTGGATTTGACTACTAGGTCATACCAATATCATTGAATAATACAAACATAGAAAATACATATAACAATAAATACATAATACAATACATAGAAAAGAAATTACATAAACAAATATACATATATATATATATATATCAAATTACAAAAAACAAAAGAAAACAAACATAAAATTATTATAAAATATAACTCATAAAATTATTACAAAACCATTAACTAATTATAAAAAAAAAATTTATTAACATAATTATAAGAATAATACCTAAATTACCTAAAATAGAATTTACTTATTTTAAATAGATTGAAAATAATATTCATACATTAATTTTGAACGGCAAAATTAATGATTTCATCAACTATATTTGAATAATCCTGAAAAGAGTCAGTGCTGCTAGAATTTGGATGCATTTTCGAAAACAGGAGTTTAAAGGACGATTTCGATAAATTTTTAATATATTCTTTGTCCTTTCTTACACTATGCCCTAAATCAGATTCTTTTTCCTTAATATTTTCTTTATTGATGGAATTTTGATAAACAGGTGAAGAAGGACCATTAATTTGATTTGATACATTTTGAAATTAGGGACCGGTTTGTCAATCTTAGGTTTAGTTTTTTTGGGTACTCTTATAATATTGCTAGTTTTAATAGAATTTGAAGAAAGAGTTTTCTCCTGATAAGCCATTGAGGGGGTTAACGTGGATAATTGATTAGGTGATGGAACCAAACTTGGAAATTCCAACTTCGAAGAAACATTTATTCGAGCATTCATCTCTTGACCCACCTTATTTGCATAATTTGAGTTATTCTTTAAATTATTTTTTGCTTCCAAAAACGAAACATTACACAAAGCCATCATTTCCTTAATCTTTTTTTGGACCAGCAACTCGGGACAACAAGGATCCGTCGACCAATGTTCTCCTGCGCAGTGAATACAACAACTTTTAGATTTACACTCCTCATGATGGACCCCTTGCCCACACTTTTTACACCTAACAGCGAACAAACAGCGAACGAGTGCATTCTCTGTTAGTGTAGTCGAGCTTAATTTTGAAATAAAAGTGTGTTTATCCTACTTTGGGAGAGTGATAGTTGATAGTAGTAGTAACTAGTAGGTATAAAATAAGTTATAAAGAAGAAATAAGATAACTCCTTATTAATTCCCATCACACAATCCTAAGGGGACAAGGGCAAAGCCAACATGGCTAATCTGCCCCGACCGGCAATCCTTTATCATTCCAAATAGTATAAATTGACAAACATCATCCTTATCCGTAAACTCAGCATCTGATTCAGAGATGGGTGATGATAATTATATGTCCTCGTCCGAATCCCACCCTCCTTTTTCTCCTCTGAGTATCCAGTCCGAAACAATGGAAATAAATAAAAACATTTATGAAAACCAAATACACTGGTACCTCGAGATACGAGTTATTTGAGATACGAGCTGTCGAACGAGCGAAGTTTTGCTTTGAAATACGAGAAACATTTGAGATACGAGCAACGGCCACCTGCGAAACTTTTTCTGATAGAAGCCAATGGATACATCCCCCAGCAAGTCTTCAACTGTGACGAAACAGGACTTCCAGAAAGGAAGAAGATGCCGAATAGGACTTACATAACGGCAGAGGAGAAGATAATGCCAGGCCACAAAAACATGAAGGAGAGACTAACTCTCGCATTGTGCGAGTGGCGACTGCAAGATAAAGCCTCTGCTTGTATACCATTCGGAAAATCCCAGAGCCTTTAAGTCACATAAGATTTTAAAAGAAAATCTGCAATTTATGTGGAGGGCAAACCGAAGGCATGGGTCACTAGGCAGTTCTTTGTACAGTGGGTAAACAGTTACAACAAAGTTACAGTCGCAGCAACATTCGGGGGTTCTGCAAGAAATTGGTTTCGAGGAAGAGCCAGGGGTGGAGGAGGTTATCTCTACAAGTGAGATAAAAGAGATCTTGTGAATGTGTGTGGGAGAGAGTTTCACAGTTCGTGGAAAAGAAACACCCCGAAAAAGTTGCAACTGGTCATACATCGGAGCTATTTAATGACACTCATTTCCGTAGCATTCTGAAAGGGAGGAAGAAACAAACCTCCTTGGACAGTTTTTTTTTAATCCGGCGAAAAAGGCAAAGACAAGTGAAGAGAAAAGCAGTGACTAAAATTAAGCATATAGTAGCATTTAAGTTGTGTGTAAGTTGCATTTAAGTGACCAAAATACAAATATGTATGTACACTTTATAAAACCAGTTTTTTTTTGCTTTACATTCTCTTTTATTATGTTTTTATACAATATTTGTCATTTATAAATACATTTTTCTTATTCAAAAACACGTAACAAAAACAATTGGGGGTAGCATTTTTGGGGCTGGAACGGATTAATGGCATTTCACTTAATTTCAATGGGGAAAATTGCTTTGAGATACGAGCAAGGTTACGGAACAAATTAAACTCGTATCTCGAGGTATCACTGTAACTAGTTTCATTATAACAGACCTTCCTCCTTTCAAAATAATCATTTCAGGAATTGATGGCAACGTAGGAAATCTACACCCACTAGCCCTAGGTAGGTTAATCCACAAAAATAACCTACCCCAACCCACAGAAATAAAAAGAATTTCGAGAAACTCGATTCTAATGTCTTTCGCCGAGATGAACAAGGCAAATCAATTTTTAAAAGTAAGCCTAATAGATTTAAAATTAAAGGCTTTTATACCTAAAAATAGTATAACATCGCAAGGGGTTATTAAAAACATACCCCTAGATATAACAGAAGAGGAGATTAAAGAAAACCTAAAAGATCAAGTCCATATTATTAATGTAAGACGGCTAAATAGGAAAATAATAAAAGATAATGTAGCAAAATATGAACCATCACTGTCGGTAATTATTACAATACGTGGAGGTAAATTTCCGGACAGGCTTTTTATATACTGACAAATACACAAAGGGAGAGTAAAAAAAGTAATACCAAATATTTAAAACCAGGATATGATAGAGAAGGCGTCGAAAATTGCTTGATATTCAAAGGAGGAATGCCCCAATACTCGGACGTTCCAATTAAAAAGAAGAGAATATTCCAAGAAACTGAAAATCAAAACTATAATAATATTCTGCAGTCAATAGACGATATTATTCCTAAACTAGATGAGCCAAACTGTATCCCAGTCACAACCCGCATCCTTATAATTCTCAAAGAAATTATATCACAAATAAATAATAATGGATTCACAGCTCAAAATTTTACAGATTAGCGCAAGATCTTTATGGAAGAATAAAGAATCAATAGAACAATTAGTAGTGGCTAGTAATATAGACATTATTTCTGTATGTGAGACCTGGCTTTGGCCTCATCAACATTTCCGCATAAGAGGATATTTGTGCACCCGTCAAGACAGAGCCTTCTCTATAGGAGGAGGTGTTGCCATTCTAATCAAAAATAGCATACATTTTCCAAATTTAAATTTAATGGTTAATAATATTTCTTCAGGCTGTAATATTACTGCAGTCCGCATTGAGATAGGGAATTTTGTAACATCAATAGTAAGTATATATAAGCCACCATTAGTATAAATTGCAAGAACGGAGTGGAGCGATCTGATTAATCAAATACCCTCCCCATTTATTATTTGTGGTGATTTTAATTATCACCATCCGGCTTGGGATAACCAGCCCTCCGATCGACATGGGAATGAATTGTATGAATCAATAGTGGAAAACTCAGTTTGATGGCTCTCCAACATTTTATAAACCACAATGTTCCCCTACTGCGATAGATCTCACTTTCTGCTCTCCTATACTATTACCAAAAATAAACTGGCAAATTCTGAATGCATCCATAGGCAGTGACCATTTTCCGATTCTAATTCAAATATCTGTAAATTCTTCATCAACCGAAAAATAGCTCCACCGTTCTCCGTGGAGGCTAGCAAAAAGCTGATTGGGAAAAATTCCAATCCCATATAAAGTTATCAATTTCAGAAAATCAGGATACGTATAATGATCCAGTTTCAAAATATACCAATTTCACAAGCACAATTAAAAACGCTTCAATTTCTTTTTCGAAAATCATTCCATTTGAAAATATCACGTTTTGGTGGGATAGTGAATGCCAAGAACAAAAAATTAACAGAACTAGAGTATTTAATAAATTTAGGAAACAACCAGCTTTGGAAAATTTTCAAGAATATAATAGAATAAATAAAATTACTCAAAAATTATTTAAACGAAAAAAGAAAGAATGCTGGGAAAAATACACGGAATCATTCAACCCAAACACGTCTATTGCAGATATCTGGAAAAGAATTAAAGCACTTAAAAAAGCATACACACACAGTGATATAGAAAACCCAAAAATAACAGAAGCTTTATTAGAACAAATCGTTGAAAAAATAGCTCCACCATACATATGTCCAGATCAAAAAGATATTCAAATAGAAAATTCCAATGAAAATTTTATCTCTGACCCAATCACTAATGAAGAAGTGAGACAAGCTCTGAAGAGTCATAAAAATACCGCACCTGGACCCGACAAAATTCCCCCTCAACTTCTAAAAAATATACCAGAAAAAGCTATATACGTTCTTTCGGGTATACTAAATGATATTTACCAAAAGAATTTTATACCTCCCGAATGGAAAGAAACAACGATAGTTCCAATTCTAAAGCCTGGTAAAAACCCCAAAAGGCCAGAATCTTATAGACCAATTCTTTTAAAAACTATGGAAAAAATTTTAAGAAACAGAATCAGAACACTATATGGAAAATAAACAATTAATTCCTACTTTCCAATTTGGGTTCCGCAAATCAAAATCTACAATAGACAACTTAACACTATCTATCATTGATTATGGATCTATATTATATGGGAATGCGTTAAAATACGAGCTAGCTAATATAGACAGACTACAATATAAGGCCATAAGAGTATCATTGGGCCTTATGTTGTCAACACCAACAAATAGTCTCCTGGTAGAGGCTGGTGAACTACCCCTGAAATTTAGAAGAAATAATTTAACTTTCAAATTTTTACTCACCAGAATAAAAAGAGATGAATACGATCCAGTTATCTCTTCAGTGAAATATTTCGACAATTTTAGCTCTAATTGTACCTACATACCCAACATATATAAAATATTTCAATCTATGTCATCAATTCCTAATAAAATGCAAATAGATAGATATATTAACTTTGAAAAATTATATACAGCCTCATTTGTAAATATTAACATTGATAACAATACCTTTAAAAAGGGAGATTTAAATCAAAATGAGATCTTTAAAAACTATATCAAAGAGTTTTATAATCAGTACAATATATTCTTCACAGATGGTTCAAAAGACACAGCAAATGATTTGGTAGGGTGTGCATTTGCATGCCCTAATATAAATATATTTAAACAATTTAAGATGGAACCAGAAAACTCCATATACTCGGAAGAGGCATATGCCCTGTTGAAATGTTTAGAATATATTAAAAATAACAACATAAAATTCAATTTAATATGTACTGATTCGAAAAGTCTTACAGATGCTTTAATCAACAAAGATATTTTAAGATCAAATTATAATATATTAAAAATTTGTAATTTATTATATGATTTATTTATTAATAATAATACTGTAGACATTGTCTGGATTCCCGCACACCAGGGAATCATAGGCAACACAATCGCTGACTATGAGGCCAAGCAAGCCAGTAAACTCCCTACAGCATCAAATGAAAAAATTATATGGTCTGACTTCCTGGTAGTCCAAAAATGTAAATCATTGAAATTATGGCAAGAAACGTGGGAAAAGGATACCAAAGGTCGACATTTATATAAGATTAAACCTACGGTGTCCCTATTACCATGGTTTAAAACAGTTAACATTCCACGCAAAGCTATTACATCAATTTCAAGAATGAGGACTGGACACTCATCACTGAAGTTACATCTGCATCGAATTGGAGTGGTGGAGTCCCCATTGTGTAGGTGTGAACTTACCAGTGAGGGGCTCAATCATGTGCTGCTTGAATGTGAGCTAAACAAAAAGTGGACACAATTGCTATACTGTGAAATCAACGAAAGTGTAAAATTCCCAATAAATAGTGATTATCTTTTGTCCTTGTGTGAGTGCAGTGAAAAAGTTGTGATGGCTCTTCAGAGATTTGTACTAAGGGCTAGTGTAAATATTTAAAATTATAAAATAATACAAAGAATGTGATTGGCTAAATGGTTCTGACCAAAAGCCAGGAAGGGGGAAAAAACCTTCTCCCTTTAAAAAAAAAAAAAAAAAAAACTTAACACTACTAACAACAGATATAGAAGCAAAATTAAGAGAAAACAAACAAACCGCAGCCATATTCCTTGATCTTCAGTAAGCTTACGACAACGTAATCCCCTGCATTCTTTGCCAAAAATTATTAAAACTCGGTATACCAGGTAAGACTGTAAGATTTATTTATTCCCTTCTTACGGACAGAATAATAAAAGTACAATACCAAACAAAATATTCAGACTCCAGAATAACCTCCTTAGGAACTCCTCAAGTTTTGAGCCCTCTGTTATTTATTATATACATCTCTGAGATCGCATTAGCAATACCACCGACCATTTCATTGTTACAATATGCGGACGACATCGTTATATATAGTAAGGAATCCACCGCGACAGAAATAAAAAATACTCCCCAACTGGCAATTAACAACCTTGAAAGGTATTTCAGAACAATAGGCATTAACATTAATTCAAATAAATCTTCAATGATGATTTTTGCTAGAGATTCTCCGTTAAAAATACAGATCAAACTAAACTCAGATATTATCCCGATAAAGAACAAACACTTTTTCCTCGGCATGTGGATCGAAAATAAACTAAAATGGAATGATCACATTCATTACTTGATAAAAAAATGTCAAAAATACATTAATATATTAAGATGCGTAGCTGGTACTAGATGGGGAGCACATCCAGAGAACATGCTGAATATTTATAAAGGATTGTTAAGATCAACCATCGATTATGGGGCATTCAAGAGAGCTTCTAAAAAAAACTTGACACCCTTCAATACGCAGCACTCAGATCAGCAATTGGTGCAAGGACATCTACGCCAACAAACGCACTTCTGGTGGTGTGCGCTGAGCCTCCACTAGAGATGCGCAGACAATATTTGGCTATTATATCAAAAATATGGCATTGAAAGATAATCTTATCAGTAAGAATATAACAAAATTATACAGCATAGTAATTAACCAACCAAGAAACACAAACTCCCCTCCCCTTATGAACAGTCATCTAAGATACGAAAAATTTCACAATAACATTGAGCAGACAATAGTACTAGCAATATTTGAAATTCCCTATTACTCTTTATATCACAAACCTCTCGTAGACACCCATTTAGAGGAAGATTATGTCATAAAATAATTTCCTGCTCTTAGAAAACATTTAACAGAAGAATATATAAATTACATCAAAATATATACAGATGGAAGCAAATCAAGTGGAAATACGGGATGTGCGTTTTACATTCCTAGAATTAAAAAGTGCGGCATATATAAATTATGTAATCAAGCCTCTATACTTTCGGCAGAGGCAAAAGCCATCTACAAAGCAACTAAGTATATTGAACAATTAAATGGCAGTAAATTTTTAATTTTGAGTGACTCATTAAGTTCTTTAAAGAATATGCAAACATTAACAAGAGAAAGAAAAGCTAATATATTGATTTGGAAATCAATAGAACAAATTAGTAAATTACGCGCACTAAACAAAAGAGTACAATTAGTTTGGATTCCGCCTCATAGCAAAATTCAAGGTAATGAAATGGCAGACTCTTTGGCAAAATTATCTGAGAAATTAGACAATACCAACGTAGAAAAGACTGATCCAAACGATTTAAAAGTAATAGCTAAAAACAACATGATATAACGGTGGCAATGTTATTGGGAGGAAACACAAGAACATAAAGGACAACACCTGTTCAAAATACAACCCCAAATAACCATAAAACCATGGTTCTATAAAGAAGATTATTCAAGGAAACAAATAACTACAATATCTAGACTAAGGACTAACCACAACCTGTTACCAATCAATATGATACGCATGAATTTGGAGCCCCTTAAACCTTGTGATTGTGAGGTAAGGATTGTAGATATGGACCATTTTAATTCACGATTGCCAAAAATATAATGATTCCCAGCAAAAGATAAAGGATATTTTTAAACAAGAGGAGATAAACTTTAATGAAAATTTAATTGAGATACTAAAAAAGAATAAAATTCAATTGAATTACGCACTGTTTATTTTTGCGGAAGAAAATAACATAAAAATCTAATTGCTCGTTGAATATATGTGTTGGCTAATATTATAGTACACTGATTGTTTTCTCGATGGTCTCACTATTTTATAGACGTTTAATGTGTTAACTGATTGAGCACTTGATAAAGTCCGGAAACGGACGAAACGTTGTGCAAAAATTAATAAAATATAAAATTGTCTAAAAAACCTATAAATTTTTTATTTTTATAAAAATCTAAGTTGGCTGCATTGTAGATAAAAATATAGCAAAACTCGTGGCTAAATTCCCGAAAGGGTGGAGGTCAATCAAAACCTACTACTACTACACTAATAATAATAATAATAAACAAGAGAGCTTTTAATGGATTGTTGTCGTCTGTTGTTGTTATTTTTTGCTTGATAATAAAGTTTTATTGTATTTCACAAATCCGAAATTGGTTTAAATTATTTTACTCTTAAAAACGTTACAATTGTAATAAATCTATAGTTATTGCTCGTTACAGCGTTAAAATTAGAAAACAAAATTCATCAAGATGAGGGTCATGTCACTGGTATTATATATAGGGTTTAATCTATTTTAGGAAAAAGAAAATTTTACATCAATGTTAGGTTAATATTAAGAGGTCAAACGTATACATTTGTGAGGGAAATTGAATGAATTGAAATGGGATTTGATATTATTTGTGAATTTCAAATGTTTCTGAGAACATGAAAGATATTAATTTGCCGATGGTAATAGATTCAAATTTACAAGAAATCATAAGTTGGTGTCATCTAGCCAGATGGCCCAAGTTGCTGTTACTGGCACTCGGGTTCGATTCCCGAGGGGGTGAAAAACAACCCCTCTGACATATAATTAAAAATATTCCATTCCATCGAATTTAATAGATGACACCAACTTATGATTTCTTGTAAATTTGAATCTATTACCATCGGCAAATTAATATCTTTCATATTAAATTAGGAAAAGTCATTCCATTGCCCTTCGAATTTTGAATCTCTTCAAAATTCGAAACACTCAACGACCTTTATTTAAATTATATGGCATGGCTATATGTTTAAATTTAGAATCACTATATCGCGACTAAGATAACTATCTTTGAGTAAAATATTTTACGGGTGTACATATGTCAGAGAGGTTCGCATCCTGCAGGTGAGCCAGATGGCCCGGATTCCTGTTAATGGCACTCGGGTTCGATTCCCGAGGGGGTGAAAAACAACCCCTCTGACATATAATTAAAAATATTCCATTCCAACGAATTTAATAGATGACACCAACTTATGATTTCTTGTTTCTGAGAATTTTTCAAGGATTTCTAAAATGTATTTTCAAATGATTTTTGAGACTTTCCTTTCTTGAGAAGGCACTTGTGCAATAAGTACACTTAAAGGGCCTCTCCCCCGTATGTATCAGTAAATGTTTTTCGAGAGTGTTCTTGAGTGCAAATTCCTTTGGACACTCAGTACATTTAAAAGGTCGGTCTCCTGTATGTATTCTTAAATGAATTGTGAGATGAGATTTAACTGAGAAGCGTTTTCCACACTGATCACAGCTAAAAGGCTTTTCACCTGAATGTATCCTTAAATGCCTTGTGAGATCAGATTTTTTTGAAAAGCGTTTTTCACACTGATCACAGTCAAAGGGCTTCTCCCCAGTGTGTATCTTTAAATGGTTTGTGACATCAAATTTTCGTGAGAAGAATTTTCCACACTGATCACAGCTATATGGCTTTTTCCCTGAATGTGTCCTTAAATGCATAGTGAGAGAAGATTTATCTATGAAGCGTTTTTCACACTGACCACAGCCAAAGGGCTTTTTCCCTGAATGTATCCTTAAATGCCTTACGAGATCAGATTTTTGTGAGAAGCGTTTGTCACACTGATCACAGCTAAAGGGCTTTTCCCCGGAATGTATTCTTAAATGGTGTGTGAGATCAGATTTTTGTGAGAAGCGTTTTTCACACTGACCACATCCAAAGGGCCTCTCTCCGGTATGTACCAGCATATGTTGATTGAGCTTTGATTTGAATCTGAATCTTTTTTGACATTCTGTACACTCGAAGGATTTCGGACCTGTATGAATTAGAAAAAGTTAAATTGATTTTACATAGAGGATTTCAGTAGATATTGAGGATTAAATTTACCTTTATTTAATAAATTAATTTTCAGGTCCTTTTTGAATAAAGTGGATATTTTCATATGGATACATTTCTTTTGATGCTTTTCTAGGAATTCTTCACTGATAAACATCAAATGACAATAGCAACACATATGAAGTGGTCCTGAAATAAAAAAAAAATAATTTTAAATTATAAACCTAACCTTATATCCTAAAATCTAAGTTTCATAAATAAATAAATAAATCTTTATTATTCGACCTGCTTAGAGGCACAAGTCCTCGGTGGCTAGGTCAACAAAACATCAATACAAATTAACTACAGAAATTAATAAAACATCAATACAAATCAATTACAAGAAATTAACAAACAAGAATGAAAAAACATAGAAATCTATGCTCATTAACAAGTAACATGATCATAGATTTCTATCAAAAAACAAAACGTAATTTAAATAATTCCGCGCAAAAACCCGATACCAGGAGCAAACGACGCATTAGCTATCAAGACATTTGCCATAAGTTGTTAAGGAAACCTGCTCAAAATCTTAACAAGGATGGTATGACCTCTCTCTACCTCAGGTAATCTCAATAAAGCTTGTGAAAAGTAAATAAAATTTTTCACAACTCTAGGACATTAGGACTTGACAAAATTCTACTTCTTATTTTTAAACCTATGGGTTTGTTTCTTCCAGAACGTCATACCATCTCTTCTTGGGACGACCTCTACTTCTTATTCCGACCGGCCTGTTTGTCATCACTTTCTTTACCAGTCGGTCTTCTGGCATTCTTCTCACATGCGCATACCATTCCGCTCTTCTTCTTTGAACCCATTCTCTCACCTTTTCCTCTAATATCTTCACTCTTCATCCTATCGAGCCTGGTCACGTTCATTATCCTTCGTAATGTCTTCATTTCAGTCGTTTCCAATAATTGAGAAGTTTTTGCAGTGTCGAATCTTGTCTCTGCTGCGTAAGTTAATATTGGACGTACTACGGTTTTGTAGACACGTACCTCGGCCTCCGTTCTTAAATATTGATTTCACCAGATTGCATTGTTAAGGCAACCCGATATTTTTGAGGTCTTTATTGCCTGATTGATGTCTTACCTCTGTTTCTAGGTCTTGATGAGAGGTCATTTGGATGCCAAGGTATGTGAAGGACATGACTTGTTGGACAATCTTATCGTATAGTTGTAGTTTACATCGGAGTGATGATTTAGAGATTGTGAGTGTTTTGGTCTTTTCTGGTTGACAGGGTGAGACCGAATTTATGCGCAACACAGCTAAATTTATATAGGAGGCGCTGGAGGGAATCTTCATCTTCTGCAACGAGTGCTGCATCGTCTGCGTAGCAAACGCATGTTATATTCTCGTCCCCTAAGGAATATCCTTTTAGATTTTCGATTTCGCCAATGATTTCATCCATAACTATATTCAAAAGCAGCGGACTAAGGGAGTCTCCCTGCCTAATACCTTGATTCACTGGGATGCTTCCGGACAGTCTTCCTTCGGTTTTTATTCTGGCGGTGTGGGACAAAATTTATAATTGATTTAATCATAGGGGGCAGAGGATTATAATCTGAAGTAGTAACAGACAGACTATTTCACAAATCAATGCCAGATCTTACAAATGAATGTAAACCGATAGTTTTCAAGAATCTTGGCTTACGAATCTTTTTTCTATGATCAGCCTAAATAACTTGATTCCTGAAATCTATTCATTATTTCCTCCCAACTCCTAAAACCCTTATACGCTTTGAAAATCACTTTCAATTTAGCCCATTCCCTTCTCTCCAATAAGCTAGACCATCCTAATTTATTAATCATTGAAGTGACATTACTAAACATATCAAATTTACCAAAAACAAATCGGGTAAAGGGTAGAACTACGCCAAAACTTTCGGGGTAAAAACACAATTTAAGGTTGCTGTTTCGCGACAATACCAGCAAAAAGTTAATGCTAGAGTCTATAGAACAGACAATAAGGATTCATAGTTCATAAGGCCAAAACTTTTTGAGGTTTATGTACCAAATCTAGCCAATCCCGTGCTCGTATGAAAAATTTGGCACCATTGTAAGAGATTGATTATTTCTATACATGACATTAAAATGACAGCAAGAGAATGGTTTCGACTTAATTTTCGAATTGTAGGTTGACCAATCATTTGAGCGTTAATAACAACATTACCAATTGATGGAGAATAATTATGTAATAAAGTTTTCTCCAAATATTCTTGTTCATTAACAGTTAAACTTTCTGTACTAAGTCAATTGAAACATTCGATTAGAAATAATCATGCTCGAAAATGTTTTTCCTCAAATTTCAGACGAAAAATATTGGCACATTCCGATGTGGCCATCCACTTGACTTTACCATACGCCTTGGCCCCTCTCTTATATTTAATATTTAATAAAATTATTGATAATCATGTGAGGGGGGGGGGGGTAGTTTTTGCATTTTTAAGCTACTGGGCCCCATTGATTATGTAGGTATACAAAACTTGGTTGAGTTTGATACAAGGGCCAAGATTTTCACCCCCCCCCCTCCAACTATTTGGGCGGTTAGTTTTTGCATTTTTAGACTTCTAGGTGGCCCGCTGATTATGTATACAAAATTTGGTTGACTTTTCTAAAATGGCCTAGATTTTCTTTTTTAGCACCCCCCCCCCTAATTTTGGCCCCAGAAATAAATTATTTTCATTATTATAGGTTTATTTTATAGTATATTTCATTTTTCTTGTTTTTTTAGTTTGAAAAGATTTTAATTTTAAATTTTAACCCCCCCCCCCTTAATTTTGGGTCGATATGCACCAAAATCTAATCAGCTCTTAATCTCAATGGACCTAAACTACGTGTGAAATTTGGTTTTGATATTCACACTAGTTTTTGAGCTAGCTCGCCCACAAAAATTTGGTAACGCACAGACCTCTGCACAGACTAGCAGACATTTTGACAAAACAATTATTATTTCGAAAAAAAAGAAGAAAAAAACGCTTCTTTCATGCACGATTACAATACTTGACCATACACCCTGTAAAGTAAAGTAAAAAATGAGAGTAGCAGAGTTGAGACAGTAAGAGAAATCAATGATAATTTTCTAATTAATATAAATTATATATTAAAGAATAATTAACGTATTAAAGAGAATTGTCTTTGATCGCGTTTTTAAACAAGATATATTACAGGGTGAGTTTTTTATCTTGAGACAGTCTTATAATACAAAAACAGTGCATTACATGAAAAAAAGTTTCAAATAAAAGTTTATTTATAAGAGGGGGGAAACTAAACTACGCTATTTATTTTGAGGTCAAGTTCTGTTTTTTAAATGGAAACCTCTGTTTCTGTAGATATTCTGAATCTCCAAAAAAAACTGAACAACTTTTATTAGAACTATTTTTTTATAAGACATCAAATAAAAAAAAAATCTTAATAATGATTTTTTACAATTATTCAACTTAATTATCAAATAATAATGATTAAATAAATAATTATCAAATGGAAAAGACACAACAATGAAAATCAGTGTTTATAATGATCTTAAAATTTAATTAAATAGACAGATTTAAAAGATTATTTTATACTTAATATAACTATTTAAAATTCTTGGAGCATTTTTTGTTGAAGACAGAATTAAAATGGTCTTAATTTATGGTATATGTGGAAGAAGTGTTATGGGGTTGCCATTGAAATGGAGGCAGAGCGTTTTCCTGATAGGAATACACACTCAAGAGCTTCATTGTATCGTGTTTTAATTCTGTTAAAAAAACAGGAATAGACAAAATCGTTCCACAGGCGACATCTTAACCTATGTCACCCACACCTGGAACAAAACTTTAGAGGCCGGAAAAGAAACCCTCGCTGTAGCCCTAGATATCTCCAAAGCTTTTGACCAAGTTTGGCACAAAAATCTTCTTGCCAAACTGACAGCCTTTGGATTCACACTAACACTTCACAAATGGATAGAAAGCTTTCTGACAAACCGAAGTATCAAAGTTGTGGTGGATGGAATATCATCTGAATCATGTTCCCCAAGGCTCTGTAATCTCCCCCACACTCTTCCTAATTTATATAAACGACCTTATCGATCTAACGTCAAATCCCACTCATTGTTACGCCGACGATAGCACTCTGCACGGCAAACCCTCACTTCCGAATAATCGAATCAATGTTGCCTCCTCAATCACTCTCGACATAGACAAACTGAATAAATGGGGCTCTAAAAATTTAGTTAACTTTAATGCAAACAAGACTCAATGTTTTCTAATTTCTAGGCGCGAAAATAAAGATTTCCCTGATATTCACGTCGATTCGAATACCCTGAAAATGTGTGACAGCCTATCCATGTTGGGCGTCTCTGTCGCATCTGACCTGTCTTGGAATAAACACATCTCCTCTGTGGCGAAATCTGCAGCAAGGAAGATTGGCTTCTTATTCAGGTCCAAGCGATTTTACAAACCCCACAACTTCTCACCATCTACAAGGCCCAAATCCGCCCCTGTCTCGAATACGGCTCTCATCTGTGGAGAGGAGCCTCAAAATATTCTCTTGCTACCCTTGATGCAATTCAGAAACGAGCCGTCAAGCTAATTGACGATTCTACTCCTCACCGACTCCTCGACTCGCTGGCTCATCGAAGAGATGTCTCTGCCCTTTCCCTTTTCTATAGATACTATCACGGCAGGTGCTCTGATGAGATAAAATCAATAATTCCCCCCAAAGCATGCTTTACACGCAGCACACGTTTTGCCGACTCCCAACACTCTTTTGCGGTCAAATTGGAAAAGTGCCGGACCACTTCATTCGCGAATACATATATCCCCATGACTTCAAGGAACTGGAACTCTCTCCCAGCCTCTATCTTTCCCAGCACCTATGATCTTCAAACCTTCAAAACCAGGGTGCATAGACACCTACGTCTACATCCTCTCACTTAATCAACTTTCCCTTCTCTTCGGTAATGCAAGGGTCTTTCGAGATCCATAGGGGCTACATCTTTACTGGTGCACCCCTTCTTGCATTCGATTGCATTAAAAAAAAAAAAAAAAAAAAAGCTATACCAGTATGCCAAATTTCAGCATTCTAGGTTCATTGAATTTTTAGTTTATGTTAATTAAGCCTATAACTTTCACCCATTCATTTCGGGCCTTGAAGAAGGAAAAGTTTCGATTTTTCAATTTCCTCCTTTATTAATGTGTCAAGCTATACCAGTATGCCAAATTTCAGCATTCTAGGTTCATTGAATTTTTAGTATATGTTAATTAAGTCTATAACTTTCACCCCTTCATTTTAGGTCCTGAAGAAGGGAAAGTTTGGATTTTTCCCATTAATTGTACCCCAAACTCTACCTGCCTGCCAAATTTCAGCATTCTAGGGTTAGCGGAAGTACTCTAGATCTATCTTTGGCTTCTTGTAACTTGGATGGTATAAACAGTAGAAATATGAAATTTTTTAATTTAGTTAAGCTTATGGACCAGTATTCTGGAAAAAAATTTCAGCAATGTAGAGGTTTCCATTACGAAGTTACAGAGCCGTCAAAATGGCCTGAATTGTTTCCTGTAAAGGGTAGTCTGGCAGTGCACACATCCCCGCTCGAATCGATCTTGGCTGGGGCACTGCCGTGCCCCCAGGTATCGCTAGATTACTGTTGGTTGAGGCTATTGGAGTCTGGACCAAGAGAGAATGAAAAAGATATGATCCAGCATCTGGATCATATCTTTTTCATTCTCTCTGGTCCAGACTCCAATAGCCTCAACCAGCAGTAATGCTGGATCATATCTTTTTCATTCTCTCTTGGTCCAGACTCCAATAGCCTCAACCAGCAGTAATCTAGCGATATATATAATATATCTTGTTTAAAAACGCGATCAAAAACAATTCTCTTTAATATGTTAATTATTCTTTAATAATTCATTATTTCAACACAGAAATATATAAATTCGGATATTATGATTACTTAATATTTGACAAAATCACCTGCATTCAATTCGAGAATGAATCAAATATAGGAAACTCATGAGAAATCAATGAGGTTGTCCTCTGCTTGATGCAATTAATATATGAACAAAAATATTAATTATTCTCTAGATACAATATTTTAGATTATTTGATAAATTAATTAATACTAACTAACCTGTATAAATAGGGTAATTGTGTGGATTGTTCAAAATCATTTTGACATCAATAAAATGAAAGGTATCCATTATTATGCTTATATAAATATATATATTATATTTTAGAATAATTTAATTAAATAATCGAGAGAATTAATTAGTTATTAAATTCTAAAATTGAAAATTAAATTATATCAAATGACAGTTAATAAATAACAAAGATAAAAATCGGACAACGCTAAAAAGCCAGAGTTTAGATTAAAGAGACGACACTAAAAATGACGAAATCAAAGAAAAATCTAATTCATTTCTTTGCCTCTAGGCGGCAGCACAGCACACCGTCGCCTGATTTTTTTCAAATAAAGATGCGTGTCAGTCACTGAGCCTATAAAAAAAATAATATTATTAATTGATTCTGCAATTCTAATTTTCATAATGTACTTCTATCATTTGCTGATTTAATAACAAAAAGTTGAGAAATTTTTGACGAATTAATTCATTTTTCAAATCTATAAATGTTAAACTAATTTTTTAATTATTAATCAAATAATTCTTGAAATGATGATTATATTAGTTGAGCGAGGTGTGGCAACCGCCCAAACAAATTTTTGTTGAAAAACTGCAATTTTTGCAAAAATCGCAGTTTTTCCTTCATAAAATGAAAATTACTGATCCTAGGAACTTGTTTAATTATTTGATAACTGTTAATCTGTTTAAGAAATAAAACATTAATAAAAATTATAAAGGGAACTTTTTATAAACTTTATTACGTTTTATTATTTTAAAAAAGAATGTATTTGAACATAATTTTATATTATATTAATCTGTTATTCTTTATTAGCACTATTCAATGCGCATCTTTGTGGATGTGTTTATAAATAACTTTTTTTTGGGAGGGGGGGGGTCGCGCTTGTTTAGTGGTCATCGTCTCCACCTGCTAACCAAGTGGACCCGGGTTCGAGTCCGGTTCGAGTCGTTCGGCTGATGGCTGATCCCCTGCCTTAGAGACAAATTTTAATAAAAAAATAACTGGTATCGTAAATTGGCTTATGGTTTGAAAGGCCGAAAAACCCCCCAAAAAAAAATAAAAAAAAACTTTTATTTTTTATTTTTTGCCGCCCTATGTAGAATGCCGTCCGGTGCCATGCACCCCTTGCACCCCCGGCACTGCATCCATAGAGCAGATACAGAAAATTCAAACACTATAATACAATTCGGATAATGAGATAAATTACTTCACCCAATCATATCCTAAAACTAGAAATAAAATAATAAAAACAAATCAAACATAGTATGCGTTATTTTACGCAACAATAGGCCGTGATAATTAAATTAAATACAATGTTGTATTAGTTATGAATTACTTCATATTTTTTTTTTTATATAAAAGAAAAAGAAAAGAGTTATAACTACTAGGTGTCGCCACGTCGGCGGTTAATAATGTCCTTTTTTCGGCATGAGGAAAACACAAATTTTTTCAGCACTGGCAAAAGTGGTTTAATCAAAGTATGCACCATCGGATTCTACACATTTTGACCAACGATCTGGCAAATTGTGTATCCCCTCCCAGTAGAATTTCTCTCCTTTCGAGGCGAGCAAACATTCGAGCCATTTTGCCACTTCTTCGTAATTAGCGAAGTGCCAATCCGTGTGCCATTGACCTAAAGAGGTGGTAATCCGATGGAGCGAGGTCTGGAGAGTAGTGTCGGGTGGGGTAGGGCCTCCCATTCGAGCGCTTTGATGGTTTCTTTCGTCGATTTGGCGGTGTGCGACGAAGCGTTGTCGTGGAGCAAAATGACACGTCCATGTCTTCGAGCCCATTGCGGCCGTTTTTCGATCAATGCATGATTCAAATTGATTAATTGTTGTCTGTAGCGGCCCGCATCAACAGTTTCGCCCGGTTTTAGCAGCTCATAATACAGCAAACCTTTTTGGTCCCACCAGATGCACAGCATTGTTTTCTTTCCGAACCGATTCTTCCGTGGGGTCGATGGTGCCGCTTCTCCAGGTGAAAGCCATGACTTTTTGCGCTTGGGATTGTCGAAATAGATCCACTTTTCATCTCCCGTGACGATACGATACAGAATCGACTTCCTTTCTTGACGAACCAGCAACATTTCAGCCATCATTTTTCGCTTCTCCATTTGCCGGTCGTTCAGTCATGGACACCATCTGCCTTCCTTGTGGATCTATCCCAATGCTTTCAGCCGGTCACCAACTGATCTGCGGCCTACTCTGAGTCTCTCTGCAAGCATTCCTTGCGATTGGCGCGGATCTTCTGCCAGCAAGTCCTCCAGGTCAGCATCCTCAAACTTTTTCGGCTGTCCAGGGCGCTCCTTGTCGTTCACATCAAAATCACCACTTCGAAACCGTCCAAACCAACGTTGGCAGATTTTTTCAGATGGAGCATGGTCCCCATAAACTCCCCCGAGAATGCGAGCCGTTTTCTTCATTAAAAAATAGTGCAACATCACCTCCCGCAAATGCTCTTTTTTCGGCACAAAAATGTTTACAAGCCAATATCTCATACACAAATGAACCGAATGTTGACATGTTATATGCCGTTTGAAAGGTGATTACCAACACTATAAAACCAAAAAAATATTTGGATGAGTTTGGTGGAAAAATAGCGAAATGCCATCTGTTAGAAAAAAAGGACATTATTAACCGCCAAACCTAGTAATTCTTATAATCGTCTATCAAAGAGTATGTCATCTGTTTCTGTTTGAGGCAAATAAACTTTAGACCATTAAATATATAGACACGCCTCTCTGCTACTCTCTACGCAGAGTGAAGTGAGGCCAACATCGCCTACATATGACGTCACGTTCTCGCATAAATATTTTGGTTATATTAATTTGCGATTATTGGAATCCAAAATAAATAATCTAAACTACGATAAATTTATCTCAATATATAATAATTCCTATAGTGGCCATGCTATTTCTGGGTGTTTCTATCTACAGATGACGTCAAGTTCTATAGGAGATGTTGGCCTCACCAAATCGACACCAGGGCGTGTCTATATATTTCATGATCTAAGAAATAAACATATAATATACATTATTATTGAGATAATTTATTGATTGTTTTGACTATTAAGGTAGTTCTTTCACAAATGCGAAAATTCAAGAAGTCGTCAAAACTTTTGGAATATAAGTCATTAAAAGCACATTAAACACACTGTTAAAATTTGAAGACGATTTATTACACCAAACATGAAATAATTGCAATTAAAAATGACATTTTTAACACATGATAGATAGGGAAAATGATAATTATTTTATTTTTTTTCATTGAAGGACTTTCATCATCTTGATGAAAAACTAATATTTGTTAGAATAATATATTCGGAGTAACTTAAAAAAAAAAAAAAAATTGAAATTATTTACCATGTAGTTTTAATAAAAAACAAAAAAAAAACAACATATTTGGTCGATTATTTTTAGTGGAGGGGATATAAGATCAATGGCTTGGAAACGTTCCGGCAACGTTGTAACTACTTGGAGGAATAAAAGAAAAAGGCACGTAAATATGAAATAATTACAAATTTTAAACAAAATTCTTAGAAACTTTAGTGGATAATAATAATTATTGGCATAAAATAACATGAAAAAATAAGCCTTATAAAACACTTTATTTATTTATTATAAATTATAACATCAAATATAGAATATATTTTTACTTTTCCAGTTCGAACTTTTGTTATTAGAACACATTTTGTACACTTGACTTTTAGGATCGAATTTAATCCGAAACGTTGTTCATTGATTACATTGTCAAGACAAAGCACTTCATTACATTTACAACATCTTAAATTTTTACCTAATAGTTTTAATTCAACGAGACGAGTGCCTTCGCATTGATTAGATTCAACATTATAAATATATCCGCGATTCTTTAACGGATGACTCCGCATCACTGCCCAACAATGAAAATGCTTCGGGCTCAAAAATAGCTGATTCTTATGTATTTCCACCTGCTGAATTCAAAAATCACCATAAAGATTACCGATTAGCTCTTGTTTTGGAGATATAATCGATCAAAACGGTGAAAAAGACCATTTTGACCTATTTTCGAGTTCCGTTAGATATTAAACAACAATATTTGAGATCACAATATTTTGTTGAACTAATAGAAAACAGCTTCCTCTTGGATTTACAAATTACCACTTGTTTGTAGCTCAATTAGAACTCGAGTTATAACTAAAAAACTAAAACTACGTGATTATAAAGGATAATAAACATTAATAAAGTAAAGGGAGTTTAGTTTCAGAGTGAATGAAATAAAACTCAAAGAGGTGTATACAATCTCAATATATTTCGGATTATTAGTCCATCATCAGGAGTTTACAGGTTAAAAACTAATTTGTAAATTCCTGATGGACTAATAACACTGGGCAACAAAAAAGAGGCAAGCTAAAAAACGACGATCTGATGAAGGCACCACATAAATCTCTTCAGACACGACCATCTGTGAAGTATTATTCCAGCAATGTAGAACTCTTAGAATGTAACTACAATTTGTAAAAAAATAAAATGCACTTTCAATGTTGTTAGCATATGTAATTAAAATGTATCTTTTTCTCTTGATCCGCCACCTACTGTATTTCACAGAAACTAGAGCTAAGAAAAAATTTTCATTGTCATATTAGTTTTTCTCAACCCAAAATTGGTAGGAATTGACTCATCAAGTGCTCGAAGCATTTAAAAATTATTTTTTTGTTGCCCAGTCGCATCCCGCTTTCTACCTCTCTCTATCATTCCAATCTCCCTCGTGTAGTCCCCGGGCATTCATCGCACTCAGCACATCCTGATGCCAGGTCCTTGGGCGTCGCCCGCGTTTTCTCTTCTCGACAGGAACCCTTTGCCACACTCGCTTCGGCCATCGACTATCGTCCAACCTCATCAGGTGACCGTACCACCGCAATCGCTTGGTTTCAATTTTGTTTATGATGCTTTCTTGTATTTCCATCATTCCCCTTATTGTGTCGTTTCTTACGTGGTCGAGCTCCGTCGCCAGAAATTCATTTCCACCGCAAGCAGTCTTTGAGATTATCAGTCTTAGATCAGTCTTAGATCTATATTATCTATAGTTGTTCTCCGTTGAAGTGTAAAAATTCATCAATTAAGAACGATATGGGATCATATCAATGCGGTGTTATATATGGTGTTTAATCAAATTGAGGTAAAAAAAAATTTAACCTTAATTTTAGGTTATTTCATATCGATATAAAAAATTGAAGGTGTATCCCCTAAAGGCCTGAATGGGATGGCCCCTCCATCGTGAAATGAACAGAGTAGAAGGAAAAAAGCCGGCATCACAAGCCAAATCTCAGATAGTTAGATACAATCAAATTTACTAAGTTTTTTAAGGGCTTCGAGCAGTGGTAAATTCTCCGTGCGATAAATTAGGTTAAATTTATCTCCCACTTAATTTTTTTTTCCAGACCCTATACTTACAGAAAAAATGTCTGGGTATAGCCGGGAATCGAACCCGAAACCACCGGGTTGCCGGCCAGACATGCTGACCACTACACCAGGGAGGCGGTGTTTATCGACCACCCAAATAAACATTATAATCAGAGAGAAAAAATTAAAGTATTAGCCGAACAAATATACCACAAGTTAATGACAAATCTGTAGAGGCCCGCTCTCGCTCATGGCGACGAGCCTTGAGACACGGCCGCTAGATGACTCAATCGGATCGTTGCGTCGCTTTTGCATGAGTGAAATATATTCAGCCATGCTATAATTAAAGCGACTCGATTCCGACTGGAGAAGCGAATTGGATTCGAACAAGCGAATCTGGAGGGGCCACCGCCATCCAGCAGCCCCTCCCCTGTACACACCCTATATGAACACGCAACCTACAACCTGCATACGAAAGATTGTTAGGACCCCATCGACTTGATGGGGGGCGCAACACAAAGCGCCACACAGCACTCACCTCACGAGCGCCCTAACAATACTGATCGTCGCCATGAGCGACACGACGACGTATTAGCCGAACAAATATACCACAAGTTAATGACAAATCTAATATTCTATTCAGTATGGCAACTTAAACATTAAGACGGTTAAATAATAATAAACTCGTCAGGAAATTGAATGAATTAAAATGAGATTTAATATTAATTTGAATCTCGAATGTATCTGAAAATTTTTCAAGGATTTCTAATATGTTTTTTTAAATGTCTTATGAGATTTGATCTTCGTGCGTAAGCATTTGTACAATGATCACATTTAAATGGCTTCTCCCCTGTATGAATCCTTAAATGGTTTGTGAGAGAAGGTTTATCTGAGAAGCTTTTTTCACACTGATCACATCCAAAGGGCTTCACGACCAAATGTATCCTTAAATGCTTTTTCATATAATATTTATCTGAGAAGGTTTTTTTACACTGATCACAGCCAAAGGGCTTATCATCGGAATGTATCTGTAAATGACTTGTGAGGCCAAATTTAACTGAGAAGCTTTTTCCACACTGATCACAGACAAAGGGCTTCACGCCGGAATGTAACCTTAAATGCTTTATGAGATTAGATTGAAATGAGAAGCTTTTTCCACACTTAACACAGCCAAAGGGCTTTTCACCGGAATGTATCCTTAAATGATTTGTGAGATTACATTTAATTGAGAACCCTTTTCCACACTGATCACAGATAAAGGGCTTTTCCCCGGAATGTATTCTTAAATGGTGTTTGAGATCAGATTTTTGTGAGAAGCGTTTTTCACACTGACCACAGCCAAAGGGCCTCTCTCCGGTATGTACCAGCAAATGTTGATTTAGCTTTGATTTGATTCTGAATCTCTTTTTACATTGTGTACATTCGAAGAATTTCGAACCTGTACGAATTAGAAAAAGTTAAATTAATTTTACATTGAGGATTTCAATAGATATTAAGGATTAAATTTACCTTTATTTGATAAATTAATTTTCAGGTCTTTTTTGAATAAAATAGATATTTTCATATGGATACATTTCTTTTGATGCTTTTCTAGGAATTGTTCACTGATAAACATCAAATAACAATAACTGCACATATGAAGTGGCCCTGAAATAAAAAAAACAAACAAATCATTTCAAATTATAAACAATAAAGATTTATAAATAAATAAATAAATCTTTATTACTCGACATGCTTAGAGGCACAAGTCCTCGGTGGCTGGGGCGCGGGGTGGGGGCACGGTGCGGGGGGGGGGGTTCGTGGTTTGGGGGCATGCCCCCTGGCTAGCAAGAGGGCCGTCGAAGGCGGGCCTTGCAGCTAGTGGTATATAAATTTACGATTTTATCTTCAAATCGTCTGGAGTTATAGTAATTTAAAAATTTCAGGTCGATTTGTAAGCAAACCCTACAATAGCCCAGTATATAGGGGGGTTTCAGCTTACATTAATTGCGGGAAAATATTTTTTTCTAGGATCGTTTGGTATGGTGTGGGTATGCCAAATCTAAGTTTGTGACCTTGAAAGTGTGGGGGGACAACTTTTGGTGGCCGAAAAACCTCGAAATTTTCGGACTTTAACCCAAAAACTCGCACTTTTTTCGATTTTTTCCCATTTCGACCATGGCGGACTACAGACAAAGACCACTCTATATATTTTTAAACTAGATTAAATTTGCTACAATTTAAACAAAGTTTCATCTTAATTGGTGGTTCCTTCATAAAATGAAAACCACTCATCCTAGTAACTTGATTTCTGTCTCATTCTCTACGAGATTTTGTTGACTTGAAAGTGTACTTGAACCACTTGTTTAATAAAACTCTTAGATTTATAGATATACAGAATTTTCCGGACGAATATGATAAGAATTCTCAAAAGTGTCATGCTGGATATCTATAAATCTAAGAGTTTTTAGTATTTTTACCTACTAATTGCCCCAAACACAGTCCATAAGAAAAAAAATTCTACCCCCTTCAATGTTTTCTATAACCCATTCGTTGACTGGACTAGTAATAATTAATCAAAAAGCGTGGGGCACTTTGTCGAAATTAATTAAAAGTTTCTGCGCCACACACTTTTTGATTAAGTATTAATATATTATTTATACTTTTTAGAAGAGTGTTTTTTAGTTTTTGTTAAAATATAATAAAATAATATCAGAAGGGTTATTTTCACGTACTCGGCAATCGAATCCGTGTGCCAAGATTAAAAATCCGGGTCAATCGATTACGCTGTGAGGTGTATCCATCTGACATGTATAGTGTTAAATAATTCACTCAACGATTTGAATCTAACTCTTATAGTTGATTAATATGCAAGTGTAAAGATTTTGTTATAGAAGTTAATAGTAATAATACTAGCTGCCTTCGGCGGCCCTCTTGCTAGCCAGGTGGCTCGCCCCCTGGACCCCCACCCATCCCACCACCCCAATGTAGAGACAAAGCCTTAATTTTATATATATATGGATAATTTCATTTAAATTGGTAACCATGACGGACGACTGTTTTTGTTGGGGGACGGACATAGGTACATACATACAGAGGCAGGCCAAATGCGCTTTAGTAGTATAAGATTTATGGTACCTGGAGCCACCGAGCGATGCAAGGTAACTTTTTACTTCAGTTAAAAGCTACCAGGTGTACCTGAAAGTCATTGCCGGTTTTTCTAACAGATGTCGCTAGGCTTAAGTATGCAATGTTATGATTTGACACATATGCATTTTATTCTACTGATATCAAGCTTCAAAGCTATACATGTTATATTTTGCGAAAGTAACACCTTCATAGATTTATACCTCTTTGAAAATGTCAAGTTTCATGCTTGAAAACGTGCATTTGCGGCACGCATTACTTTTCTTATTTAATCAAAAGAAAAAAGCCGCTGAAAGTCATCGTTTGCTGGTAGAAACTTACGGTGAGCATGCTTTAACCTTAAAAACATGTGAGGTGTGTTTTCGAAAATTCAAAAGTGGGGATTTCGATGTGCAAGATAAAGAACGTTCTGGAAGACCAAAAAAGTTTGAAGATGCGAAACTACAGGAGTTATTGGATGAAGACCCAACCCAAACTCAAAAACAACTGAAAAAACAATACACCGACAACAAATGATCAATTTGAACCACGCATTGATCGAAAAACGTCCAGAATGGGCCCGAAGACACGGTAAAGTGATTTTACAACACGATAACGCGCCGTCTCATAAAGCAAAACCGGTCAAGGAAGCGTTGAAAGCACTTGGGTGGGACATATTATCGCACCCGCCGTACTCTCCAGACCTTGCCCCGTCCGACTATCAACTTTTCGCATCGACGCTTGCAGAGCAGCACTTCGCCAATTTCGAAGAAGTTAGAAAATGGCTCGATGAATGGTTTTGCTCAAAGGACAAACAGTTTTTTTGGGATGGCATCCATAAATTGCCAGAAAGATGGGCAAGATGTATAGAATCAAATGGCCAATACTTTGAATAAATAAATTTTCCATTTACTCAAAAATTACGTAGTTTTTTTTTCGAAAAAACCGGTAATGACTTTCCGGTACACCTAGTATATATTAATATTATTTTTAATTTAAAATTCCGATAAAAATACAAATATATTTATTTATTTATTTTTAAGCCTTTATTGGTTCAAATTACATTTTACATTTAACATTGTATATACATTTTAATTATTTAGTATCATTATTATTACAATCATCATTTTTATTTTTTAACTATAATAAAATACATTTGTTTTCATTTTTAATTTAAACTATGTACAAGTTATAAAGGAACCAGGCCCCGAGGGGCATAGGCCTCTCCCATGGTCTTCCAAGTGTCTCTGTTTCTTGCCACTCTCATCCATTCGACTCCAGTCACTCTCACTAGTTCGTCATTCCATCTTCTTGGTGGTCTTCCTCGCGATCTTTTCCTGTCTAGGGGACACCACTCAGTTAGAATTTTTGGCCATCTTTCATCCTTCATTCTAGCAATATGCCCCGCCCATCTCCATTTACTTTTTCTTAAGTCAATGCTAATATTTCTCATTTTTGTAATTCTATATAGATCTTCTATTTTATGTCTGTCTATTTTTCTGTAGCCAAGGATACTTCGGATCATATTTCTTTGGGCTATCTCGAGTTTTTGTACCGTTAATTCAGTAGGCGACCATGTTTGACTTCCATATAGTAATGTAGGAAATACACATGTTTTTAGAGTTTTGATCTTTGTGTCCAGTTTAATTTGCTTATTTTTTAATATGAATTTTAAAGACCAGAACTTGTTCCAGGCTAATCCTATTCTTCTGTTAACTTCCTGTTTGGTCTTCTCTTTAAAAGATAGTTTTTGTCCCAGGTATATGATGTTACTTTTGCAAACAATAGGTGGTTTGCTTGCCTCGTATTCAATATCTTTCTGTATAGCATTTGTTAATATAAAAGATTTGTTGTTATTTATTCTTAAGCCTATATTTTCACTTGCTTTGTTCATATCTTTAATCATTATTACCATATCATCTAGTGATGTTGCTATCAGAACGATATCATCCGCAAATCTTAAATTGTTTATATATTTTCCATTAACCCTTAGACCTTTATTTTCCCAGTTCAGATTGCGAAACATTTCTTCTAGAGCACAATTAAACAAGGCCGGTGATAGTGGGTCGCCTTGTCTAACACCTCGCTTGACAGGGAAGAACTGCCCAGGTTCTTCTAGGACAATTCGCGCTTGAGAGCCTTTATAGATGTTTTTAATTAATTCAATGTATGTTGGATCTACACCTTGAGATTTCAGTGCTTGGAATATATATTCTTGGTGGACAGAATCAAATGCTTTTTCGAAATCTATAAAAGCCAAATAGATATCAAGTTTGTATTCATTTGCTTTTTCGATGATAATGTTAATTGAATGCAGGTGCTCACAAGTTGAGTATCCTTTTCTGAATCCGGCTTGTTCTGGTGGTTGTGATTCGTCTAGTATCTTTTCCAATCTATTATTTATTAGTTTCATAAAAATTTTTCCTATGTTAGATGTTAAAGTTATAGGTCTATAATTTTTGATATCATGAGGATCACCTTTTTTAAATATAATAATTATATTAGAATATTTCCATTGTGATGGAATTATTTGGGTATTTAATATATTATTAAATAATTTCGTTAATGGACTTTTAATAATTTCAATAGAAAATTTTAGTATTTCGTTTTTTATGCCATCCAGCCCTGACATTTTTTCTGTTTTTAAATTTTTTATTATTTTTACTACTTCGCCTTCCAAGAATTCTGGCATTTTTTGATATTGGATATTTTGATCTTTTAATTCTATAGAGGATTCTGATTTATTATATAATTTTTCATAGTAATTTGTTGCTATTTTATTAATTAATGAACGATTATATTGAGGTTTTTTGTCTTTATCTAATAGGAATGGAATCATTGATTTATCAGAGGAAATATTCTTTTTAATTTTTTTAATTGAAGTGTGTGGTTCTATTAATAATTTTATTATATTATCAATATAATCTTTTAGATCTTTTTTTATATGGTATTTAACTAGTTTACATAATATATTGTGCTCAATTCTATTTTTTATACAATTTCTCTCTGTTTTTAACTTATTCCTTTCCTTTATTAAATTTTTAGTGTGTTCGGTCAGTCTTGGTATAGATTTACATTTAATTAATGAATCTGATTGCAGCATGAATAAATTTTTTTCAAAATTGTCGTATTGGGTTTGAATTTCTTTATTTTCAGTGAGGTCAATTTCTTTAATATCGCATTCGAACTTTGTAATCATATCGGTTTGTATATTTTGAAAATTAAATATAGTATTTTTATTCCAATCTGGATTTGGTCTTTTGATAATTATGTTTATGGGAACTTCAATTTTTATCAATCGATGATCTGTATAGAACGTGAAGTTATTCACCACCTCAAACCTCAAAATCATATTTAAATGAGGAGCTAAGATGAAATCAATTTCGTTTTTATATATTCCGTTTGGGGCTATCCAAGTCCATTTTCTACCTTTTCTTTTTTTATAAAATGTATTTATTATTTTTAAATTGTTTTCCTGGCAGAACTGTACTAGTCTTTCCCCTCTTACGTTCCTATGGCCATATCCATAAGGGCCCATAATCTTTCTGTTCTCCTCTTCCCTTTGTCCCACCTGGCTGTTAAAATCGCCCATTATTATTGTTTTATTATTTCGATTAGTTGGGTTTTCCTCTAGGATATTATTAATTAAATTATAGAATTCGTCGCACAATTCTTCTTTTGAATCAGCTGTTGGTGCGTATACTTGCACTAATGTTAAAGTACATTTCTTTTTAAAAGTTATTTTTAAAATAGCTATCCTGTCAGAGAGTCCTTTGAATTCTATAATTTGTTTTTTTAGATTGTTATTAACCATAAATCCCACTCCTCTCATACCTCTAGTCACTCCATAGTGATAGAAGATGTAATCAGATTTCCTTTGAATTATTCTTTCACCCTCTCTTCTAACTTCAGACAGGCCCAAAATATCCATTTTAACATCTTCAAGTGCATTTTCAAGTTCAATTAATCTTTCTTCATCCTTTAGACTACGTACATTTAGTGTTCCTATTATTAGATTTTTAAATTTATTAATTTTATTTTTATTAGAATTAGAATTATTTTTAAATACATTTCTTTTTATAGAATTATTTTTAATTAAATTCTTTTTATGAATATTTTTAATTTTATTTGTCTTATTATATTTTACAAAAGATTTAATTTCAGAAATGTTAGTAAATTCATTTTCTGAATTTTTGGATTTAATTGAATTATTTGAATTAATCGTATCCGTTGAATTAGTTGAGTTAATTGCATTTTTTGAATTAATTGCATTTATTGCATTTATTGAATTTATTGAATTTATTATATCATTTGGGAGGTTGTGGTCATTTATGCCCGAGTTGACCAGACTTACTGGGCAGGAGTCAAGATTGCGAGTTTGTATTTTTTTTGTATGTTCCAAGATCCGAGTTACACCGTCCTTATCCTACTTATCCTTTCTTTCATCAAGTCTTCTCAAGTCACCAAGAGATTCACTTTTATTTTGAAAAAATGTTGTGATTTTCCCATCATTTATTTTTATTTTCTTTCCTTTATTTATAGTATTTTTATTAGTATTATCATTTAAACTACTTCTATTATCATGGATACCAGGATTGGAATTATCACTATTTGGTGAATTTAATTCTCCTAGAGGTCTTTTTTTAGAGTTCCTATTATCCTTCAAATTGTTTTGATTTTCTCTTATAATAAGTTTATCGTATCTAATTATGGCAAATTTTCCTTCTTCTCTAGCCTTAATTAATTTAGGTATCAATTCTTTTCTTTTTAATTGAATATCCTTCGGAAAATCTTCCGTAATATAATATTTTGTACTTTTTAAATTATTTTTATTCTTTAGGATAACATTTTTGATCCTTAAAGCTAGCATTGATATTAAAACTGGTCTAGTTTTATTCTCAGAGGGGCGTCCAATTCGCCTTATAAAATTAAAATGTTCTATATTAATATCATTATTTATTTTATTTTTAAGGATAGTTACCACTTTTTCCTCCAACCCCATCGAATGTTCCTCATCTTCCTCTAATCCATGTAGTATCACATTTCGAGCTTTACTTTCACTTTCTAGATAATTTATTTTTTTCTCTAGTAATTCGATTTTTTGATCAATTACTGAAAATATATTATTTTGAAGTATTTCAATATCCTCCCTTAAAGCTTTTTTAATATCATCTTTGATATCCTCTTTCCAATTCTTTAGTATATTTAATAGCTCGGTTCTATCCATATTTATATATAAATATATCACTTACTTGTGTGGACTTCGTATGCGACCGCTCGGCTTGGACTCTCGCACTCGACTCCCACAAATATATATAGTACACTATATATAGTATATATGGATCCCCGAACCCCCCCCATCCCCTTAAAACCCCGCAATTCGCCCCCTATGAACCCCCCACCACTGCACCACACCTCCTGCACCCCCTAGCCCCACTCCCGCACCCAGTTTTTGCATAGGTACAGTGGTTTTTATCATAATTTTAAATTAAAAATAATATTAATATACAACTTTTAACTGAAGCAAAAAGTTGCCGAGCTGTTTTATTTATAGCTAGTTATAATAATAAAAAAAATATAATCGTATATTATCTGAAATAAAAACATATATATATATTATATATCTAGCTGCAAGGCCCGCCTTCGGCGGCCCTCTTGCTAGCCAGGGGGCAAGACCCCTGGGCCCCCAGTACTCGAACCCCACCCTTCAGCCGTTTTTACGTGAATCGTGAGCAAATTTTCGGAAACCACTGAAACAGACAGACATACATACAGACAGGAATTTTGTTGAGGGTGTTTTCGTTCATAACTTTGCTTGAAACGTGTGCAACCAAAATTTGGCGTGATTTGGAGCAATGTACAGACAAAACCTGAATTTTATATATATAGATTATATATTAACGAGTCAAGAATACAAAAACTATTTTTTCAAAATAACAACAAACAAATAATCAAATCTACTCTATATATATATATATATATACAATTTTGCTCGGTTAATAAGAGTAGATTTGATTATTTGTTTGTTGTTATTTTGAAAAATAGTTTTTGTATTCTTGACTCGTTAATAAACATGATCTTGAACAAGAGAAATCAATGAGGTTGTCCTCTGCTTGATGCAATTAATGTAAATATAATTAATTTATGAACAAAAATATTAATTATTCTAATTGAAAGTAATGGAAGGCAGCCCAGAGGCAGTGAGGAAAGAAAAATTAACACATATAAAATAAGGTGTAATTTATTGGAATCCTTCCTCCTTTCCTTTCAAACCGACGTTTCGGAGGATTTTTCCCTCCTTCTTCAGGGTTTCAAAGGATCAATGAATGAAACAAATAAAATGTTTCCTTCTTCTCTAGATGTAATATTTTATATTATTTGATAAATTAATCAATACTAACTAACCTGTATAAATAGGGTAATTGTGTGGATTGTTCATAATCATATTGACATCAATAAACTGAAAGGAATCCATAATTATGCTTATATATATATATTATATTTTAGAATAATTTAATTAAATAATCGAGAGAATTAATTAGTTATTAAATTCTAAAATTGAAAATTAAATTATATCAAATGACAGTTAATGTATAACAAAGATAAAAATCAGACGTCAAAGAGCCAGAGCATAGATTAAAGAGACGACACTAAAAATAACAATATCAAAGAGAAATCTGATTCATTTCTTACCCTCTAGGCGGCAGCACCGTCACCTGATTTTTTTTAAATAAAGATGCGTGCCAGTCACTGAGCCTATACAAATAAATAATTGATTCGGCAATTCTAATTTTCATAATGTACTTCTATCATATGGTGATTTAATATCAAAAAACTGAGAAATTTTTGATGAATTAATTTATTTTTCAAATCTATAAATGTTTAACTAATTTTTTAATTATTAATCAAATAATTCTTGAAATGATGATTAAATGTTATTTCATAGCTTCTGTTAAAAAACAAACCCATATAAGTATCCCTTATCATCAAATTACAGTCTTAATATAATTTATTTATCAGTTAATTTAATAAGTTTTAAGGTTTTAATTGTTTTGATTATTAAATTATACAAACGTGAGAAAAAAATGAAAATATTTCGGACTTTTATCACTAGCTATCAAATAATATATAATCATCATATTTCAAGAATTATTTTATTAATAATGAAAAAATTATTTAAACATTTATAGATATTCAGCATTTGAAAAATGTATTAATTCATCAAAAATTTCTCAGCTTTTTGATATTAAATCAGCATATGATGGAACTACATTATGAAAATTAGAATTGCTGAATCAATTAATAATATTATTTATTTGTATTCAGGTGTTGGTGCTGTCCCCTAGAGCCTAAAAAATGAATTAGATTTTTCTTTGCTGTGTGATTTTTAGTGTCGTCTTAAAAATCAGAGAATAAGAATTTCAAATTCGAATCATCAGATGGCACTTGTGTAGTGATTTGTGAAGATATTCAAATAAATCTAAACTAAAACACAGTTTAACTAAAAAAAAATTAATAAATTCTTAGGACAGAATATAAAAACTCGGGTGGATAATTGAATTCTCTTTTAAGTAATTCATAAGTATTGAATTTTCATAATTAAAAAATTATGAAATATATAAGTAAAGAATATATTACAAGATTTTCAGTCTACAAAGGATCTGATTTCTAGTTTAATTATTTCCTCATTATTTATTTATTTTTTAACTATAAAACGTGTTATGGTAGGATTCTGTGTTTGAATAGTGGAATCAAATAAATACTAGGTGTACAAGTATGAAAAGGGATTTGAGAAACAGATGACGTACCAATTCAGTATATGGCATAAAGACTTAACATATATGGCATTTTATTGCGCCCCTGGACCCCCCCCCGAATCCACCCACCTCGCCCCCACCTCCCACAAACACCACACCCCTCACCCAGTTTTTGCATTTCTAGCTTTCTAGTGGTCCACATATTATGTGTATATTTGTTTACTCGTACACCAATTTGCCTACATTCTTTCATATTGATAAACATTATAAAAAAATAAATAGGAAAATAATAATAAAAAAAATAATCGTATATAGGATCTGAAATAAAAACATAAAATTAATTAAGATTTGTTTCCAAGTTATATATAAAGAAAGCCACTTCAACCACTTTATTTGTAAACACACCTGTTTTGTTATGATTTAGACACCTGTTAATTAAAAACAAACAAAAAATTCCTAATTTTAATATAATTTATTAATTTTACAGTGAAAGCAAAGATTTAAGTATCTTTTTGGGTTTCTTTTTTTGAAAAAAGATGGAAATTATTTCAAAAATCAACCCAGACCTATAATATTAATAAATGAATTTAACTTTAAAGGACATAATAGATATTAGAGAAATATTTTTACATTGCATATCAGAGAGGTTCGTCCCCTTAGGAATCGAACCCAAGCGCTAACTAAGCTTGCCGGGCCAGTAGCCAAACCCTTAAGGTCTTAAACTGGCCCGGCAAGCTTAGTTAGCGCTTGGGTTCGATTCCTAAGGGGACGAACCTCTCTGATATGCAATGTAAAAATATTTCTCTAATATCTATTATGTCCTTAAAAGTTAAATTCATTTATTAATAATATATTAATATTTGCTATAACCTATTAGTGAGTTTTAAAATTAAAAAACCAATTAAATAAATAAAAGATAATTGAAAAAAATGTAAACAAACTTTTTTATTGAGATTTTCATCTATCAATAATTACTTTAATTAAGAAAAGATTAATTAAGAATTCAAGAATTTGTCGAGGTCCAGACCAAGCCAGATCGTTTTCTCATCCCCAAAACTTATTAATAGAGTTGGTTTCATCAAAATCGGTAGAGCCGTTTTCAAAATAGAACTAAGATACAAATATTTAAATAAATATATTATATATACAATTTTTGCTCGTTTAATAATAGTAGATTTGGACTGTGAAGGCAGATGCATCGCGAAGCTGCTAGAGAATGAGGGGCATTAAAAAGGAGGGAATCAACTTGCGATTTAATGTGGATTAAAATTGATTAAAGGAAAAAATACAGACAATTTTTCTGCATTTTCCGAATATCTTTTTTGTTTTTCGCAAAGCAAGGTTTTATAATAAATGAAATTGATTATTAAAATTCTCTAAGAATAATGTCTCTTGCGTTTATTATGTTCCGCCTCCTCACGTTAATGTTATCCCTCCTACTGTTATTGTCACTAGAGAAGTCTCTCCCATCCATTTTACTATACTGTCGATTCGTCTACATCTATAGACCCCGATAGCACTACTCTTGACGCCGCTGTATCTGCCGCTCCTACTTCATCTCTCTATTCTGTAGCCCCTGTTGCTGCTACCGATATCATCCCCCCTTTCAATAGTCCTGACATTCCTATTGTAAGGGGTGGGCTAACCCCTTATGTATAAAGGGGTAACTCAGCCCTAGAGAGTTTAGTTTAAGAAGTTAATGACTAGTTTAGTTAAGAAATGAATCATTCATGTATGAGGTAGATATTTACGAAGTAACTCAATGCCAAGTCAACGGATCGGACTTGACGTTTTTCATGGCTGTCGGGGGACTCAGGGAAGAATAGGCGCTGAGCTGAAGGTGTGAGTGAGAGGGAGTGATGCGGCGACGGTCGCCCCTGGACACGTGTGTGGGTGAGAGAAGGAGGAAGACAGCGGCCGGCGGGAATCACCAGATCTGGCGTGGGGCCTGAGGGAGAGAGAGGGCTGGCGGGTCATAGGGCCGAACCCATAAAGGGGGCACATGAGGGTGGAAGGCCCTAAGTATGATGCTTGTCTGGGCAAGTAGGTAGAAGGGGTAATATTAAGGAAATATTATTAGAAGTATATGTTTTATAGTTATTAAGTATAGAGTGAAAGCAATGTGATTCTGTCGGATGTAGAGTCGACCGGTCAGCCAATGAGTGAGTAACTAATGCATTGAATGTCTTAATATTATTATTATTAGTTAGTAAGTTTTGTACTTTATAATAATTATGTTATTGTTTATATTCTGATATCTAACTGAACAAATTATGTAACTATATCTAGCTATACCTTTCGAGTCAGAAGGTGAATATGCCATTTTTGTAATATGGTGGAATAAAATCTGTTTTGAATCAATAATAATTACCATGGCCAAAACATATGTATAAGTTGTCTCTGTAACTATAATCAAGTAATTCCAATTGTTAGCCTTTAGTGAAATTTAGAGTGAATTTTTAATTATGTGAGTAACGTAACAATGTATGATGGAGTGCTCAGTGTCACGTGGTCCGAGATCGTGGCGTTTGGCAAATGTCGTGATGACATAGGCGGTAATAGCTTAACCGGGTACAGAAGCCCAACTTAATTAGCTGCAATAAGTGCAATTGTAATTGCTTGATTATTTAATTATGACGTAACAGTGGCCTTGTAAAGATTTATTATTCGAGATAGAAAGTAAATTCAAATATGATTGTTTATCCATATATCTAATTGTTTATAAATTTCATTATCAATTTATCCTTTATGTATAATTAATCTAATAAAGCCTAATTTATAGATTAATAATCTTGTTCATTATCACTACCTAAGTTGCTTTGCGAATGAGCGCTTCTTGACAAATATTTCAGATTGTCTCCAAGTAACGGCCGTAACAGTTGGTAAGGGTTAAGTTATAATAATCTGGGCGCGCGGACGATGGGCAGGTTGAGAAGGGATGAGTAGACTGAGTCATGGATGGCAGGAGTCACAGGGCCAGAACAAATTAGGATTCGGAAGGGGTCGTAAGTCAGGCTAGCCTTACACTATCATCATTTCCAATAGCGCGGTGTAGGAATAGCGCGAGATTCCGTCTCTGCCTTAATTAATTATCTCCTCTGAGGTGCTCTGAAAAATACTTAATTCTAGAATAGGAAAGAAATGATTGACAAATTTATAACAAAAAAAAAATTAATTTTAATATTTGAAAGATAAAAGTATTAATTAAGTATGATATATAAAAAATAAACAATTTAAATTCACTAATTTCATAAGTCAGAAAAATTAATATATAAAAGATAAACAATTTCAAATTCAATATTTCATGTTTTGCCATCTACCTACTTACAATTTCAGCCGGCTGTGTCTATTCCTCCAGAATATATTTTTTGTATATGCACTTATAACTAGGTGGCCTTTAACTTAATTCTAACTTGCAGCATCTGGTTTGACGAAACTCTATAATTCACTAATAATTTGATGTGTTAAGTATTATATAGTAATCTTGTTTATTTGTTTCAGACTAGAGAGACAAAAGAAAGGGGAAATACAAAATAGGATTTAAGTAATGACAAAGAGAAAGTGTTTTTTTTTATATTTTATTATTTGTTTTTTTATAATTTTAATAAAATAAAAGGATTAAAAAGATTAAATCAATGGTTTGTTTTTTGTTAGTTTTTTCCCTTGTATTTTCCTGCCCAATATTTACTTCTTTCCAATTTAACAAAGAAGCAGCAAGTAAGGTAGAAGCACCTATTGTCTATTGATGGCATTCACCTAAAGATGACATTCTCCAAGGAACAATAGGTAAATAACTGATTTTTTAAATTTTAGTCGATTTTCTTTTAGTAGGTTAAACTTACTTATGTCAATGTTGCATATGCTTTACAAAAACAAACACCCTGCAAGTATGCTATGCCAAAGTTGCATATACTTTACAAAAAACAAACATTCTGCAAGTATGTTAGGCCAAAGTTGCGTATGCTTTGCAAAAACAAGCAACATGCAAGCTTGTCGCTAGGAAACTAGGAGATTTGATTCAAACTTGCCTCAAGTTTATATACTTGCCACGGCAAACTTGCTGCAAGCTTCCACGTTGACACATCAAACTTGCTGCAAGTAGGATTCAAGTTTAAATTGCTGTCTGGGACACTTAAATTATACCCAAGAAACTTTATAGTAAATTAATCTCTAGCAACCTTTCTCTCCTCCCAATTAATACCAATTATTTGCTTGTCTCTTCTCTAAAGCACTTGTTCATTCCGCTACCGAAACCCATCTCCCGTTGTCAGCTTCGCCTGGCGCTCTCAGAGCCTTTCTTTTCTCCTCGATCCCTTCCACATAAACGAGCTCACACAAGCACAATATCGCTCTGTCTCACTCGCTCTTGCTAACAAGTTCGCAATCTAAACTTGCTGTAACTATCTTCTATGAAATTTCGGGATCCGTTAGTATGGCTACCATTCAGGCCAAAAATATCGAGCTTATTCCCTAACTGTACATTTTTATTTGGCGAAAACTTGATATTATTAATAATGAACAACTTAATACTAAAATAAATCTAATAAGAAAGTCCGATTTATTACACTCAAATCCTGTCTCTACTCTTGCTATCACGCCTGCTTGTATCATTCCTCATTCTATCTCTGATGCACCCGCTGGAATTATTTCTATCCTTGCAAACACTTTGACTTCGTTCCGTCATTTCAAACATAAAATCCCATTTCGGCGCCGCTTATCAATTGGCTGGCTCTCATCAAGATCACCGTCGCCGCTGACTTCAAAGAAGAAATCTATTCCTTGCCGCTGTCGCCCATCTAGATCCCCTAGAGAGCGCGGGCGTTTATCTACTCCAGCAACTGGACTCGATTCACTCGCTACCACCCATCGCCACCTCCTAATTATAATATAATATAATAATATTTGATATAACCTAATAGTGGGTTTTAAAATTAAAAAATCAATTAAAAATAAAAGATAATTGAGAACAATGTAAACAAACATTTTCATCTATCAAGAATTACTTTAATTAAGAAAAGATCAATTAAGATGAAATTTGTCGAGGTCCAGACCTAGCCAGATCGTTTTCTCATCCTCAAAACTTGTTAATAGACTGGTTTCATCAAAATCGGTAGAGCCGTTTTCAAAATAGAACTAAGATACAAATATATATATACAATTTTTGCTCATTTAATAAGAGTATATTTTTGTATTCCTAGTTTACCCTCGCTTGTAAACACGCTATTTCTATTTCTAATAATAAACCAATTCTCAAGTAATCATTCTATTTATTCTATTATTCGTGGATGTTCCAACGAACAATTATATTAAATCTATAGTTATTCCCCGTTGCAGAGTAAAAATTCATCAAATAAGAACGATATGGAATCATATCATTGGTGTTATATATAGTGTTTAATCAAATTGAGGTAAAAATAAAATTTAACATAAATTTTAGGTTATTTCATATCGATATAAAAAATTGTTGTTTATCGACCACCCTAATGAACATTATAATCAGAGAGAAAAAATTAAAGTATTAGTCGAACAAATATACCACAAGTTAATGACAAATCTAATATTATATTCAGTATTACAACTTAAACATTAAGACGGTTAAATAATAATAAACCCGTCAGGATATTGAATGAATTAAAATGAGATTTGATATTAATTTGAATCTCGAATGAATCATGAAAATTTTTCAAGGATTTCTTGAATGTATTTTTAAATGTCTTATGAGATTTGATTTTCGTGCGAAAGCTTTTGTACAATGATCACATTTAAATGGCTTCTCCCCTGTATGAATCCTTAAATGGTTTGTGAGAGAAGGTTTATCTGAGAAGCTTTTTCCACACTGATCACATCCAAAGGGCTTCACGCCGGAATGTAACCTTAAATGCTTTTTGATATAATATTTATCTGAGAAGCTTTTTCCACACTGATTACAGCTAAAGGGCTTATCATCGGAATGTATCTTTAAATGACTTGTGAGGCCAAATTTAACTGAGAAGCTTTTTCCACACTGATCACAGACAAAGGGCTTCACGCCTGAATGTATCCTTAAATGGTTTATGAGATTTGATTTAAATGAGAAGCTTTTTTCACACTTAACACAGCCAAAGGGCTTTTCCCCGGAATGTCTCCTTAAATGAGTTGTGAGATTACATTTAATTGAGAAGCTTTTTCCACACTGATCACAGATAAAGGGCTTATCCCCGGAATGTCTCCTTGAATGAGTTGTGAGATTAGATTGAAATGAGAAGCTTTCTCCACACTGATCACATTTAAATGGCTTCTCCCCTGTATGTATCCTTAAATGAGTTGTGAGATTAGATTTAAATGAGAAGCTTTCTCCACACTGATCACAGATAAAGGGCTTTTCCCTGGAATGTCTCCTTGAATGAGTTGTGAGATTAGATTTAATCGAGAATCTTTTTCCACACTGATCACAGCCAAAGGGCTTATCCCCGGAATGTTTCCTTAAATGAATTGTGAGATTAGATTTAAATGAGAAGCTTTTTCCACAATGATCACATCCAAAGGGCTTATCAACAGAATGTGTTCTTAAATGGTTTGTGAGATCAGATTTTTTTGAGAAGAGTTGTTCACACTGATGACAACTAAAGGGCTTTCCTCCAGAATGTACCAGTAAATGTTGATTGAGCGTTAGTTTTGATTTGAATTTCTTATGACAATGTGTGCAATCAAATATCAGACCTGAATGAATTAGGAAATGTCAAATTATTTTTCATAATGGATTTCATTTGGTATTAAAGATTAAATTTACCTTTAATTAAAGCATCAAGAGTCAAGTGTTTTTTTAAAAGCGTGGATATTTTCATATGTATGCATTTCTTTTGATGCTTTTCGAGAAAATCTTCGCTAATAAACATCATCATACAATAGGTACAGGGATGAAGTGGCCCTGAAATGAAATGCAAATCAATAAAAAATATACACCAACCTTATATTCTAAGATTTATGATTTAATACGAAAGTTATAAATTAAAAGTTAATAATGTAGGGGGGGGGGGTTTCACTAAATTGGCTCGTAGGGGTCAAATAACACATGTATTTTATAGGTTAAAGTATTTATTTACAAAAAGGGGGTTTACATATTTTGTCTATGGGTTCGTCTTGCAAACACTTGTCATCTTTACATAGTAACATAGCTTAAATCATCACGTAAAATGCAACTCTCGTTGTCATCTTAATTCTTTGTATCTACGTACAACGACACCAGGCGGCCTCCCATTGGTGGACAGGGCTCAATATGTCCGGCCCTTTCACTGTAAGTATTCATGCACGTGCTCCTCTCATCCAGTCTTATTTCAACCTTTGAATGGCAAACCTCGCCCGGGCTCCTCTGGCTATTTTGCCCAGCAACCCGCCGCTCGGCCGGCCCTCATCGTTCCCTTCGCAGGTACCGACCATCGCTGAACAGGCAGGCTGTTTTATTATTTTTTGAAAAGCATTTTTATACAGCAGCCCTTGTAAGGGCTAACATTCGTTCTTCTAAGAATCTGACCAAAGTATTTTAATCAACAGCCATTATCATGGCTGCAATTGTCCTTTTCAGGGCTAATCTTTTGTTTCAATATATATATATATATATATATATATATATATATATATATATATATATATATATGTTTGCCACTCCTTTTAATTTTAATTCCCACAACAATTAATAATAATGTAATAATATATATAAATAGTAGATACAATTTTGATGGCTGTATATGTATATAATAAAGTAATGGAGAGGCCAATGGGTAGCCTCTGCTGAATAAAAACTCCCAATTATGGAAAACGTTTCGGCTTTAATTAAATAATGCCATCATCAGTTCCTAAGAGCTGAAAAAAGCGATAGAGCACACATGTAAAATTACAATAAAAATTTTTACAAAAAATCCAAACTTGTTAATTACAAAATTATATCTTACAGTATTAGCGACACAATTAATTTTATAAATAAATTGTCCGCAGGCAGAGTTGTTGTGGATTTTATCATAATATACAAAATTATATGAATTACAAAATGGTACATAAATCTTGGTGTGCTCTCACTTGATATACGCAACGTCTCAAGTACAAATATAGCAAATTTCAATTTCATTCAATTAATAATAATAATAATAATGAGGACATTGATCTAATTAGGATCACTGACCCCTCACAAACATCTCTTAATTAAAAGATTTCTCAAAATAATTAACAAACATTAAGAATAACAAAATTCGAATTTAATATGACAATATATAAAAATAAAAATAAAAAATAAATTTTTTCTTCTTTACCTTTTTACAATTCTTTCCCCCTTTCTCAATGTTTATTCTACCTGGGCATCAGTATTTGTCAATATTGACAAGTAAGCATTGCTAAGCCCAATGCAATCAGTTTGAAAATTAAGAGCCCTTTGCCCATATGTCTTAATAAAGCATTTTTCGGCTAGCAGACGCTTATAATTGTTCCCCAATCTCATCAAGATGACAGCATCATCAAACTCAAATCCATGGGAGGTATCGATATGGTGTGCGGTCAGGGTTGTCGAAGCTTTTTTATATATTACACTTAATTCATGCTCTCTTTTCTGCAAAGAAAAAATGCGAGATGTTTGACCCACATAAACACTTGTAGGTTTCGGGCAATCGCGGCACTTAATTAAGTATATCACATTATGTTGTTCGTGGGGTGGAACTACATCCTTGTTATTAAATAAAAAGGACATATTACCAGTTGATGCCAAGGCCGTGCGTACATTATAGTTCTTAAATATTTTTTGAATTTTTTCGGACAACCCTGGCATATAGGTAAGAGAGAAAAAAAAACGGACGGAAAAGCGGACAATTTATTTATAAAATTAATTGTGTCGCTAATACTGTAAGATATAATTTTGTAATTAACAAGTTTGGATTTTTTGTAAAAATTGTTATTGTAATTTTACATGTGTGCTCTATCGCTTTTTTCAGCTCTTAGGAACTGATGATGGCATTATTTAATTAAAGCCGAAACGTTTTCCATAATTGGGAGTTTTTATTCAGCAGAGGCTACCCATTGGCTGAATCCCTCTCCATTACTTTATTATATATAAATAGTAGTTTAATTTTTTACTTTTTTTTATTATTATAGTCTAAGACAGGGGTGTGCAACCTTTTAGCTTAACCGGGCCACATTTGGAGAAAATAAAATGTCTCGGCCAGCAGATAATTTTTTTTATGCTATCGTATGCAAGAAGAGGCCTATGAAGATGCGGCCCCATTGAATCTCGAAAGATCCCTGGATTGCCGAAGAGGAGGAATAGATCAAGAGAAAGGGTGGAGGGGACGTATGTGAAGTTTTGAAGGTTTGGAGGTTATATGTGTCATAAAGTTTGAAGGTAAAAAATTTATATAGAAATAATGAAAATGGAGTCGAAACCAGGGCCGTGCCGTGTGCTATGATGCAGAGAGGCGGCCGCATCAGGCGGCACAGCAAGGGAGCGGCATTAGCAGCGAAATCAAAATATAATTGGAACGATTCAATAATTAATTATCTTTACACAATGCTTTTCTCTATTGGTAGAAAAAAGTAGATAGGATCTGCCTCTGGGGGGGTTCTGACCCCCCCCCCCGTGTATACGCCATTGGTTGACTTGCTGAATAATTCTGCTCTTACCCTATAACATAAGAGCAACGTTTCAATGAATTTTAAATGGACATGTACGCACTTGCTCCGTTTTCGGGGCAATATAAATGTTAAGGTATTATACACCAAATTAAAGATATATATGTTGTAAGTCAAACTTGCAAAAAACTGGTTCGCTCTTAACCCCCAGACTTCATCTTATTTGATATTTTCATCAAAACTAACCTTTATAAATGGGATATTTGTTGGGATTATTTATAATCATATTAATATCAACGTCCACAAAGGTAGTCATTATTCTTTAAATATATATATGATGAAAAAATCTTGATTAAACGATCGTTAGAGACAAATTAATCAATCAAATGACAGATTATCTAAAATAAAAAATGGTGTCTTTAAACAAAGAAGAGAATTTAAAATTATATACGTCAGATGGCAGGAGTGTAGAAATTCAAATTAATGTAGTTGTTTCGCGACAATACTAGCAAAAAGTTAATGCCAGAGTATATAGTACAATAAGGATTCATAATTAATAAGCCCAGAACTTTTCGCTGGTTATGTACCATTACTAACCAATCCCGTGCTCGTTTGACAAATCTAGCAACACTGTCAGATCTTGTATATATTTTATCATAGAAATTTCAGATAAATTACATTATAAAGGGAAATTTATAAAACAAAAAGTTCTTAAAAAGTGATTGAAAGTTGTTGCGACAATGACTGAAGCAAAAAAACGTCAAAAAAGTTCTAAAATTAGTCCACTTTTTAGGTTAAATACATGCATTGTTGCCAGCTTGTTTGTACTGTAAATTACTCATTATTATCTCAGAAACTGTGTTGTAACCTTTGACTATATACATATATTTATACATATATGATATGTATATAGTCAAAGGTTAGAATTAACTATTCTGTAACAAATTTGAATCATCAAGAGAGCTACTATCTACTGGTTGAAATTCGAAACAATTTCTATTCACCATTTTGAAAATCAAATATTTTTTCATTTATTTCTATTTTGAACAAATATGAAAATAATAAGGAATAAAAGATAATGATTCATACAAGGAGAAGTTTTATCTGTCCAAAGAAACTTTTCCGAAGATATGTCTGACATTTCTTGTTCTGATAAACTAAACTTTTTCAAAATATATTTATTAAAAAAAAAAAATAATAATAATATATCTACTCTTATTAAACGAGCAAAAATTGTTTATATATATTTGTTTGTATAAATATTTGTATCTTAGTTCTATTTTGAAAACGGCTCTAAGGATTTTGATGAAATTCACGGGTTTTAGGGGGTTTTTGGGGTGACAATTCGATCTGTCACGGTCTCATCTTCGACAAAATTATTTTTGATGGGTTTTTTCGTAAACAAATTAATTATTCTCAGGTAGACAAATCCCATTCTTAGGGTTTTAAAAAAGTTACTCTTTTACTTTTGTACACAGGCAGACAATGGGTTGGGTTAATTCATTATTCTCAAATGCCTTGAAGAAGTATCGTGATTGTGGTTTTTAACATATTTTGTTCTACCTAAACGTTAGAATTATTATTAAACGTTTTATAATTGTTTTTATAAAGAACCTTATTTATTTAATAGAATAAAAAATAATCAAGAATTTATTTAAAAATATCTTTTGCATAACTAGGTCTCAATTTTCAGAAAAAAAACACCTTTGGATAGGTTTTATTTATTAACAATTGGATGAATTAAAATGAATCATGTGGTTGAATCAAAACTGGCGCAGGAGGTGGGGGATCCGGGGGTGAGGTCGAGCGGTGTGGAGGTGGGGGTGGGGGCTACAGTGGGCGAATATTATATATATTTGTATTTTTTTTAATTTGAAATTCTCAAATAAAAATCGACATTTTTATCAGAATTATAAATTAAAAATAATATAAAAATAAAGCTTTTAACTGAAGGAAGAAGTTACCGAGCATCGCTCAGTGCCTCCAGGTACTTAAAAATTAACACAAAAAAAGTTTTTATTACTTATTTACAATACTTATGATTAATTATTAATAAAAATATTTCAAATTTTAGTGATATTTTTATTAAATATGTCATTTAATAATATATTTGAATACTCCGCGTGAAGGTGAAATTTCACCAGTTGCCATATAATAACATCCGCTCCATTATCTAATTTATAAATTTTTTTATTATTTCTAATTATTATTACCTAATTATATCTATTTTTAATAAACAATCAATTCATTGAATTCTGTTTTATTATAATAATGGCAGAAATTTCAAATAATCTTGACAAATATCCAGTCTATAGAGGTTAGTTTATTTATAAAATCAACTGAAATAATAAATATTAAACCTATTTTGTCCATTTTTTTATCACATTTTATAATTTCTAATTTATACTAAAATTTTCATTTAATAAATATTGGTAACATTTTGTTTAAATGATAATAAAAGTACATATTTTTATTTGTTTGTTTGGTTATTGTTTCAATTGTCAAATAACTTATTTACCTGACAATTGACAATTTAGAACAATACCATAATAAATAAACAACCTATTGTTTTATAACCCGTTATATAAACAAATATCTCTGCCTTTGTTTTTCTAGGTCCTCTGTTTATGTGTTGTTATTGCAAAATGTTGTATATTAGTGAAGCATTTCTAGAAAAACATAAAAAAAAATGTATTCTGATGAAAATATTTATAATGTTAAAAGAGAAATTACAACTGAAGAGAAATACAAAAAATCAAGGTATTTGAATTTTTATTTATTTTTTTATATGTTGCTGTCAAATTAAAAGAATATCACATGAACAGTAAAGTATCTAGTCCTTATTTTATGCTAGACTAGCTGCAAGGCCCGCCTTCGCCGGCCCTCTTGCTAGCCAGGAGACACACCCCTGGACCCCCCCCCCGAAACGCACCCAGCACCCCCCATACCATGCACTACCCAACACTCCACCCACCTCGAACCCCCACACCCGTACCACCCCACCATGCCTCTGGACCCTCACCTGAACCCCCACTCCACTAACCCTGCACCCCACCCCGTGCCCTCCACCCCCGCTCACCACACCCCCACCTAGCCCCCTGGACTCCACCCTGCACCCCCACTCTATTCCGCCTCACACCATCACCCCACCCCCATTCCACCCCGGTCACTCATACCACCCTGCACCCCATACCCTAACCCACCCCGCACACAGTTTTTGCATTTCTAGCCTTCTAGTGACCCACAGATTATGTATACAAAATTTGGCTGAGTTTCGTTCAAGAGCAAGAATTTTCATTTTTTGACTCCCCCCCCATTTTGGGTCGTTAGTGACCTTCTAGTGGCCTTCTAGTGACCCACAGATTATGTATACAAAATTTGGCTGAGTTTCGTTCAAGAGCAAGAATTTCCATTTTTTGACTCCCCCCCCCATTTTGGGTGGTTAGTGACCTTCTAGTGGTCTTCTAGTGACCCACAGATTATTTATACAAAATTTGGTTGAGTTTGGTCCAGGAGCAAGAATTTTTATTTTTTGACTCCCCCCCCATTTTGGGTGGTTGGTTTTTGCATTTCTAGCCTTCTAGTGACCCACACATTATGTATACAAAATTTGGCTGAGTTTCTTTCAAGAGTAAAACATTTTCATTTTTTCTCTCCCCCATTTTGGGTGGTTAGTGACCTTCTAGTGACCCACAGATTATTTATACAAAATTTGGTTGAGTTTGGTCCAAGAGCAAGAATTTTTATTTTTTGACTCTTCCCCCCATTTTGGGTGGTTAGTTTTTGCATTTCTAGCCTTCTAGTGACTCACAGATTATGTATACAAAATTTGGCTGAGTTTCGTTCAAGAGCAAGAATTTTCATTTTTTCACACAAAAATAATTAGTAGTATCTTATATTGGCTTATGGCTAGAAAGGCCGAAAAGCCAAAAAAAAAAAAAAAATCGGTCTCATATATTTAAGATTTCCGTTTTAACATAAACCCGACTAAATGTTTACTATATAATCTCGTTAGCAAAGCTAGTTTGTTTTTGGCTTAAAAATACAATCTTAAATCCTTTAAGGCCCTCAAGGATGCATCGACAGCTTCCTCTCCAACAATTTAGTAATGCAAGGCTCTCTCTCAAGACCTATAATTTCTGCATTTTCCCCGTGTTTGATTTAATTAAAAAAATCAATAATAATAAAAAATAACAACTTAACCTCGTTTTTTTTTCAGAATTAACAAAGAATACTAGGAAATACGAAACATCAGATAATTATTTTTGCGTCACATGTTCCTGTGCTTACCTAAAATTGTCGGAATACATGAAGCACATGCGTGGACTTCATCCAGGTGTACGGCCCTTCCATTGTCTTGAGTGTAGTCGTCATTTCACCAAAAAATCTCATTTACAACGTCATTTTAACATAGATCATCATCAAAAAGAGCAGACATTATTCCAATGTACAGAATGTGAGAAGAAATTCAAATATAAGGGTGATCTCACCAAACATTTTCGCATCCATTCAGGAGTTAAACCATTTATTTGTAATTTGTGTCCAAAGAAATTTACCCGAAGTCAGGAGATGACAAGACATTTTCGAACTCATTCTGGTGAGAAACCATTCCAGTGTGAACAATGTCCAATTAAGTTTACCACAAAAGCCCAATTAAATAGACATTTGCGAGTTCATACAGGCGAGCAACCATTCCAATGTATAGAGTGTATGACGAAATTTAAATATAAGAGTGATCTCACTATGCATTTGCGGATCCATTCAGGAATTAAACCATTCGCATGTACATTTTGTTCAAAGAGATTTACCAGAAAACAAGAATTGAAGAGGCATTTACAAACTCATATATGACTACTATTATTGTTGTTATATAATACTTAAGGACGTTCCCTAATATATCGACTTTCTTGCCATTCTTTTAAATCTTTGAATACACATATTTATAAGTGTCCTTTATACGTAGAAATTTTTTTCGATAGTCCTTGCGGCACTAAATTTGTAGATATTGACCATTGAAATTTGCATATTTAACCCACCAACCCTATCCCGATTGATGTTAAAGCGACTGTTTCATTAAATAACAATCGTAATTTTCTTGAAATTATTTTGAAAAACTGAGAATCATTAGCTGAAGATATAACAAATATTTTTCTGTTAAAATAATAGTAGCAAGCGGTATTCGTTTTGTCTGAAAAATGTTAAAAGTGAAGTATTTTGATGGTTTTCATTCTTTCTCTCCTGGCATGACAAGTGGTAGATGGCGACTTGGCAACGTCGCACTGCCCTGGGACATGTGGGTAGCTCTGAGATATAAGTTAACTTTGGGTCAGTGTAAATGAAAAGTCAATCGTTATAACAAATAAAACATTTATTAGTACTCAATACAAATAAGTAGTAGTATATTTTAATTCATATGTATAAATATTTATTCATTTTAAAATATAATTTGTAATAGAATTTTCATAAACTCTTTTATTTTTAACATAAAATATAGCAATATATATTTTATTATTAGCCGTTAATACTTTCTTAATATTGATTTATTATTATTTTTTTTTTAATTTTTTATCTTTTACGAATTTTGGATTTTTTAAAAAATCTAAGACTTTCGTTATAATGTCTTTTTTCAAGTTATTCGCGATTTCTTATTTTCTAATTTTTCGGTAAACAATTTTACAATTGTTTCTTCTCCTCCTTCATATATATATATTACATGATCATACATTAGAACGATAAACAATCAACAGGTGTCAGAAGAATGCAATGATGCCAGATCTGAGAAACGACGTAGTGAAATTATTTTTGCCTTACTGCGCATGTGAGAGAGGGGGGATCTGAGCTATATTAGGGAACGTCCTTAAGAAATAATGAGAAATTATATTCTAGAACAGAGCTGTCATGGATAATTTTTAGGGTTCCGTTTAAAAGTAAACTTCAAATGTACAGAAGACCTAAAATCCTGCCTGAATGTCAGCTTTTAAATTAATAAGATAAAAACTTGAAATGTATTAATTAAAAAAATAAACTGCAACGGATCGTTGCTAAACTTTATCCAATGTACACTATCTTATTCTAGGGTAAAGTACTTTAAAATATAATTTTACAAAAAACTTTATATGACCTTTTTTGTGGTACTCAAGGTACTTAATTACAATATTAAATTTAATCAAAATTGGTTTAGTCATTTTCAAAATATTTAGAAAAAACTAAAAAAGTACTGAAATAAAGTACTAATGTTTGTGGGCCGATATGTACCAAAAACTAATCAGCGCTTCATTTTGTTAAAATCCATCCACCCGCAAGCACTAAGTGAAAAAATCGCACTTTTTGCCCTCTGGACGAGACCCAATGTAATTTTTGGCAAAACCGTCACGTGCTAAAATTCAACCTAAATGAATACTACTATTTGTGGCTTTAATTGAGACCATGGGTTCCGTAGTCTTTGCCTGAGGACCCTTTGCTTGCAGAGAGACCGATTACGATACTTTACCCATGCTTCGCATTGGATAAAGTGAAAAAAAAAATTGTATATATTAATATTTTAATTAAATGTTTATTTTGGAATTTTATGTGTAAAAAACATTTTATTATCTTAAATTGTGAGATATATTCCCGTAAAGATCTCTTTAAGAGAAATTAATTTAATTTTTTTAATTTTGTCATTTAAAATAATGGTATGAAAGAGAGCTTAAGTGGCCGTTTTTAGCTGATTTTTGTATCTATCGTCGTTTAGAAACTTCTTAATTTAAAACTATTAAACAATTTCTCAAATTCGTTCATTCCTTTCTTATCAACGACAAATAAAATCGCAAATGATATCTTAAGTGCGAGCCAATTCAAATATAAACGAGCCTTTTGAAAATTATTTTACATTTAAGAAGAAAACACACTTTATAGTTATTTTTCTAAATAATTCCCCTTCTTAGTAATGCATTTTTCCATCGAACAGGTAGATTTTCGAAAAATGACATTGGGAGGGTATCCACCCAATTGGGCAAAACGCTCTCTTCCAAGTGCTCGGATAAGCTGACGGCGCCTTTTTGACCGATATGCAGCTCGAACCTGGTCAAGAAGGTCACAGTAGTAGGCAGCGATTATTATGCGATGATCGTGAAGAAAATCAAGGAGTAAAACTCCTTGAGAGTCACAAAAAAACCGTAGACATCACCTTCCCGCGAATTTTGGCTTTTAATGGCCCTTTGCTCTCCACTCCATTACTCCATACTGGCCTTTTTTTCGACTAGGGAGTGTAGTGTGCATTCTTCCCGAATTGTACCCGCACACGGCTGGTTTAACCCCTTCGTTCGTTAAAAACTATATTATGATGCTTTGTGCAACCGAAGGAGGAACCTCTCTTTCGTTCATTGTGAGGACAACTAAAGAAACCGGTCTGGCGGTCGGCTTGGCCTTAAGTCATCTAGAGAGAATCCCCCCAACCTTTCCCGACGGTCCGCCTACTTCCGACACGCTTTCTGAGTCCTCAGAATTAAAAGGCTCGTTTATATTTGAATGCCCTAAGTATTTTGAGAGTTATAAAGTATTACCCAGTAGCTTATATTCCCAGTCTTGGCCATGGCGGTTTCCTGCCTATTTATTTATTTTTTATTCCTTGACTACGGCAACTTCCTGTCTATTTATTTATTTATCTTTTTTTTAAATTATTTATTTTTAAATAATTTAACAGCAATTTCTTCAAACCCAGTGACATATTCTAACTATTTATTATTTGTTTTATTTATTTATTCTTCCCAGTGTATGTATTTATTTATTTTTATTGTTTGGACGACATACCGTATTCCCTTTTTTTGTTATTATTATTATTATTATTAGATTAAAAATTCACAGTTTATTGGATAAAGTTTTTTATTGAAGCTCTTCTTCAATTTTTGTACAACGTTTCGTCTCTCTCGAGACTTTTTCAAGTACTCAATTGGTTAGAACAACATTGGTTGAAATAAAGATAAAAATAACTGAGACATAGTAAAATTTTTTCTTTCTAGATTGATACAATAAAACAATATAAGTCTAGATGGATTTGACAGATCATAGATATAAACACTAGCCATTGTTCTAACCAAATGAGTACTTGAAAAAGTCTCGAGAGAGACGAAACGTTGTACAAAAATTGAAGAAGAGCTTCAATAAAAAAAACTTTGTCCAATAAACTGTGAATTTTTAATCTACTAATTATAATGGACATTAATCAACATAAATTATTATTATTATTTTATTCTTGGTCGCAGCATACTAAGGTTTCACACCGTTCTGCTGTGGCCACACCCTGAGCCACTCAACCGGATCCTGAGTGGGAGGATCGGAGGGCTATAGGGGGAGATATGGAGGCCCTTTAAAAAAAAAAAAAAAAACTCGGTATGCGGTCTGACTCGCACCTTCTGTCTGAAGGATTCTATTCGCCCCATCAGAAATTTCCAAAATTACAATCCGTATTTAGTAAAAGACAATCTCACATGATTTCTTAAGGAATTTTAAGCCTGGCTACAATTATCAATATGAACTTTTACCTATATGTTAATTAAATATGCATGTAAACGTTTTTAGAGCAAAGTTACAATATTGAAGGAGACAATAAAAGAGTGTGTCTTCTGCTGAATTATACATTTTATTTATTTATAACGAGACTATAGTTTCGAGGGCTTTCGTTCTCTTCATCAGTCTATTACAATGTATTCACAGGAATTAATTTCATTCATAAATTAATTCCTGTGAATACATTGTAATAGACTGATTGAAGAGGAACAAAGCCCTCGAAACTATAGTCTCGTTATAAATAAATAAAATTTATAATTCCAGCAGAAGACACACTCTTTTATTGTCTCCTTCAATATATAAAAATTCTGCTACTCTCGGCAAAAACTTTCAATTTAAAGTTACAATAGAATCAAAATCGGACAATTTGCTTTCAACAAAGGCTAATCTGAGAATCTTCAGGCCCTCGAGCTATTCAATTAATGTAAGAAATAGGCCATTTCATTAACATGTCAATTTGGAACCCAGTATGGTCAGTGCATAACATACATCATGCTCCCAAAAGCTAAACACTCTGCTGTTAAAGATAAATTGACTTTTTTTTTATTGTCTTTCAACTTTTTAGTATATTTGACTTGACTATGAATATTAATAAATATTAATATTACTAATAATATTACTATTACTTAAAAAAGGGTTTTCAGGAATTTTAAAGGTAATCATATATATATATATATATATAAGGTTTTGTCTGTACATTGGTCCAAATCACGCCAAATTTTGGTTGCACACGTTCCAGGCAAAGGTATGAACGAAAACACCCTCAACAAAATTCCTGTCTGTATGTTTCCGTGGTTTCCGCGAAAAGTTGCTCACGATTCACGTGAAAATGGCACAAGGGATTATTATGAAATTTCATATTTACATCAGATGTCTTCTAACTTACGTTTTTAGCTATATAACGTTTGGATATTTTGACCCCAAAAGGGGGTTTGGGGGGCGCACGAATGAAAATTATCAAATAACTCCTAAACTATTAACTCTACGGCAAATTTTATATTGAGCAAAGTTGTAGGGGATGTGATTTCTGACAAATTTTATTTAAAAAAATTCCCTTAAACAGGGGGGGGGGGTCAAAATCACTAGAAGGCTAGAAATGCAAAAACTGGGTGCGGTGGGTGGATGCGGGTGGAATGTGCAGGGGGTGGTATGAGGGTCCGGGGGTGGGGTGAGGGAGTGAGGCGGAGTAGGGTGGAGTCCAGGAGGCGTAGCGGGGGTGATACGGGTGGGGATCCAGGATCTTTTAAACCAGAGAAATCAAAAAAATTTCAAAATCTACCAGGAAGAGTTTTTTGATAGGTACTAAAAAAATGTCAAAAAATGAAGGAAATCAAATATTAAAATCGCCGAATCAATTAATAATATTATTTATTTGTATAGGCTCAGTGACTGGCACGCAACTTTAGCTAAAAAAAATCATGGTGCTGCTACCTAGAGGCTAAGAAATGAATTAGATTTTTCTTTGACATTGTGCTTTTTACCGTCGCCTTATAAAAGGAGTGTAGTAGAGTTTAATTTAGATGTCATCTAGCAATATTCGGCGAGGTTTTCTGCTTTTTCCTCGCCAAAAGTATTCCAAATACTTAATTAATATTTGGCTCAGACAAAGCTGTGGGTCCGAGTGGTGTTATGTTTTCTCACCGCCAGGTTCGCTGTCATCAGTGTTCTCCCACCAGTGGCACACAGTTACCCCTTGTCACGCTGAACTAATGAATGTCAACTTGGCGATAAATCATTATTTTAATATATATTATAATAAAAGAGAGCGGGAATTCAAATCGTTCATTTGAAAATATATAGTTCATAAAAAGGAGTCTCATTAAACATACTTTTTCAATTGACACTGTTTTTATACAGCAATACTTTTGGCTGAACCGAAAATCAGATGCCCTCATTTTTTTTCTTCACTGAAATACAAGAGTCCAAGGTGCTTTTTTCACTATTATTTATATCCAACGATTGGCTGTTCGGTTTTCAATGTGCGTTTGATTAGGAAAAAATGGCAGCCCCAAACACACCCCGCCCGAAGATTGGCTGGTTCGGTTTTCAATGTGTGTTTGATTAGAAAAAAAAATTGGAGCCCGAAACACACCCCGCCCGGACTAAACTTTCGGAGGTTCGGTTAATATATATTCAGTTCGGCTCGGTTAGGTTCGTATAGCTCGCCAACCGAACCTTCTAAAACCAGCCCGAAAAGGAGCTATACGAACCCAACCGAGCCGAAATGAATATATATTAACCGAACCGAAGTCGTTTGCACATATTCGGTTCTATTTAATAAAAATATATAATATAATATAAATATTAATAATATTTATTATATTATTGTAATATTAACAATTACATTAATATTGATCTACTGCACTTTTAATTAAAAACCGATTAGACGGAATCAAATTATATTTTAAAATCCCCGGGTCAATATTTGTTGAGTGCTGCGCCCTGGGAACGGTCTAACAACTAAGATAGGGGAGGAAGGAGTTGGCAGAGTGGGGAACCCTTTTGACAACGAAATTGGCGCTTGAAAAAGGGGACCCACAGCTTTGCTTTTAGCCGCTTTATATAATTTCTTGTATTTTTTCTAAAAAGTAAGTAAAAAAACAAAAATTGCTAAAAAAATCAATTTGGACCATTTTTGATGAATTTATGTGACGGTGCTGCTACCTAGAGGTTAAGAAATTAATTAGATTTTTCATTGACATTGTGATTTTTACCGTCGCCTCATTTTATATCTTTGATTTTATAATAAAAATAAATAACATTTTATTATAATCAAATATAAAAATTTTCTCTCTCTACTCCTTATTAATAATAATTTATCAAATCTTTTCTATTTGATTAAATAATCCATTGAAATCTTGTGATAATTCATTCAATATATAATAATGATGACAGATATTTCAAATAATCTTGACAAATATCCAATCCACAGAGGTTAGTTTATACAAATCAATCAAAAATAAATTTAATTAATTTTATTTTTTTGTTATTCAATTACTATATTATGGATTAAAATAATGTGGTCTGTTGTCATAATTATTCCTAAACGAAACAATTTTTTCACATTTATTATTTTATTTTTTTGACATCAATATTAATCTGCATGAAATTCTGAACAATTTGAGGTAAGGATGAACTTTCATCAACCTATCGTTTATTTAATTTTGTACCTGGAGGCACCGAGCTATGCTCGGTAACTTTTTCCTTCAGTTAAAAGCTTTATTTTAATATTATTTTTAACTAGCTGCAAGACCCTCCTTCGGCGGCCCTCTGCTAGCCAGGGGCAAGCCCCCTGGACCCCCCTCCAATCCCTCCACTCCGCCCCACCCCATCGTCTTTGGGCCCTCACCTCAACCCCCTTCTCCAGCCTACTCCACCACCCCCGTACCCCACCCAACCACGACCCCACCCCATGCCCTCCACCTCTACGCACCACACCACTGCCTAGCCCCCTGAACCCCCACACCCACTACACCACCCGCACCCTCCCCCCACCCTACTCCGTCTTGGTCCCATGGGAGGAAAGAGGGTGAAGAAAAACGGGAGGTGGATTTAGTGGGTAAGAATCCCTCACGCTGCTGGGTACAGGCCCAGCAGTGTCTTTTGAAGATTTCCACCTACCCTCGATACAAAAAATAAACAAAAACCTACTCCGTCTTACTCTCTCACCCACATTTCACCCCCCGCACCCCATGCCCTAACCCACCTCCGCACCCGTACCATCACTCCACCCCGCACCCAGTTTTTGCATTTCTAGTCTTCTAGTGACCCACAGATTATGTATATAAAATTTGGTTAAGTTGGCTCTAAGGGTATGAATTTTCATTTTTTGACCCCCCCCCATTTTGGGTCGTTAGTTTTTGCATTTCTAGCCTTCTAGTGACCCACAGATTATGTAAACAAAATTTGGTTGAGTTTGGTCCAAGAGCAAGAATTTCCATATTTTGACCCGTCCCCCCTTTTTCGGTGGTTTTTTGGGGGAATTTTTTTAAACATAAGTTTTCAGAAATCACATCCCCTACAACTTTGCTCATAAAAAATTTGCCATAGAGTTAATAGTTTAGGAGTTTATTTGATAATTTTCATTCGTGCGCCCCCCCCCCAAACCCCCTTTTGGGGTCAAAATATCAAAACGTTATATAGGTAAAAACGTAAGTTAGAAGACATCTGATGTAAATATGAAATTTCATAATAATCCCTTCAGCCGTTTTGACGTGAATCGTGAGCAACTTTTCGCGGAACCCACGGAAACATACAGACAGACAGACAGGAATTTTGTTGAGGGTGTTTTCTTTCAAAACTTTGCTTGAACTTATCTAATGAATTTCAAAATAATTCCAAAGACAGTGTACACCTAATTCCAATCGCGGTTCAACTTTTGTTTATTAACAACCACAGTGTGGCCAGGGCACCGCCTTCTGATGGTGCTCGGCACGACAGACCAGATAAACTTTTAATTTGTATTCTTTACTAATTTTTGTATTCTTTTCTAATTTTTGTATTCTTTTCTAATTTTTGTATTCTTTTCTAATTTTTGTATTCTTTTCTTGTTGATTTTTCTTCGCAAATAAAAAATTTATCCCTTCTGATAATTTAGTTCTTTTTACTAATTGTAATATTAAATCTAATTAAATTAAAGAACAACAGAAATATAGAAAAATATTGCAGATAAAATATGTTCTATCTAGATAGCAAAAATATTTCAACATATGTCTTGCCTACTACTGGCTGGTAGGGTCTGGGATTCCCAGAGTTCTTGAGAAACTCAGCGCGTGCTCAGCACTAACAGATGTCTGCCTGGGGCCGAATACGACCCCAGCGTTACCATAGTTGGGTTAATACCAAAAACCATCAATTAATATAAATTAAAAATGTCTCGCTATCCACACTATGAATATCTCTGCACTAATCTATTAAAATGTTTAATTTTCACACATTATTTTTAATTTTTTTTTCTAGGTCCACTTCATATGTGCAGTTATTGTAAAATGATGTATATTAGTGAAGCATTTCTAGAAAAACATCAAAAGAAATGCATCCAGATGAAAATATTCACAATGTTAAAAGTGAAATTACAATTGAAAAGAAAACCAAAAAATTCTGGTAATTATTCTATATTATTATGTGTTATTTGGTTGATTCATGTATTCATAGCTTTTTTTTTTTTAATGCAATCGAATGCAAGAAGGGGTGCACCAGTAAAGATGCAGCCCCTATGGATCTCGAAAGACCCTTGCATTAACGAAGAGAAGAGAAAGTTGATTAAGTGAGAGGGTGTAGACGTAGGTGTCTATGCACTCCGGTTTTGAAGGTTTGAAGATTATAGGTGCTGGGAAAGATAGAGGCTGGAAGAGAGTTCCAGTTCCTTGAAGTCATGGGGATATATGTATTGGCGAATGAAGTGGTCCGGCACTTTTCTAATTTAACCGCGAAAGAGTGTTGGGAGTCGGCAAAACGCGTGCTACGTGCAAAGCATGCTTTGGGGAATTATTGATTTTATCTCATCAGAGCACCTGCCGTGATAGTATCTATAGAAAAGGGAAAGGGCAGAGACATCTCTTCGATGAGCCAGCGAGTCGAGGGAGTCGGTGAGGGTAGAATCGTCAATTAGCCTGACTTTTTAAATCTTGTACATGGAAATCGAGGGGTGAACCGCGATCTAATATTGTGTACACCTACTTCCACTTCCATTTCCAAGTAGAAGACAATAGATGAAGGGGCATTATCTAATGAATTCCAAAATAATTCCAAAGACGGTGTACACCTAATTCCAATCGCGGTTCATCCCTCGATGGATCCTTAATTCTCGAGTAAACTTTATTATCGACTAAAGCGATTCAAACGATCTTTATTAAAGTCTGTTGATCTTCTTCACTATGGATAATCAGTTCAATAGTCCGCCTCCCTGGTGTAATGGTCAGCATCTCTGGCTGGCAACCCGGAGGTCTCGGGTTCGATTCCCGGCTATACCCAGACATTTTTACTTTATTTCTGTAAGTATAGGGTCTGGAAAAATAAAATTAAGTTTGAGATAAATTTAACCTAATTTATCGCGCGGAGAATTTACCACTGCTCGAAGCCCTTAAAAAACTTAGTAAAATTGGATTGTATCTAACTTTCTGAGATTTGGCTCGTGATTCCAGCTTCTTTCCTTCTACTCTGTTCTTTTCACGATGGAGTGGCCATCCCATACAGGCCTTTAGGGCAGTGGTTCTTAACCTATGGGTCGCGACCCAAAATTGGGTCGCAAAGCATATTCTTTGGGTCGCGCAGAGTCGTTAATCAAATATTTTATTTAGTATTTTCATTATAAGTTGAAAAATATATTTTGATTTATTCAATACTATAAAAAATGAAAATATGAAAAACACGCTCTTTTTCATTAAATTTTCCTTAGATCGAAAAGTATACCTTTGGTTATTACAACAAAATATTATATGCGAGTTAAAAAAAAGTCATTATTGAAAATTGAAGAAAATTTCTCAAGTATCGTCTAAAAAAAGGTGATTAAATTTTTTTTGTCGGGGGGGAGTCGCGCCATGAACATATTTCTCAAATTTGGGTCGCAGCTTAAAAAGGTTAAGAACCACTGCTTTAGGGGATTCACCTTCTGGTGTACCTATCTCCTTCTCACATCAATATCATTAAAAAAAAAAAAAATATGGCTGGGCTCTCATAGAAACGATTAATCCATTTTCTAATCTTACTTTCTGACAATCTATTGGAGATAACCTGATTCTTTTAAATTTATGAAGGGGTTAAAATAAGAGGCGTGCACTTTTATTTATTTCTTTTTTATTTATAAACTCCCGCTAACGTTTCGTCTATTGGTTGTAACCATCTTCAGAGCTAAACAATGACAAATAATATTAAATCGGCCTTGTCCTAGTACATCAATCAATTATAATTTTGTTTTTCTACTCAACGGGAATTTGTAAATATTTATATCAAAAAAAATTTTTGGATACACCAGTCATCAGATAAAACTATATACAAGAAATATACATAAGATATATACAATACTATATACAGGGTGTTCGCCAAAAGGCCAAAAGATGTAATACTTTTAAGACTATTATTGTCTTTTTCGTTTAAGATGAAATGCTAAGTGCGAGAGAGTTTTAAGTTACAATTAAATATAAGATAATTATCATTCTATGAAGAACCTTGTGGAAGAGTCTGAAGAAGAGAAGAGGTCAGATGATGGGGCACACACTGAGACATGGGGGACTGCTTAGGGATATCTTGGAGGGGGAGGTGGAAAGAAAAGGGGAAGGGGAAGACCCAGATTAGAATATTTCAACCAAATAATTGGGGATATGGGATGCCAGACATTTAGAGAGGTTAAACAGCTGGCGGGGGACAGAGTCGAGTGGAGACGGATTGTTGCATCAAACCAGTCTTAGGACTGTATACTCAATGATGATGATATCATTCTATAATTTTTTTTTTTTTTTTAATGATATTGATATGAGAAAGAGATACACCAGAAGGTCCATCCCCTAATTATTAATAATAGCCTTTGAAACTATAGTCTCAAACAAATAAATAATATATATATACATATGTATGTGTGTATGTTTTGTTTCTCTTTACCAAAAACGCGATCAAAAACAATTCTGGTTAATTGTTAATTATTCTTTAATATATTAATTAGAAAATTATTTAACTTCATTATTTCAAGTCAGAAATATATAAATTCGGATATTATTATTACATAATATCTGACAAAAATCACCTGCATTCGATTCGCGATTAAATCGGAAACTTATGATTAATTAATAGCAAACACCTAACACACCTGTTAACAGATCGAGCGCGCTGGACTGGGGGATTGAATATATAAAATCTCAGATTACAAATCCATTTGGGGATCCATATTAGTGTTTGATATAAAAACCGTCATGAGGGCTAATTAAGTGGAAGATAAATTTAACCTAATTTATCTCACGGAGAATTTACCACTGCTCGAAGCCCCTAAAAAAATTAGTAAATTGGATTGTATCTAACTTTCTGAGATTCGGCTTGTGATCCCGGCTTCTTTCCTTCTACTCTGTTCTTTTCACGATGGAGGGGCCATCCCATACAGGCCTTTAGGGGATGCACCTTCTAGTGTATCTCCACTTCTCACATCAATATCATTAAAAAAAATCGCGAAATGATGCTGGATCATAGCTAAATGAATCATATCTTTTTAATTCTCTCTTGGTCCAGACTTAAGACTCAGCAGACTCCAATAGCCTCAACCAGCAGTAATCTAGCGATATATATATCTTGTTTAAAAACGCGATCAAAAACAATTCTCGTTAATATGTTAATTATTCTTTAATATGTTAATTAGAAAATTATATTTTTCTCTTTACGACATAATTTCTTTAATAATGGTATATTTGTATAATACACTGAGTTTTTCTTTCTCTGTCGCATGGTAAATAAACCCCGAATAGACTATAGTCCCAAAAGCGCACCAAGCAAGATTTTTTGGGATAAATTTTACACTCTTTGGACTGGATGCATTGTTTTCATTTTTATAAGTTTTTTTTAATGATATTGATGTGAGAAGGAGATACACCAGAAGGTGCATCCCCTAAAGGCCTGTATGGGATGGCCCTCTATTGTGAATGGAACAGAGTAGAAGGAAGGAAGCCGGAATCACGAGCCGAAGCTCAGAAAGTTGGATACAATCCAATTTACTAAGTTTTTTAAGGGCTTCGAGCAGTGGTAAATTCTTCGCGCGATAAATTAGGTTAAATTTATCTCCCACTTAATTTTTATTACCAGACCATATACTTACAGAAAAAATGTCTGGGTATAGACGGGAATCGAACCCAAGACCTCCAGGTTGCCAGCAGAGATGCTGACCATTACACCAGGGAGGCGGATTGGTTCATTAAGACAAAGAGGTTGTCCCATGTATATTTTATATAATATGTGTATATGTTTATTTGCAAAACTTTGTTTATTTGCAAAACTTTTATAACTCAAATGGGTAACGAATAATCTTTATTAAATAAAATATAACATTAGAATAGCAAAACAATAAACATTCACAATCGCCACCGTTGCCTAGCAACAACTATTCAACAAATACGGTATATTGTTTAAAAGTAATTATCTAATATCAAAATCTTAAATTATACTTACAAAATAACCTTAATATCAATTTTATATTATTTTTTTATTTAATTATTCCAGTTTCTACACATAAATTCGTTTTTGAAAAAAAAAAAAAAATGTTTTTTTATAAAAATAACTAAAATCAGGGGTCGGCAACCTTTTTCGGACGGCGGGCCATTTTCAAAATAAATTTTTTTTTGCGGGCCGCACATTCAAATGTAACTTAAATAGTGCTTTTATATCATATACGAGTATAAATATTATTAAAAATAAATATAGAAAAAATTTATTTTTTATTTATGGTACATATGCTATAATAACAATAATGTCAGAGAACAAAAATTTTATAATTCTTAAAAGGGAAAAAATGATGACAAATGATGGCCAAATGGTGTCCACCAAGGCCAAAGGAAGAAAAGAAAAAAAAAAAAAAAAGGGAAAAAAAGAAAATACAATTCCAATTACATATGTATAAATATGTAAACATAAAATATTAAGGAAAATAGTTTATCTTTCATTTTATTCATTCATTATAATACAATGCGCTTTTTGTTCTTGAATATTGTTTGATAATTCATTTAAGTCCGGTTGTGTTTGGGATATTGAGATCCTCAACAAGTTTTCTAAATTTTCATCCGTCAACCTCTTTCTATATTTTGATTTTATGAAATTCTTTCTTGAAAATGTTTGTTCACATAAATATGTGCTTGAAAAAATACAAATCATTGATTTTGCCATTTTTCTTAAATTGGGAAATTTGTTTTCTGGTAGATTTGAATAAAATGCAATTAAATTATTTTTATATACATTGTTAGATTGCAAATCAATTAACTCGAGTTGTAAATTGTCAGGTGCTTTTACAATATCAAATTTTAAAGGATTTTCAAATATTTCGGCACGCTCACGCTCTCAGTTTGTTGATTTTTCCTAAAATTATATTGGTGCTTTGGCGGGCCGCGCAAAAGTTGCAAAGGGCCGCAGGTTGCCGACCCCTGACTAAAATGCAGGGAATTTTGCCGTTGCCAACCTATTTTTCTATCCTTGACTCTGGGTGAGCTAACTCGACCCCCATTTTGTTTTATGAAAATCCGAGGGGTGAACCGCGATTGGAATTCGGTGTACACCGTCTTTGGAATTATTTGGAATTCATTAGATAATCTATTGTCTTCCACTTGGAAATGAAAGTGGAAGTGGAAGTAGGTGTATACGATTTTAGGTCGCGGTTCACCCCTCGTGAAAATCATATTGTTTGGAACTCCAGACTAACTCTCAACCCAGAGTTCAGTAAGCCGTGGATAATTTTTTTCTATGAAACTGGCCCTTAGTAAAATATCAAATTTTGTGTAAGCTCTAACTCAAAAAACTAGTGTGAATATCAAAACGAAATTTCACATTCCAAATCTATTCTTGTCAAAATTTCACTTAAATAAAATTGATGTATAAGTAAAAGTAAAAACCGTGAATACTAATTTTATATTGGCAATTATAATAACGGAATAATCGATAAATTGTTCTATCTGTTTTTTTTATCTATCTTGACTATTTACTTTACTTTTTTTTAGGATCATCAGAAAATGTCAAGAAATCTAAAAAGTCGGGGAATTATTTCTGCAACACGTGTTTATGTGGATTCCTCAAATTGTCTGAATATATGCAGCATTTGCATGACCGGCATCCGGGCAAACGTCCCTTTCAATGTCCCTGGTGCAATCGGCATTTCGCTAATAAATCTACTCTAGATCAACATATTACTAGGGTCCATGAAAAAAAGAAACCTTTTACATGTGATCAATGTCCGAAATCGTTCTTGTTCAAACAATTGTTGGTGAATCATCAACGAATTCATGCAGGCGAGAAACCTTTTGAATGTAGCGAATGTTTTAAGCGATTCACACAAAAGGGTCATCTCACAGATCATTTTCGTATTCATACAGGCGATAAGCCGTTTGCTTGTACATTTTGTCCGATGAAATTTACCCGGAAACAACACATGACAAACCATTTACGAACTCATACGCGCGAGAAACCGTTCGCTTGTCCACACTGTTCGAGAAAATTTTCCAGACAAGACGAAATAAAAAGACATTGGCGGGATATTCACAAGATTGTCGATATTTTACCTGGACCCCCGTGTTGAACACATTTACCGGCTTAGAAATAATTTATCTTCACTTAACATTTGTGAGAATAACTTATAAAAATGAAAACAATGCATCCAGTCCAAAGAGTGTAAGATTTATCCCATGCTTGGGACGCTTTTGGGACTATAGTCTATTCAGGGTTTATTTACCATGCGATAGAGAAAGAAAAACCCAGTGTATTATACAAATATGCCATTAATGGCTGCCTCCCTGGTGTAGACAGCTGCCTCCCTGGTGTAGTGGTCAGCATTTCTGGCTGGCAACCCGGAGGTCTCGGGTTCGATTCCCGGCTATACCCAGACATTTTTTCTCTAAGTATAGGGTCTGGAAAAAAAAATTAAGTTTGTGATAAATTTAATCCAATTTAGAGAATTTACCACTGCTCGAAGCCCTTAAAAAAACTTAGTAAATTGGATTGTATCTAACTTTCTGAGATTTGGCTCGTGATCCCGGCTTCTTTCCTTCTACTCTGTTCTTTTCACGATGGAGGGCCATCCCATGCAGGCCTTTGGGGGATGCACCTTCTGGTGTATCTCCACTTCTCACATCAATATCATAAAAAAAAACTTATAAAAATGAAAACAATTCATCCAGTCCAAAGAGTGTAAGATTTATCCCAAAAAATCTTGCTTGGGGCGCTTTTGGGACTATAGTCTATTCAGGGTTTATTTACCATGCGACAGAGAAAGAAAAACCCAGTGTATTATACAAATATACCATTATTAAAGAAATTATGTCGTAAAGAGAAAAATATAATTTTCTAATTAATATATTAAAGAATAATTAACATATTAATGAGAATTGTTTTTGATCGCGTTTTTAAACAAGATATATGGTATATATCGCTAGATTACTGCTGGTTGAGGCTATTGGAGTCTGCTGAGTCTTAAGTCTGGACCAAGAGAGAATGAAAAAGATATGATTCATTTAGCGATTTTTTTTTTTTAATGATATTGATGTGAGAAGTGGAGATGCACCAGAGGGTGCATCCCCTGAAGGCCTGTATGGGATGGCCCCTCCATCGTGAAAAGAACAGAGTAGAAGGAAAGAAGCCGGGATCACAAGCCGAATCTCAGAAAGTTGGATACAATCCAATTTACTAATTTTTGGGGGCTTCGAGCAGTGGTAAATTCTCCATGCGATAAATTAGGTTAAATTTATCTCCCACTTAATTAGCCCTCATGACGGTTTTTATATCAAACACTAATATGGATCCCCAAATGGATTTCTAATCTGAGATTTTATATATTCAATCCCCCAGTCCAGCGCGCTCGATCTGTTAACACGTGTGTTAGGTGTTTGCTATTAATTACTCATAAGTTTCCGATATTTGATTCAATCGCGAATCGAATGCAGGTGATTTTTGTCAGATATTATGTAATAATAATATCCGAATTTATATATTTCTGACTTGAAATAATGAAGTTAAATAATTTTCTAATTAAAATATTAAAGAATAATTAACAATTAACGAGAATTGTTTTTGATCGCGTTTTTAGTAAAGAGAAACAAAACATACACACACATATATTAAATATACATATGTATATATATTTATTATTTATTTGTTTGAGACGATAGTTTCGAAGGCTATTATTAATAATAGACAGAAAAAACAAGATTTTACAATTAACTAAAAGAAAAAGGAATGTCTATGTATAAATGTATATATTGGAAACCAAATGAAAAATTATGAAGATGTTTATATTGACAATATCCTGAAACTAATACGACATTTACTATTGAGAATGGTGAACGAAACTGTATGATGAATGAAATAAAATAAATAATAGTAATTTACAAAATTAGCAACCCTCGAAATTTTAAAAATTAAATCTACCGTCACTTAAATCTAGAACTTATCTGGAAGGATAAATTAAACAATTAAAACTACTTAGAACTCTTCTAAGTAATATTAGAGGGAATAGTTAAAATATTGATAATAATCACGTACAAACACGTATATCGTATACTTACTTACTCCGTATTACTCCAACCCTGGGTGGGTCTCGACTGCACGAACGATTCCTCTCCATTCGGTCAGGTCTAACAATATTTTCGATAGTTTTTAAGGAATTTGGTGTTGGTACTTGGTGAAACATTTTTTTAAAATTATTGGATAAAAATACTTGGTAGGTTTCACATAATGTTATATTATGTTTTTTCCTGAAGATGGGTTAGTCACCCGAAATATATATATCGAGATTAAAAATTCTCCAAAAATAAATTCGTTTTATTTTTTTATATCTTAATGTGAAACCTACCAAAGTATTTTTATCCAATAATTTTAATATTTTCGATATTTGTGGAAACTCCGATGGCTGATAAATCCCGGTCGACTCTGTCTTTCCAACGGAGTCTAGGACGCCCGAGAGGTTTTCTTCCATTAGGTGTTCCCATCCAGACTTTTTTGATATAGCGATGTTCTTCTGATCTCAACACACGCCCACCCCACTAAATTCGCCTTATTCTATTTTCTTTATTGGGCCTCGCAGGAGGGGGCCCTCCTCTTACAGAAAAGAGTTACAAATTTGGTAAATATATGGCATTCTACAGTAAAGTTAAAATTTCATAGGGCGGGTCATTAACTGATTTGGGTAAAATACCCTTGTCACTGGGTTTGATTTTTTTTCTTCTTTACATTGATTAATTGTGACCCGCCCTATATGTCCTACTATTAAAGGTGTAAAAATTTAATAGAAAACCCCTTATCGCCCTATAAGTTATGTCATTTATAGTCTTTTGGGTTATACGCAGGGCGATGAGGGATGCCACCACACTCCTTTCCATGAGAGTGTGATGGCCTCGACTCTTACGGAGCCCGCCCCGACGCCAAATCGCTCCGCAATGTTGCTCACCAGACTGGAGTAGCCCCTATATTTTTCAATTTTGTTTCGGTGGGCAACTCTCAGTCTAGCCAGTGCGGAGACGATCTGCACGTCTACCACCCAAACCACCCCCGGCGAATCCTTCCCCACGATGTCTGGATTCCGGTTACCTGCCGAGGTGGAGTACAAGTACTCCAACTCGACAAGCATTTCCTTTTTTATCAATTCGTCCGCCAGACATCGAACCACCGCATCATGGGTCCTGTCGCACCCCTGAATAATATGCGCCGTTGTCTCCTTTTTGCTACATGCTAATGAGCCGAACAATGTTTGGTTGGTTTATTTTTTTATTTTATTTTATTTATATTTAAATGTATTTTTGATACATATATATTTCAATATTTACAAATCTTAATACTAAATTTATAATATTTCCAAATATTTCTCAATAGAAATGTTCAACTGTCCCTCTTAAGATATATTCTAACTTGGTTCTTAAATTGAATCAGACTTGATGCATTTCTTACTTCAGCTGGTAAAGAATTAAATTCCTCAAGTCCTCTAAAATATAATGAATTTCTTGTGCTCTCTTTCCTCGCCCTCTCAATAAATATATTGTCTCTAATTCGCGTCCCATGGTCATGGATCTCATTGACCAATGTGAAATTCAGATAGGCTGGCAGCTGGCTATGATATAATTTATATACAAAACACATTGTCTGTAAAAATAAGAATTGCTTCACATTCATAAGTCCTAAGCTTTCCAGCATACTACTTATTGATGTATATCTGTCACATTTTAATATAAATCTCATGCATCTATTTTGTAAGAGTTGCAACTTATCAATATTCTCCTGAGTGCCAAAATATAATATTGTAGGACAGTAAGAGAAACTAGGACTAATTATAGTTCTATACACCTTAATTCTAGTGTTCATATTCAAATTATTACAAGCTCTACCAAAGTATTGCACTTTTCTGTTTACATTCTTCAAGAGCTCACTATGATGACTCTTAAAGTTCAACTTCGAGTCAACCACTACTCCGAGGTATTTAAATGAATCCACATATTCCAAATTTACACCATTCAGATAGATTGGACTTAACCCTTCTCCACCCACCCCCAATTGCATTACTTTAGATTTCGTACAATTTATAAACAGTTTATTCATATTTAGCCAGTCTTCCAACTTCCTAAGGGTTCCATTCATTTTCTGACAAGCCCTCTCAACATCACAATCCTCCACTGATATTAGTGTATCATCGGCAAACAGATTTATAAATACATCATCATTAATACAGTTACAAATGTCATTGATATATAATACAAACAACAAAGGCCCAAGAATACTTCCCTGGGAGACACCAACACTATCAGGTTGTATAGGCCATGGAGCTCCAATTTGGACCGAATTTTGTATGTGTCCGCCGCCATGTCGAAAGCTGGTCCAAAGATTACTCTATTTTTCTTTCAAATCTCAAAAGAAATTCTTCGTCATGCTTTATCAATGGCCAAGTCTCGCATCCATACATGGCACCGGGTCGGATGATGGTTTTGTATAAGAGTATCTTACACGGACGATTTAGGACTTTTGAAATGAGAAGATTGCGGAGGGAGTAAAAACATTTCCAGGCGTTTTGGATTCTGGCCCTAACATCATCTGACATAGTACCCTGTGTGTGCTGAGACCAAAGCTCCCAGATACTTAAATTCACTAACTTCCTCAAACGCATACGATCCTAGTAGAATATTTTGTAGGTTTCTTCTCGGTCTTCGGGACATGTGTATATTTATACTTTGTTTTTGTTTCATTGATCCTAAGTCCATTGTTTTGAGCTTCCTTTTCCAGATTTCCAAAGGTTCTCTTAATACTCGAGATGTACTGACCACTGATATCAATAATGTCCGCATGAAGAACCAGGGTTGTTCCATCACAGGTTAGAGTTAAGGCGGGATGACGTATATTGTATGATGATGTTAATTCGATTTGCTGTATCCCTGTAATGACGAAAATGAAGATTAAAAACTTAATGTAGTATGGATTTAAATTGGGAAACAAACAAATAAACTGGGTATTTTTAAAGACTCTTTATATGTGTAGGTACATTAATGGCATTTTGTGACAATTATTTTAATAAAAAGTATTAAAAAAATTTCTAAGTTTTTCATAAGTTTACGATTTTGTGTCGGGCCGCATTGATATTAGTGCTGGGCCGCGGGTTGGACACCCTTGGAATAGATGATAATTAATGGATTTGCCGGTGACAGATCTGTCTACACGAGAGAATTTGAGTATTAACTTTGAATAGACTATAGCCAAAAAAAAAATTAATATTGGCGCTTGCGAATAAAAGCAGTTAATGAATCGATACATGCACTGATTTCACACCTTGTGTTGAGATCAAAACTCTTATGAAGCACACTGCTGATTGGAACCATTTTCCGCAAGTCTCTGGAAAAGCTTGTTGAAAACTTAGCAAATGGTACGGGGTGATTTTAGAATATAACCCAAAAATGATTAGGTAGAGTGGTTACTAGCAGTATATCGTCGCACAATGCTCTTTAGCGGCTGAAAGTGGCCAACTCCTTGTTCTTAGTGTGTTTATAAAATTAATATACAATAAATCTGTCTTTTGTAAAAGTCTTCTCTTTTATTCTTCAAGATTAAATTACATTACCAACCCTGGCTTCTCCTTTTAAGGACGTTCCCTAATAAATCGATTTTCTTCGCAATCCTTTTAAAACTTTGAATACACATATTTATAAGTATCCTTTATACGTAGAAATTTTTTTCAATAGTCCTTGCGGCACAAAATTTATAAATATTGACCATTGAAATTTGCATATTTAACACGCCAACCCTATCCCGATTGATGTTAAAGCGACTGTTTCAACAACTGTTAAATAACAATCATAATTTTCTCCATATTATTTTGAAAAACTGAGAATCACTAACTGAACATATAAAAAATATTTTCCTGCTAAAATAATTGTATCAAGCGGTATTCGTTTTGTATGCAAAATGTTAAAAGTTAGGTACTTTTGATGGTTTTCATTTTTTCTCTCATGCCCTGGCAAGTGAGAGATGGCGACTTGGCAACGTCGCTCTAAAATCACTCACTTTTTCCATATCTAAAAAACTTCTGCACCTGGTGCATTTGAGATTTGTAGCTAATTCTCTCAACCTAACTATACTGTTCTCATGTGGATTATCGCATTGAGCTGTTTCATGAAGTGTTTTTTTTATTCTTTGTCTTTTAGCGTCGGTAAGAATGCAATGTTGCCAGATCCGAGAAACGACGCAGTGAAAATATTTTTGACTTTCTGCGCATGTGAGAGTAGTGGAAAGAGCGAACTGCATCTGAGCTATATTAAAGAACGTCCTTAATGATCATACACGATAAACCCTGAGATTTGCTCGGCAATATTTTATTTAGTTGAAAGAGGTATATTAATACATTATTATTTTAATTTATTATTGTCTATTTATTCAACAACATGTTTTATTTTGATTCAACCACCAACAAAATTAGTTGATCACCTGTAATGCAAGGGTCTTTCGAAATCCATAGGGGCTGCATCTTACTGGTGCGCCCTTTCTTGCATTCAATTATATTAAAAAAAGTTGATTTAAAAAACCTTATCAAAATGATTCTTTCTAAAGTTGAATCGAGTTAGAACTTTTTTATATACTCGAAATTTTTGCTCATTTAATTAAATTAGGATAGATCGAAAATATCAGCGTCGTAAGCGTAACTACCCTGTGGGGATGGCCATAGGCGCCTTCGACAAAAGCGCCATTGCAAAAAGACACAATAATTCTTCATGATAGTAAAATTTTACCCCTTCTTCTACTATAATCTACTACAGTAACTGTATAGCGTGCCCTTTTGTACTTTCAACTAAAGATTGAGAAAAATTGACTTCTACATTAAAAATTACGCTTAAAGGACACAATGATACAAGATGGTGTTCTAAAAAAAAGCAGTTTCAGCCTTATATTTTGAAATTGAAAATGTCCTAATACTATTAAGGTAGTAGTTTCACCATATGGGTTTTGTTAGAATTTTTTTGAAATTTAGCCAGATTATTTTTTAAATACTTCTGCATCCATTGGTGGCAAAACGAAATTTATGAACAATATGGTTCCAGTGATATTAAATTCTAAAGATAGAGTTTTTCAGACTCTTATACATTGCACTATACGGGATATCGGAAAGTTTACATACATATTTAATTATAATTAAGAAAATTCTTAACATGGTTATAAAAAACTAAACCAACATTAAACAATAACTAATACATTTTTTAAGAAAATTTTAATTCATAGTTACAACACAGTTTCTGAGATAATAATTAATAAATAATGAAAAATTTACACTAAAAACAACCTGGCAACAACGCATTTACTTAACCTAAAAAGTGGGTTAACTTTTAAGTACTTTTTTTGCGTTTTTTCGCTTCAGCCATTGTCGCAACAGCTTTCAATAGCTTATTAAGAACTTTTTGTTTTATAAATTTCCCTTTATAATGTACTTTATCTGAAATTTCTATGATAAAATATATACAAGCTCGGACAGTGTTGCCAGATTTGTCAAACGAGCACGAGATTGGCTAGTAGTTGTACATAAACAGCAAAAAGCTGTGGGCTTATGAATTATGAATCCTTATAGTCTTTTCTATATACTCTAGAATTAACTTTTTGCTAGTATTGTCTCGAAACGACTACCTTAGATTAGTTCATTTGAGACTTTTAACGATAAATAAAACGAATTTCATATTTCAAGTAGGTATTTTGGAAGAATTCACCAAATGACAGGTCATTCAACTATATACTAATATAAACATATTTATTTTCAGAGCCAGACTCGCACTTGGCCGGCAATAATATCAATATCTTAATAGCATAGATTGATAGATTTTTAAATAGGGTAAAAAAAGATTGATCTGCCATCTGCTGGATGACATGTGAACGAATCTTGTCGTTTTTTTCTTAAAAACAAAAGAAACATTTTCTAATTCAATTAATTAATATATTTTCTCATCCTTATTTAATATTATTAAAAGTGTTTTTGTATGAAAAATCAATTAATTGTAAATTCTATTCTATAATAATGGCTGAGATTTCTCATAATCTCGACATTTATCCAGTCCATAGAGGTTAGTTAATAAATCAAACAGTAATAAAATAATTGCATCTATTTTATTCAATTCTGGGACAGACACATTACTCCTTATTTCTTATTTAATTTGGAATTCTTAATAATTTATTAATCAATTAAAATATACTATAGTTAGCGATAAAAAATATCCCATTTTCCAGACTTCAAAATTAAAATATAATAGGGTGCGGCGAAAAATAAATCGTGTTATCTGTTTTATTGACATTTTTAAAATAATGTTTGTTATAGATCTACTAAATGTATATTCATTGTTGATACTGTTTATGTGTTGTTGATACTGTATGTGTATTGTTGATATTGTTTATCCATTGTTGCTACTGTTTATGCATTGTTGAAACTGTTTATGTATTGTTGATACTATTTATGCATTATTGATACTATTTATGTATTGTTGATACTGTTTATGCATTTTTGATGTTGTTGATGAAGAAGTTCTTCAAATAATCGGAGAAAGAAGAACTTTGTCGAAGACTCTGAGAAAGAGAAGAGGTCAAATGATGGGGTACACACTGAGACGGGTGATTGCTTAGGGATATCTTGAATGGGAGGCCCAGATTAGAATATTTCGACCAAATAATTGGGGATATGGGATGTGTGTCATTTAGAGAGGTCATAGAGCCGAGTGGAGACGGGTATTTGTGTCAAACCAGTCTTAGGACTGTGTACTCAATGATGATGTTGTTTATTCATTGTTTGGATTATTATGTATATACTTGATTCACAGCTGAAAATCAATAAACTGAATTTGGCAGAAATCAAAGAGGTTCGTCCTCTTTGGCAGAGATGTTAAATATTTATATATTCTGTACACTTATACTTACTTACTTATCGCAGACTCTACGTCTCTCGACGCTTCTCCTCACCCAGTCTCCATCTTTCTCAATCCTGACTATCTACTTCGTTTAGGTTTCTGGAACGCATAGCCTCGTTCACGTCGTCCATCCAACATCGTCTGGGGCAACCCCTCCTCCGTTTCTCCGCTAGGGTCCATTGTAGAACCCTATTTAGGATTCTTTCCTCATCCATTTTACACATGTGCCCATACCAAATACCAAACCAGTTGTTTCCTTTGTACCTCGTCCACAATATCTCTTTCCATCCCCATCATATTCCTAATCCTCTCGTTTCTCACTCGATCCCCTCTTCTTAATCGGCAACTTCTACGAAGATAGTACATTTCGGTCGAAAGCAACTTATTTTTATTTTTTGCACTCACATCCCATACCTCTGCTCTATATGTGAATACACTCTGTACTATGCTTCTATATATTGTTTTTTTGTTCTTGTTTTCATTTTTTAATCCCATAGTACTGAGTTCAGTGATTGTATTATCTTCCTTCCTTTAATTATTCTTCCCGAAATCTCTTTCTGACTACTCCCTTTTTTGTCAAATATCACCCCCAGGTTTTGGATTCTTGGACTCCGCAGATCATTTTTCCATTTTTCAAGGGCAGGTCAGTAACCTCCTCGACTCTGACGGCCAGATATTCGGATTTTTTCATGTTCATTTTGAGGCCGGATTTCTCAAATGTCTCCTCTACTTTCCTAGCCATATAGCTAAGGTCCTCTCTATCCTCGGCCTAAAGTATCTGGTCGTCTGCGAAGAACAAAGTGTGGATCATACTGTCCCCCACTCTAATACCTATGTTTCTGCACTTTCTAGTCCACCCCTCTATCCAATAATATTTTAAATAATGTAGGCGATAGACCGCAGCCTTGTTTGGGCCCTTTAGACACCCTAAACTCCTCCGATAAGTTGCTACCAATTTTTATTCTTAGAGAATTTTCTTTATATAGATTTTGGGTCGCATTTATAAGAGCTGGACTTATTCCTAGCTCTTCCATTTACCCCCAAAGATGACATATGGGCACAGTATCGTAGGCTTTTTCAAGATCGATTAAAGCCACATGGGTTTCCAGATTTTGTTGGCTTCTTTTTTCAGGATTACCTTAAACTAAACCTATATTTTAAAATATGCAGTTATAAATTAATATTCCTGTTTTTATTTTTCTAGGTCCTCTGTTTATGTGCTGTTATTGCAAAAGAATGTATATTAGCGAAGCATTTCTTGAAAAGCATCATAAGAAATGCACAGAGATGAAAATATTTACACTGTTAAAAGTGAAACTACAATTAAAAGGAATTTCACAAAATCAAGGTTATTTATTATTTTATTTATTATTTTTAGAGTAAGGGTAGGGGGGGTACTTGTTAGCAGGGGTGTCATGGTGTGTTCCCCGCACTGGTTTTGAGAGTTTTTTTATTTTATCTATTTATTTTAGGGGTTAAATTTTTTTTGAAAAACAGAAAAAAAAATTGAAATCCCTTAAGCTTCCAGCGGGCGTGCTGTCTAATTTCCCTTGAGCGGGTGCTTGTCGTAAATTTTACGTCATCAAGTTTTCTCCATGTAAATGCTGTTTTCTTTATATAAATGTTAGGGAATTGCTCTAAGGTTATGAAAAATGATAAATGACAGTAGGTACTTAAAAAAAATATATATTTGACTTTCTTAAACAAAAAACGAAACAATGTTAATATTTTATCAACCTATAAGAGGCGAGCTATCAGACTGATAGACGATCCTACATTAACTAACACTTTCGACTCCCTAGCCCATCGTAGATCTGTCTCCGCCCTTTCCCCTTTTTATAGATACTACCATGGCTTTTGTTCTGACGAAATAAAATCGATAATCCCACCAAAGACTTCATTTGCGCGAAATACACGATTTTCTAAAATTCAACACCCCTACGCGCTTAAACTAGATACTAATCGAACAAACGCATTCGCCAATTCATTTATCCCTATGACATCTAGAGACTGGAACTCTCTTCCCCGACCGTCTTTCCAGCTACTTATAACCTTCAATCTTTCAAGACCAGCATCCACAGATACCTTCGACTGCTACCCAATCCCTAAATCTCCCCTTATCTTCACGTTACAAGGGTCCACCACGGACTTCAGAGGTTGTACATTCTTGGTGCAACTTCTTCTTGTATCAATATCATTATAAAAAAAAAAGTGTGAATCAATATTCTCATCCTCACAATTGATGCAAACCAGCTCAACTCCAGAATGGTTCTTGCATGTAAAGGACTGGCAACGGCAACATTTCATTGATGGTGAGGTTCTATTCTACTACAGTGCACATGACCGACAAACACCGCGTTTTGGCAACGCAAATTCTCAAATATCAATTAATTACAAAAACTTCTAAGCACACCCGGTACGTCTTTAGCCAAGAAAGATATTGGCCCTCGAATAGCTCGGAGCTTGATGCTTGGAACTAAGTGGGAAAAGTGGAGGAAGCGATAAGGCGCATAAATTTTACGACAGCGCGCCCGCTGAAAGGTTAAAACATATAATTCCAAAAATTTCTGGGGAGGATCTCCAGAACCCCCAGGTCACCCGGAATTTCATCGTTCCCGCAGTGCTAAAATGGTTAGATAATAAATAGGCTGTTTCTTTTTTTTTTGAATAATTGTTATTTTCTTAAGAGTCAAATTTTTGGTAGAAATAAAAAAGTAGTTTCCGATATTAGCAAAGTTGAATTTTAGGTTTCTGCTACAAACGTGAAAACGGACCCTATTAGGGCCAGTTGTATGTCGGTTGGTAAAGTCTGTAAAATTTGACAAAGGGTAAAACCTTAGAATTCACCTTGTGCCCAGCCGGATGGCCAATCAAATGACACGCACTTTCACCTGATTGGTCATTCCGCCGGGCACAAGTTGAATTCTAAGGTTTTACCCTTTGTCAAATTTTACAAAGACTTTACCAACCGACATACAACTGCGACTTATAACCTTCAGCTATTTAAGACCCGTTTCCACAGATACCTTCGACCCCCGCCCAACCCATAAAATTCTTTCTTCTTCTTTTCACGATGGAGGGGCCAACCCAGGCCTTTAGGGGTTGCACCTTTTTGGTGTAACTCCTTCTCTCATCATTATCATAAAAAAAAACAAAAAAACAAAAAAAAACTGACCCTTAGTGTCTCTACAATCTTTACCCGTCTGTCATTAGAGTTATAAGACTGTCTCAAGATAAAAAACTCACCCGGTATATATATAATTAAATATTTAAAAAAATCTCCAAAAGTACCATTGTTAAATTTACGGATAAAATTTTTTGTTAATCAGTGAATTAAAAATCGTTTTAAAATATTAATAGAAGGATTTAATTTAGTTTTTATTTATTTGACAATAATATGTTTATTACAACAATATGAAAATAAATAAACAAAAAAATTTGGCCGAGATATTAAATATTTATTTTTTATTTAGGTACACCAAATATATATATACCGGGTGAGTTTTTTATCTTGAGACAGTCTTATAATTCAAAAACAGTGCATTATATGAAAAAAAGTTTCAAATAAAAGTTTATTTATATCAGGGGGAAACTAAACTACGCTATTATTTGTTTACCTACAACAAGCTTTCAAGGGTATTTCAAGGTCAAGTTCTGTTTTTTAAATGGAAACCTATATATTTGATTACATATTCTGAATCTACAAAAAAAACTGAACAACTTTCATAAGAACTATTTTTTTGACTCTGACATATAATTAAAAATATTCCATTCCATCGAATTTAATAGATGACACCAACTTATGATTTCTTGTAAATTTGAATCTATTACCATCGGCAAATTAATATCTTTCATATTAAATTAGGAAAAGTCATTCCATTGCCCTTCGAATTTTGAATCTCTTCAAAATTCGAAATACTCAACGACCTTTATTTAAATTATATGGCATGGCTATATGTTTAAATTTAGAATCACTATATCGCGAATTGCAAATTAAGATAACTATCTTTGAGTAAAATATTTTACGCGTGTACATATGTCAGAGAGGTTCGCATCCTGCAGGTGAGCCAGATGGCCCGGATTGCTGTTACTGGCACTCGGGTTCGATTCCCTAGGGGGTGAAAAACAACCCCTCTGACATATAATTAAAAATATTCCATTCCATCGAATTTAATAGATGACACCAACTTATGATTTCTTGTGAATTTTATTTTGTTTGATTGATGTACCTATAAAATTATCATAGGACATTCTGCATCCTGTAAAATGTTACTACCACTTCAGTTCAAATGATCAAATAAATATTTAGGTTAAATGTAGTGTCAATTGATAAAGAAATTTTAAAATAAATAAATAATTTTCAATTCGAGTGGGACCACTGCCTAGCAGTGGCGGCACACTTCAAGAATCTTGCCGCACACTAAAGTTCCGTGGCACAGTGGTTGAGAATCAGTGATTTAGAGAAATGTATAAATTAATCGAATCAATTATATCAAACAACTAATTTTATAATCTTATTTATTTTATTTTTTTTCAGAATCAAAGCAAGTTGAAACAAGCAACACATCGGATGATTATTTTTGTGACAGGTGTCTTTGTGGATTTCTCAATTTATCCGAATATATGAGTCATATGCGTGAGCACCATCCAGAAGAACGTTCCTTCTTATGTATCCAGTGCAATATACTTTTCACTTGTAGATCTAGTTTTCAACGTCATATTGATATAGTCCATCAAAAAGAGAAACCTTTTAAATGTGATTTATGTCCAAAATCATTCTTGTATTTAAAATTTTTGTTAAATCATAACCGAATTCATACAGGTGAAAAACCATTCGAATGTACAGAGTGTTCTAAGAGATTTTCAAAAAAGGGCCATCTCACGGATCATTTTCGGATTCATTCCGGTGATAAGCCATTCGTTTGTACTCTGTGTCCAATGAAATTTACCCAAAAACATGAGATGACAATGCATTTACGAACTCATACAGGCGAGAAGCCATTCGAATGTAAAGAGTGTTCGAAGAAATTTTCAAAAAAATGTCATCTCATTGATCATTTACGGATCCATTCAGGAGTCAAGCCATACATTTGTACTTTTTGTCCAATGGAATTTAACCGAAAACAACATATGACATACCATTTACGAACTCATACAGGCGAGAAACCGTTTGAATGTCCCCTGTGCCCAGCAAAGTTTTCAAGAAAAGACGAAATACAAAGGCATTCACGAGCGCATACAGGCGAGAAACCGTTTGAATGTCCAGAGTGTTTTAAAAGATTTACCCAAAAGGGACATCTTATTGATCATTCGCGGATTCATTCAGGGGTTAGGCCATTCGTTTGCACTTTTTGTCCAATGAAATTTATCAGAAAACAACAGTTGACAAGACATTTACGAACTCATAAAGGTTAGAAAACTTGCCAATGTAGCAATACAGTTTCTGTTTTGTTAGAAATCGTTTAGAATTCTATTTAAGCGAGGAAATGAAACTCCTCGTGCCTGATAATCAACATGTATACCTTGTATGTAAGTATACGAGGCCATTCGCAGCTAGATGGATGGATTCTTTGTGAAACCTTGTTACCCGTTACGAAAAGTCGTAGAAAGTTGGTTCTTGAGCTAAAATGTTTATATTTCCATTGCGAAGAACTGATTAGATTTTGGGCTCTCTAGCTTTAGAACTTATGGTTCAAAAATGCAAAAAACATCATTTTTTGAATTATTCTATTGAGATTTTAAGACATTGTTATAATCTTATTATATTAAACGACCAATTCTTGTATATATGTAGAATCGGTTTCTCGAAAACGGCTCTAACGATTTGTATGAAATTCACGGGTTAGGGGGTTTTTGTGTTGACAATTCGATCTGTTACGGTCTCATCTTCGGCTAAGTTGTTTTTGATGGGTTTTTTGTTAATTGAAATAATTATTCACAGGTGGTTGTTTCGATAAAAATGTATAATTACAATTTTATTCAATTTCCTTTTAATAATTAATTGGTTTTTAAATTTTAAATCTTATTAATAAATCATTACAAATATTATTATATATTAGAATTTGCCAATTTAATTAATTAAAGGTATTTTTCTATAAAATAATTTATTAGAATATAAATTTCATTCTCTTAAAAAATCCGACAATTCGAAGGATCGTGCTTTCTTCTTCAGGATTTAAAAGGGTCAACGAAAGAACTATATTTTTAATTGCAATTACATCCAAAACTTTGTACCCAGTGATACGTCTTGATAAGGGTGATGTAAACGTTGGTAAAAATATAAATTAAGTTTTATTATATTTTGGATGCGAATAAAAATCGACCTTTTTACCTGAATTTAAAATTAAAAATAATATTAATATATCGCTTTTAACTGAATCAAAAAATTATCGAACATCGCGCGGTGTTCCAGGTAATATAAGCATAAATAAACAATTTATTTTATATTTAAATTTATTATTAATTACTTACAAGGACGTCTAGTTTTCACTTATTTATTAATAAATATATAAATGAGCGATCTTTTCATTAGAATCTAATCTAGAGGGAAAATGATTAAAAAAGGCGTGGATAGATTGATTTCTCTTCCTTTAGAGCTAAGGCATTGCAAGGATCCAAATACAAGTCTCAGAATAGTAGAGATTATTTCTATTAACGGATTTTTGACTCTAAGTAAGAAAATATTAAATCGAAATGAATATCAGATTTATCAATTTAAAATTATTAATTCACTGAAACTGCAAACAGCGTATCGAGTTTTAAAAATTTTCCATCCCATTTTTATTGTATACTTTTATTTACATTGCTTCCCATTTTCTTTTTTTCTTGATAGAATCTTCTAATTGATTAATTATACTTCTACTGTGCCGATTTTCTTCAAATTTGACAAATATTGCATCAATTGCAAGAATTAATAGAGAAAAACTTAAAAAAAAAAATATAAAATATTTTGAATATAGGTCGATCCTTGAAATATAATCCAATTTTTCTGTATTCTCTAATTTAATTAATTTAAAAACAATTATCACAGCTTACTTGATATTGATATGTCAAAGAGTATTTACTAATTAATATTTGATTTAGTTTTTCAACTAATTGTACCAATAAAAATTTTCAAATATAAATCCTATATCGTAATCCAATTTGATTCACTTCTACCGAGCCTATTTTCCTGATATTAAAAGAGAAAAAATTAAATAAAAACATTTAAAAGAACTCGAAAATAGTTTGAAATCCGGTCGATCCTTTATTATTTATAATCCAATTTTTCTGTATTCTCTAATTTAATTAATTTAAAAACAAGATACGTCAAAGAGTATTTACTAATTAATATTTGATTTGGTTTTCAACTGAATATACAAATAAATTTTTTTTAATATAAATCCTATATCGTAATCCAATTTTGATTCACTTCTACCCAGGTCGATTCTTGAAATATAATCCAATTTTTCTTTATTCTCTAATTTACTTAATTTAAAAACAATTATCACAGCTCACTTGATATTGATATGTCAAAGAGTATTTACTAATTAATATTTGATTTAGTTTTTCAACTGAATGTACCAATAAAAATTTTCAAATATAAATCCTATATCGTAATCCAATTTGATTCACTTCTACCGAGCCTATTTTCCTGATATTAAAAGAGAAGAATTAAATAAAAACATTAAAAAGAACTCGAAAATAGTTTGAAACCCGGTTGATCCTTTATTATTTAGAATCCAATTTTTCTGTATTCTCTTAATTTACTTAATTTAAAAACAATTATCACAGCTTGCTTGATATTGATTTGTCAAAGAGTATTTTATTCTAATCTTTAATTTGGTTTCTCTTCTGAATGTAAAAATGAACATTTTCAAATATAAATCTTATATTGTTGGAGATCGTAGCTGTGATAAATTTGTAGTGGGTTGAAGGAGTTATTCAGCCAAAGCAAGGATGCACCGGGTACAATAAAATTCCCAGAATAAGACGTTTCGCTCTGAATTTATCGGGCCATCTTCAGTTTATTGGACTGCAGAATTATGGTATAAAGCGTTGTTTACATTAGTAGTCATTCTTATCATTATATAAATTTGAATTGTTAATGTTGGTTTATTGACTTACAATTATACACATATTGTCATAAGCACATGTGATTGAACCTAGTTTTGTCAAGAATAAGAAATTTAACTTCATATATTTATTGTTGTGCTTGCGCCCAAGGTTCAGAGATGAATGATCTTATACAAATTTTATTATATATATATTATATAAAAATAAATAAAGCATATGACTCTTATTAGAGGTCATTTATAATATCATTATCATTTATTTATATTCAAATGGGCCAAATTAGGTTTAATTACTCTACTATCATTATACATTTTCTTAAATTATTTTTCTTCCTGTTTTCACATTGATCATATCTCGTTTATCTACTCTTATTAAACGAGCAAAAATTGTATATATATTTTTATATTTGTTAAAGCTAGATGAACGAGAAATTTAAAACTTTTTATCTGGTCACTGTCCTATTTTGGTGCAATTGGGACCAGACTCGTTTTGATACTGAACCAAGAGTTGAAAAAGATATAGACCCAGTCGGGTACGATCCGACATCTTCTAGCGTTAGCAGATGCCTTTTCCATTTAAGCGATGGGTCCCCAACTAGATAGGTCATATAATCAAATTTTATATATATTCAACTCTTTAGTTCAGGCGCGCCTTCTTCCTATTTTTACTATTTATACTATTAGGAAATAGGAAGAAGGCGCGCCTGAACTAAAGAGTTGAATATATATAAAAATTTGATTATATGACCTATCTAGTTGGGGACCCATCGCTTAAATGTAAAAGGCATCTGCGGGCTTAACACAGAAGATGTCGGATCGTACTCCGACTGGGTCTATATCTTTTTTCAACTCTTGGTTCAGTATCAAAAACGAGTCTAGTCCCAATTGCACCAAAATAGGACAGTGACCAGATAAAAAGTTTTAACTTTCGCGTTCATATAACTCTAACATATAAACATTCCAAATAAAATTTATTATTGAATATCTGAGCAAAATTCATCTGTTTCGATTCACCAAAGATTCAAACAGATGGACATTGTAGTAAATTTATATACTAGCAGCAAGGCCCGCCTTCGGCGGCCCTCTTGCTAGCCTGGATCGCCAACCCACGAACCCCACCCTCATACCCCACTCCCACAGTTCACACCCCCGGACCCCCCACACCACTCATTTTTTGACCCCCCCCATTTTGGGTTGTTAGTTTTTGAATTTCTAGCATTCTACGTTCACTGTTATTGCATATTATATTCTTAGTAATTTAATATCATCTATATATATAAAATTAAGGTTTTGTCTGTACATTGCTCCAAATCACGCCAAATTTTGGTTGCACACGTTTCAAGCAAAGTTATGAACGAAAACACCCTCAACTAAATTCCTGTCTGTATGTCTGTCTGTTTCAGTGGTTTCCGCGAAAAGTTGCTCACGATTCACGTCAAAACAGCTGAAGGGATTATTATGAAATTTCATATTTGTATCAGATGTCTTCTAACTTACGATTTTAGCTATATAACGTTTTGATATTTTGACCCCAAAAGGGGGTTGGGGGGGGGGGGCACACGAATGAAAATTATCAAATAACTCCTAAACTATTAACCCTACGGCAAATTTTATGATAAACAAAGTTGTAGGGGATGTGATTTCTGACAACTTTTTTCCGTAAAAAAATTTCCCCAAAAAACCACCCAAAAAGGGGGAGGGTGAAAAATTGTAAATTCTTGCCCTTGGAGCAAACTCAACCAAATTTTGTATACATAATCTCTGGGCCCCTAGAGAGCTAGAAATGCAAAAACTAACCACCCAAAATGGGGGAGGCTCAAAAAGTGAAAATTCTTTCTCTTGGGCCAAACTCAACCAAATTTTGTATACATAATCTGTGGGTCACTAGAAGCCTAGAAATGCAAAAACTGGGTGCGGGGGTGGAATGGGGGGTGGGGTGAGGAGTGAGCCGGAGTATGGTGGGGGTGCAGGGGGTGGAGTCCAGGGGCATAGCGGGGGTGTGGTGCGCAAGGTTGGATGGCACGGGGTAGGGTCCGAGGTGGATGGGGTGCGGGTGGTGGTGTGGGATCGGGGGTTGGGCATGGTGCGGGGGGTCCAGGGGTCGTGCCTTGCAGCTAGTTAGAAATATAATTAACTTGAAATGAGAACTAATTCATTCAGAGGCAACGGTAAAAGCACAATGTCAAAGAAATATCCAATTAATTTCTTAGCCTCTAGGCGGCAGCACCATCACATCGAATTTCGGTTTATCGCTCATAAATTCATCTACAATAGTCCGAATTGAAATTTTTGTTTTTTTACATACTTTTTAGAAAAAATTATATAAAGCGTTTTTATATGCAATTTTAGAGTTTGAAAATTTTAATATTGTTTTTGAAACTGTATGTATATGATGTATAGGTATTTTTTTATATTTTAAATTCTATTGATTCTACATATTTTAAGAGCGTGTTGATAGTTGACCTATAATAATTACCATTTTTTTTATTATTATTTTGATTTTCTCTCAACAAACTAAAAAACTAATTATTTACTTTAAACACCTTTTATTATTATTTTGATTTTCTCTCAACAAACTAAAAAACTAATTATTTACTTTAAACACCTATTAACGATAAAAATTAATTCAAAAAAACCAAAAAAAGAGAACTCAGTACCATAAGTTTTAATGATGATTATAGGTCATAGCGAATAAATTTTTTTGGAAATTTTCAAAAATCATAAAAAAATAGTAATTATCTTAGGACCACTATCAATCCAGTCTTCAAATTTGTAGAATGAATAGAAATTCAAAATAAAAAATTATCAAAAAAATAGAAAAGTACAGTTTCAAAAACGAGATTAAAATTTTCAAACTCAAAAATCGCATATAAAAACACCTTAAATAATTTTTAATATTTGAATTTGGTCTATTTTTGAAGAAGTTATGAGTGAAAACCCGAAATTTGAAATCTTTTAAACCAGTGATAAAAAAAAAAAATCAAAACAGTGCTGCCCCCTAGAGGCTAAGAAATGAATTAGATTTTTCTTTGACATTGTACTTCTTACCGTCGCCTTTGATTGTTTCATTCAGTAATGTCAAAAGTTAACAATATTTCGCTCAATTTGATAAATAAAACAAATTACGTAACAATTGTCAAAATTTGTGTTTATTAGAATAATCCAAAAGTAAATAAACAACAAATTCTACCAAGATGTAAACAATACTTGGTATTTTTTCTATTCCAAATTTTTTAGAAAGTTCCATAAGAAAAAGAAAGAATCAAAATATCTCAGAATTATTCAAGCTATATAAAAAATATTAATATGTCCGCAAATTAAATCTAAATTTTTATTAGATATATTATTATTGAATCTTATTTTTTTAGCGAAAATATAATCTCTAAAGCATATATAGAAATATATAGAAATAATCATAATGGGTACCTTTCAGATTGTTGATAATATGATTATAAATAATCCCAACCATTATCCAATTTATAAAGGTTAGTATCGGTTAAATTACCAAATAATCTTATATATCCCAATTAGTAAGTATTAAGGTAAAGTACCCAGTAGTTGACACTTTAAGGAATTTTTTCTTATTCGCTCTCCCATTGCTCAGGCTTCGTTCATTTTATGGAAACTGTTTTGCCAGTAATAGTTGCACTAACTATTCCTCTATCATAATTCTGCAAGCATTAATTCAGGAGGGTGAATGTAAAAATATTTATTATTTTTTTTTCAAAAAAGGGAATCGATTCAATAGTTGACACCCAGCGAAAAAAAACTTAATATTTGACACTTTTCTGGATCAATAGTTGACATATGAAGAAAAGGCTTTCATTTCACATCAGCCTGAATACATCTATAAAATGTTCATCTTTACATAATCGCGCTTTTCGGGCTGATTCAAATCGCATTCATATTCCGAGTCACCGGTCCGAGGTGGTGAATAGGTCATTCACTGTCACTGCTGCCCGACTGTGGAATTCATTACCTTCATTCACCCGTTCATCTTCATCATCACTTATATTCAATCGTGGTCTCTTGGCATGTATTCGCGGGGGCGGTTTCGGGAGTGAGCGTCTCTTTTTTGGCGTCTCTCTTTCTTGGTGCCCTTTTCCCCCCTGCTGGCTCTCTCACCTTACTTTCGCTCGAGTTTTTCTTTTTCGCACACACTTGTTTTTATTTTTCTCTTTGTTTTATGTTAATTATCCTTTTTTACTGCTCATATGAGGCAAACTGCCTCAGAGCATTGTGTAAAGTTAAATTGTAAGAATTATGAAAAGGCTTTAAATTGATTGATTTTTGTAAAGTATGAACACATTGTGGCGGCGATTGCCACATCCCTAATGAACTCTCTTCATTTCCAACTTGCCTAACACTTAACCACCTTTGCCCGCGTCATGTTCTTCAGCTATGAAAGGCAGCCCAAGACGCATAATTTTAAACGCCGGTTCCGAACGGCTAGTTTGGTTGAGGTTACTAGGCAATTATACTCTTGGTAGGTTGCCATTGCTTTCCAAGAGAAGGCTACTGCGAATATCTGATCTGCCGAGACTCGGCCAGTTGTATGTCGGTTGGTAAACTCTTTAAACGTTGACAAAGGTAAAACCTAAAATTCACCTTGTGCCCGGTGAGATGACAGGGCCTGTCATCTGATTGGCTATCCCACCGGGGACAAGGTGAATTTTAAGGTTTTACCCTATGTCAACGTTTAAAAAGAGTTTACCAACCGACATACAACTGGCCCTCAGTCCCGAACCAGCTTACTTCGAGTCAGCGACCCGACACTCTATCCACTGACCCACAGTCGCCTCAATTCCTAGTACTTAAGTATATAAAAGCAAAAGCAGTTAGTAAACAGTAAAAAAAAAGACAAATTAGGCAAGTACCTAGCTAAATTGCTTAAGAACTCAAGCTACCCCCTCTTCCACGCATTATTTAGTTCGGGGAACAAAAACATATTTCTAGTTTTACTCATTTTAACTGACTCGTTGATGTGAAATACCACATCTTCCATAGCCTCTTGCGTATAGTTCCTGAAATTTCCCTTCGTCGGAGGCATCTACGAAATGTCAAAGGAACTTCAAGGAACTGGAACTCTCTCCCAGCCTCCATCTTCCCCAGCACTTATAACCTTCAAAACCCGAGTGCATAACATTACACCTACGTCTCCACCCTCTCACTTAATCAACTTTTCCTTCTCTTCGGTAGTGCAAGAGTCTTTCGAGATCCATAGGGGCTGCATCTTTACTGGTGCCCCTTCTTCCATTCGATTGCATTAAAAAAAAATCACAAGTTGTACTCAATAATTCTAATAGTTGACACCCCCGTGTCATCTATTGGTCACGATATGGTTCTGGAATCTTAAAAATGCCAGGGCCGTTTCCCGCTGATAACAGCTAAATTTAATTAAATTAAATCCGATTTATCAAATACAATTAGCGACAAAACATCCCCCGACAAAATATCCCCCGACATAATATCTTCTGACAAAATATTCCCCAGTATAAGGGAGAATACAAAAGAGATTAAGTGAGAAGCTTATAATCATAGTTTTGAATAATATAAACAGACTTTCATATTTTGGCGGCTAATTAGCCGTTTGAAAGTGCTGCTGTCTGTCGTTAGATTTTCTAGATAACAATTTATTATTTTTACTATCTATAATATAGTATTTATCATCTATATTTACTTATTTATCGTCTATGTTTACATTACACAATTATTGATTGTTTGTTAAAAGTGTTATTAATCATTATCGTTATTAATTATTATTATAATATTGGGCGAAAATATGGCGCCCCAAACACACCTCGCCCGACGATTGGCTGGTTCGATTTTCAATGCGTGTTTGATTAGAAAAAAAATGGGAGCCCGAAACACACCCCGCCCGTCGATTGGCTGTTTGGTTTTCAATGTGTGTTTGATTAGGAAAAAATGGGAGCCCCAAACACACCCCGCCCAACGATTGGCTGGTTCGGTTTTCAATGTGTGTTTGATTAGAAAAAAATGGGAGCCCGAAACACACCCCGCCCGGACCAAACTTTCGGAGGTTCGGTTAATATATATTCAGTTCAGCCAACTGAACCGTCTAAAAACCAGCCCGAAAAGGAGCTATACGAACCCAACCGAGCCGAACTGAATATATATTAACCGAACCGGAGTCGATTTGCATTACTCATAAGATTCACGAGGGGAAGGGTTATTTTGTCATGAGATATTTTGTCTGAAGGATATTTTGTCGGGGGCTGAAATGTCGCGGAATCCTACTCAATACTTAACCATTTCTAAGTTGAGTAGTTGACACCCGGGGCTAACAAAGAAATTGTATAGATTTTTGTGTCATTTTCAATAGATTATAAATTTAGAATATTCCAAGAACACAAATCAACCACCACTTCACCCACAATGATAAAATAATAAACATTTTCAATACTTACTTCGCAACAAAATGCTTAAGAGTTTTTAATAAGAAACACTGGCAAAATTACACTTTCACGTGCTCTGCTTATTTCAGCTGGTCACAATTACAATATCCGGCGGGCTGGTGTCTTAGTACTTTCCACTTTTGTTGCTAGAAGGCTACACTATACAGAATGATTAATTGAAATTTATTCCTTCCCGCGGTTTTCTTATTATTTTACTTTTTCGAAAAAAGTGTCAACTACCGAGTACTTTACCTTATTATTTAGTTTCTAGGATGAGTGGTTTTCAATTTATGAAGGAAAAAAATTGCAGTTTTTCAAAACTTCAACCTCATTGCGGAACGGATTAACATTTTTCCAATTAAGATGAAACTTATTTTGAATTGTAGAAAATTTAATCTAGTTTAAAAATGTATAGAGTGGTCTTTGTCGAAAACGTGTGCTCCTTCATGGTCAAAATGGGAAAAAATCGAAAAAAGTGCTGAAATAGTCGCAAGTATAGGGACTTAATTAAATTATGGATACGATTTACCAAACAATTAATACATATTAATTGCCATCTTAAGCAATAATTATTGATAAAATTTAATTTAAGAGTTCAGTCTATGATTGTTTTTATAAGACTAGCTGCAAGGCCCGCCTTTGGCGGCGCTTTGCTAGCCAGGGGCACGCCCCTGGACCCCCCTCCCCCGAAACCCAACCAGCACCCCACCCCCGGACCATGCCCAACCCCCGCCCCAACACTCCATCCGCACCCTAACCCACGAACTCCACCCCCACCCCACCCACCTCGGACTCCGCACCCCGGACCCCACCCCGTGCCCTCCAACCCTGCGTACCATACCCCGCCTAGCCCCATGGACCCCACCCCCGCTACGCCACCTGGACTCCACTACGCACCACCCCCACCCTACTTCGCCTCACTCCCTCACACCACCCCCAATCCACCCCTCGAACCCCATACCCTAACCAATCCCTAACTTTGCTTGAAACGTGTGCAACCAAAATTTGGCGTGATTTGGAGCAATGTACAAACTAGACTTATGCAAACTTAAAAAACTGGGGATCCCAAAACTTAGTTAACTTCAATGCAGGGAAAACTCAGTGTTGCCTTATTTCTAGGCGCGTCGACAGAAACCTCCCAAACATATCATTCGACTCAAACTCACTAGAATTCAGGGATAAAATCTCAATGCTAGGCGTAACTCTAGGGTCTGACCTTTCATGGAATGACCATATCTCAACCACTGCTAAAGCTGCAGCGCGCAAGCTTGGTCTCCTATTTAGGTCTAAACGCTGTTATACTCCCAGTCAACTCCTTATGCTGTATAAGGCTCAAATTCGTCCCTGTCTCGAATATGGCTCTCATCTGTGGAGGGGTGCCTCCAAGCATTCTCTTGCCACACTGGATGCAATTCAGAAGCGAGCAATTAAACTAATAGGAGAACCGGCTCTAACAAACTCACTCGACTCCCTGGCTCACCGAAGAACCGTTTCTGCCCTTTCCCTGTACTACAGATACTATCACGGTGTCTGTTCAGTCGAACTGAAATCAATTATCCCCCTAATGCCCTCTTTACGCGAAACACGCGGTTTTCTAACGCTCAGCACCCCTTCGCTGTCAAATTGGATAAAATTCGAACAAGCGCTTTCGCCAACTCTTTTATCCCTTTGACCTCCAGAGACTGGAACTCGCTCCCTGCCACCATCTTTCCCGCGACCTATAACCTTCAGCTATTTAAGACCCGTATCCACAGATACCTTCGACCCCCGCCCAACCCATAAAATTCTTTCTTCTTCTTTTCACGATGGAGGGGCCAACCCAGGCCTTTAGGGGTTGCACCTTTTTTGGTGTAACTCCTTCTCTCATCAAATAAAAAAAAAAAAAAAAAACCTTATTTTTATATATATAGATTTGTATTTATCTAAACATAAATGTTAAATATTTATTTTTCTTTATACCAACTTTATATACATATGGTATATATATATATAAGTTATAGTCGTATATCCTGCACACATAAGCACTTTCCGTGACGTCAGTCATATCGCTGACACTGCAGTATATTCTCTATATAAGTCGTCCGTCCGCTAACTCATTGAACATTCTTGCTCCATTGAAGTAAGCCGGAGGCTCTGCCCAAAAGCCCCTTCTCTTAAATTCGGTATTTATTAAAATCGCCGACAATTCATTCAATTCAATTCAAATACGTTCACAATACGTTTTATTTACTTAAATTCGGGATTTACCCAAATCACCGACAATAACGTCATTTATACGTTATACCTAATAATTGTACTTGAACTTCTCTACAAGTGTTATTGTAAAAGTTTCTTCAATAAAAATAAATTTAATAAGTCTTTGTAACAAACCCCAAAAGGGATTTTTGGAAATAAAGTGCTTTTTAAAAACTATCATCCTCGACCACAAAACTTATTTTATATAAATGTTTAAAAGGTTGAGACTAAAAGGACCTCGTAGAATGGATGAATAATTCTTGTTAAAAGAAAAAATTCCAGCTTCACAGATGGAGCATTTTCTTTTATATATTAAAAATACTTTAAAAATAAAATAATAATATATTTCTGCCCTTTATTTTCTAGGACCGCTATTTATGTGCTGTTATTGCAATTCGATGTATATTAGTGAAGCATTTCTAGAAAAGCATCAAAAGAAATGTATTCAGATGAAAATATTCTCTATTTTGAAATTAAAATTGCAATTGAAAAAATGTCAAGGTAATTAATATTATTATTTATTTATACATGTACGAGGGTTGAACCGCGATTGGAATTAGGTGTACACCGTCTTTGGAATTATTTGTAATTACTTTGGAATTCATTAGATAATCTATTGTCTTCTACTTGGAAATGAAAGTGGAAGTAGGTGTACACGATTTTTGATCGCGGTTCACCCCTCTTACATGTATAACTATAGAAGAATTAAACAATTATTTTCTGATTATAAATTCTAGTTACTAATATATAACCAAAAAAATTATATACATATAAGGACCGTGCGTTAAATATAGAGGCAGCACTACTGCCGAACGTAGCGCTCTCTTGTGTTTATTTATTAAAATATTTTGGGAAAATTGGGGCAAATATTGTATTATAGATAAACAAGTGCACGGGGCCGTGAGCGAGTCTCTTTGTCTTGGACGTTTAATAAATCATCCCTCAAAGCTTACATTTTCGTCGCCAGTTGGCGCTAAAGTCGTTACGCACGGTCTCTATAGATCTCAAGTAAATTATTTTGGTACCAGCTGCGAAGCCCGCCTTCCTTCTGGAGTCCGTAGTGGGTTTTATATTAATAATTTAATTTTCTAATTTTAATAAATTTTATTTGTCATTAATTATTAGTTGGTTTTAAAATCAAATTGGCCTCGTCGTATTATAATAGTAATATAATAAGTAGATATATATGATTAGATCAAGTTTTTTGACTTTTTTCAATTTTGGGGCTTTTCACTTTGTTTTTTTCTTTTTTGATATGTCCACCAATCTTGTGAATTAAAACATATTAGAATATTTAAAAAACAACGAATTTTAAGGACTTTTTTAAGTAAAATCGATGTAAGCTGATATTTCCATTAGAAAAGTTACATTTAAAAGGATATATTATTATTAATTGCTAATAAGTCCAAAATGAGGGAGCCTAAAATGAAGGCGAGATTCTTAAAAAATTAAAATGATAAAATTTTCAAACTTATAAAATCTCGCTAAAAAGCTTCGCTTGGTTTTTAATTGTTGTTTTTTTAATCAATCACTTGTTTTGTTTTGATTCAATCATATAATTAATTTTTTCACCCAACTGTTAATAATTAGTTTAATTAAAAAACTTAACAAATTATTTTTTCCATAAAATTAAGATCTGCTTATATAATATGTGTTTTGAAATAAATTTTTGATTTGTCGACCCAAAAAAAACTTGTGTGATTTTTATCGAAATCGTTAGTGCCGTTTTCGAGAAATAGATTCTATTTATATATATTCAAGAATTGCTCATTTAATATCATCAATCAATCAATCCCCTGGCCTTTTGATTGATTAATAATCATATTAAATGAGCAATTCTTGAATATAGCGGGTGGGTTTTTTTTTCTTGAGACAGTCTTATAACTCAAAAACAGTGCATTATATGAATAAAAGTTTCAAATAAAAGTTTATTTATATCAAGGGGAAACTAAACTACGCTATTGTTTGTCGACCTAGAACAAGCTTTCATGAATATTTCGAGGTCAACTTCTGTTTTTTAAATGGAACCCTATATGTTTCTGATGTACATATTCTGAATCTACAAAAAAAACTGAACAACTTTTATTAGAACAATTTTTTTACACATTAAATAAAAAAATATTAAATCAATTAGATCTCAAAAAAAATCATAATAATTATTTTTAACAATCATTCAATTTAATTATCAAATAATAATGATTAAATAATTAATTATAAAATAAATAATCATTAAATCGAAAAGTCACAACAATGAAAATAAGTATTTATAATGAGATTAAAACTTCGTTATACTCAGATTTAAGAGATTATTTTCTACTTAATAGAACTAGTTAAAATTCTTGAGTTTAAAAATGTTTCTTTCTCGTCTCAATCCAGTAGATAGCTATATTGTATGACCATAATAAAAATGGAGCATTTTTTGTTGAAGGCAGAATTGAAATGGTCTTAATTTATGCGGTGAATGTGGATGAAGTGTTATGGGGCTGCCAATGAGATGGATGCTGAGCGTTTTCCTGATAGGAATACACCCTCAAAAGCTTCATTTCATCGTGTTGTAAATCTGTTAAAAAAAAACAAGAAATATAAAGAAACTGGAACAGGCCAAAATATCGAAATTGGAACTGGAATTCATCCAGAAGACTTGCAATACACTCTGGAATGTCATAGAACAGTGGCCCAAAATGATTAAATTATTAATTGTTATTAAATTATTTAATAATTATATATTTGATCATTATTATTTGATAATTAAGTTAAATAATTGTTAAAAGTAATATTAAGAATTTTTTTGAGATCTAATTGATTTAATATTTTTTATTATTTGATGTCGTATAAAAAAATAGTTCTTATAAAAATTGTTCAGTTTTTTTGTAGATTCAGAATATGTACAGAAACATATAGGTTTCAATTTAAAAAACAGAAGTTGACCTCGAAATACCCATGAAAGCTTGTTCTAGGTCGACAAACAATAGCGTAGTTTAGTTTCCCCTCGATATAAATAAACTTTTATTTGAAATTTTTTTTCATATAATGCACTGTTTTTTAATTATAAGACTGTCTCAAGATAAAAAACTCACCCGGTATATATTGAATCTGTTTCTTGAAAATGGCTCCAACAAAATGAATGAAAACTGTAATAAATAAGCACTAAGTGAAATAGATTCTAAAACATTTGTTTATTTTTATTAAGATGTTTTACAACAGTAACAAACGAACATAAGAATATATTCATTGCTTGCCTGAACTTGCCCCTATTTTATCCAAACTATTCCAACTCTTCCCCAGAAGCTGGAAAATAGCCAGAGTCACACCTATTCCTAAAAAAGGTGACTCTTCACAAATCTCTAATTACAGACCTATCTCAATCACCTCTGTTCTTTCCAAAATAATGGAATTGGTTATAAACCAACACGTCCTTCATCATTTAGAAAATAATAAATTAATTCACGATAGGCAATATGGATTTAGAAAAAATCGTTCCACAGGCGACATCTTAACCTATGTCACCCACACCTTGAACAAAACTCTAGAGGCCGGAAAAGAAACCCTCGCTGTAGCCCTTGATATCTCCAAAGCTTTTGACCAGGTTTGGCACAAAAATCTTCTTGCCAAACTGACAGCCTTCGGATTCACACCAACTCTTCGCAAATGGATAGAAAGCTTTCTGACAAAACGAATATAAGAGTTGTGGTGGATGGAATATCATCTGAATCGTTCTCCACAAACGCTGGTGTTCCCCAAGGCTATGTAATCTCCTCCACACTCTTCCTAATTTATATAAACGACGTTATCGATCAAACCTCAAACCCCACTCATTGTTACGCCGACGATAGCACTCTAAACAGCAAACCCTCACTCCCGAATAATCGAATCAATGTTGCCTCCTCAATTACTCTCGACCTAGACAAACTGAATAAATGGGGCTCTCAAAATTTAGTTAACTATAATTCAAACAAGACTCAATGTTGTCTAATTTCTAGGCGCGAAAATAGAGATTTCCCTGATATTCACTTCGATTCGAATACCCTAAAAATGTGTGACAGCCTATCCATGCTGGGCGTCTCTGTCGCATCTGACCTGTCTTGGAATGAACACATCTCCTCTGTGGCGAAATCTGCAGCAAGGAAGATTGGCTTCTTATTCAGGTCCAAGCGATTTTACAAACCCCCACAACTTCTCACCATCTACAAGGACCAAATCCGCCCCTGTCTCGAATACGGCTCACATCAGTGGAGAGGAGCCTCAAAATATTCTCTTGCTACCCTGGATGCAATTCAGAAACGAGCCATCAGGCTAATTAACGATTCTACCCTCACCGACTCCCTCGACTCGCTGGCTCATCGAAGAGATGTCTCTGCCCTTTCCCTTTTCTATAGATACTATCCCAGGTAACCACAATATCCTAAGAATATTCTAAGGATATTCTAAGGACATTTAAATCTTCTTAGAATATTCTGAGGATATTGTGTGTTACCTGGGATCACGGCAGGTGCTCTGATGAGATAAGATCAATAATTCCCCCCAAAGCATGCTTTGCACGTAGTACGCGTTTTGCCGACTCCCAACACTCTTTCGCGGTCAAACTGGAAAAGTGCCGGACCACTACATTCGCCAATACATATATCCCCATGACTTCAAGGAATTGGAACTCTCTCCCAGCCTCCATCTTTCCCAGCACCTATAATCTTCAAACCTTCAAAACCGGGGTGCATAGACACCTACGTCTACACCCTCTCACTTAATCAACTTTCCCTTCTCTTCGGTAATGCAAGGGTCTTTCGTGATCCCCAGCCTACGAACCCCACCCTCACACTCCACCCCCCCCCCCCCCCGCCCTCCACCCCCCACCTAGCCCCCTGGGCTCCCCCACACTCCGCCTTACTCCCTCGCTCCACCCCTTCCACCCCACGCACCCAGTTTTTGCATTTCTAGCCTTCTAGTGACCCTCAGATTATGTATACAAAATTTGGTTGAGTTTGGTCCAAGAGCAAGAATTTTCATTTTTTGACCCCCCCCCACATTTTGGGTGGTTAGTTTTTGCATTTCTAGCTCTCTAGAGTCCCACAGATTATGTATACAAAATTTGGTTGAGTTTGGTCCAAGGGCAAAATTTACATATTTTTCACCCTCCCCCCTTTTTGGGTGGTTTTTTGGAGGAATTTTTTTAAACAAAAGTTGTCAGAAATCACATCCCCTACAACTTTGTATTATAAAATTTGCCGTAGAGTTAATAGTTTAGGAGTTATTTGATAATTTTCATTCGTGCGCCCCCCCAAACCCCCTTTTGGGGTCAAAATATCAAAACGTTATATAGCCTATAAACGTAAGTTAGAAGGCATCTGATACAAATATGAAATTTCATAATAATTCCTTCAGCCGTTTTGTCGTGAATCGTGAGCAACTTTTCGGAAACCACTGAAACAGACAGACAGACAGGAATTTTGTTAAGGGTGTTTTCGTTTATAACTTTTCTTGAAACGCGTTCAACCAAAATTTGGCGTGTTTTGGAGCAATGTACAGACAAAACCTTAATTTTATATATATAGATTCTAAAACTAAATCAACTATTTAACATTTTTTTTTTTAGAACCACTTAAAAGGATTAAAAAGAGTAAATCATCGAAAGATTTTTCCTGTGACGAGTGTTTTTGTGGATTCCTAAAAATGTACGAATATATGAGACATATGCGCGAGCACCACCCAGGCGAACGTCCCTTCAAATGTGTCCAGTGCAATCAACAATTCAGTTTTAAAAATAGTTTACAACGTCATATTGATATAATTCATGAAAAAAAGAAACTTTTTAAATGTGATCAGTGTTCGAAATCATTTGTACAGAAACGCTATTTAATTTATCATATACGTACTCATACAGGGGAGAAGCCGTATCAATGTAAAGAGTGTCTGACAAGATTTACTCAAAAAAGTTCTCTCAATATGCATATGCGGATTCATTCCGGCTTTAAGCCGTTTGTTTGTACTGTTTGTCCAATGAAATTTAGCCGAAAACAACACATGATAATCCATTTACGAACACATACTGGGGAAAAACCATTCGAATGTTCACAATGCCCAGCAAAGTTTGCAAGAAAACATGAAAAAAATAAACATTTGCGAACTCACAGAGCTTAAAAAAACTGTTTGAATATATCGATACAAAACGCTCCTATAAAATGAGGATAAGTCAAAAATTACTTACACTTTTCGTTCTACAACTTTATTAAACTAAGATAGGTGTACAACAGATACATTATTTTTCGATATAGTCTCCACCTTTAGCAATGCACTTGGTTCAGCGAGCCACAAACTTCCTGGTAGAAGGTTTTCGGTTGGCCATGAAGCTACTTTTGCACCGCATCCCGAACGTCCATGTCTTTGGCAAATCGATAATGTGATAGGTAGAACCGTGACTAATGTTTAAAGAAGATGGTACCTTATCTATGGTAACTCGCCTATCTACTGTAATCATCGCTTGCTGAATGTTGTCGTCAGTGGTCGAAGTTGACGGTCGCCCAGCTCGCTCTTTTTGTGTTACGCTCGTTCGGCCACTTTTAAACATTTCGATCCATAAAAAAAAACGCTTTTACGAGAAAAGGACTTTCCCCGTATTGGGACAAAAGTCTCCGGTGACAGCACCTTTCACACACCCTCTGACCACTCCTCGTTGCTCTTCTTTGGTGCAATCTGATAGCGGAGCTGACATGCTTATGCTGCTGTAGCTAGAGGACAACTGACGCGATCATGATTAAATTCCGCACACGTGGCCACAGACGCGCCAACTCAACGCATGCGCATGCGGCCGCCTCCTATCTTAGTTTAATAAAGTTGTAGAACGAAGAGTGTAGGTAATTTTTGACTTATCCTTGTAGCTTTATAATTGAGATAGGTAAGTTTATTTATTTACTAATTAATACTGTTTATTTATATTGTTGACTTTATTTATTCTAAATTGCGTGAATGTTTTTATTATGTATTTGGAATTCTGTTAAATAAAACCTATATTCTGTGGTGTAATCTTGTTCAATAATTGTTATGTTAACTGTTAAGTTTTGTTGATGTTTTATAAGAATTTTAATAATTACGGACCACTGAATTTCAAATTATTAGCTCCAGTAGTTTCAGCAAAATCGTGATATCACAAAATAAATACATTATTATTATTATTATTATTTGTTTATCGGCGCGTCGACTACTATGGTCATTTGCACCATCACGTAGGTAAGAATAATGTCATACAACAATAACGACAACAAACAAACAACAACCGTATACAATTAAATGAATTTCAACAAGTGTACTCGACTCAAAAACTCGAACAATTTCTCAAAACCCTCCTGGTCAGTCAACAGGCTTCCGATTGATACACCTTCTATTTTAGAATTTATTCTTTGTGCGCCATACCGAGGACAATCAATCAAAATATGGTCAACCGTGACTCTAGTATAGCAGGTTCCACACCATGGGGGATCCTGTCTTAGAATCAAATGACCGTGTGAAAAAAAACAATGCCCTATTCTTAATCTTGTTATGATAGTCTGCATTCGTCGACTAAGATTATATATTTCCAAGGGACTAACAACTGGTTTTACTCGTTTAAGTAGTCTATTTTCATTCTTCCATTCGTCACTCCATAATTTCCCAATTTTGATTTTGAAAAATCTTTGGGAGTCTTTCAAGAATGTTTGAGAAAAATCTATAGAGGGCTTGTTTGCACCCCGTTTGGCCAAAATATCTGTTGCCTCGTTACCTACAATTCCCCTATGTCCTGGCATCCACAAAAAAAGACTTTCAAACTCCGGCCGCTCTCCAAACAGAGACTGGATCCTCTGCACCAAGGGATGCGAAGAATTGAATCCCTCCAGTGCATGAAGGGCACTTAGCGAGTCACTAATTATGATGCTTTTTCTCAGCCCACGGTTTTTAATATAAGTAAGACCTAATTCGATTGCTTTTAGTTCTGCGGTGAAAATGCTGGAAATGGCGGGAAGTCTAAAATTAAATTCAAAATTATTGTGTTTGAAGGCGCAACCTACTTTTGTTTCGAATTTTGAGCCATCGGTGAAAACAAGTGCATAATTCGGATATTTCTTTATAATGTCCTGAAACATTGTGTTAAAGATAGTGCCATATGTGTCCCTTTTATTGAATTTATTGATGTCCCAGATAACTGCAGGTTTTAAAATAAATACATATTTTTAAGTTTTAATTAACCGAAGAATAAAATTAAAAAAATTGTATACAGGATAGTACTACATGAAGCGCCATTCTCCTCTACGAGACTCACCACAACCCTCCTGCTCATAAGAAACACCCTTGTTAATGCAACCTACCTGCTCCATTCAAGAGAAAATTGGAATTACTTATCTATTTAAAGAAACTCGTCGAATTGAAGCATCAAAAAAATTAATCTATCTTCTGATGATGGCTCCTTTAAATAGAATATCCCTATAAAATGAATTATTCATCCAGGATTATATTATATTATAATTGACACTGACGATGTTTTCACATCTCTATTCATGCTTTCATCCGGGTAAATTTGAATATTATTCATGAAAACAAAACTATAGATCAAGGGTGTCCAACCGGAGGCCCAGCGCTAATATCAATGCGGCCCGACACAAAATCATAAACTTAGAAAAGAATTTTATTAGGAACAATAAAATTACATGGGAGGGAATAACAAAGCTGTTTGACTCTGTGATAATGGCCACTGCACTATATGGTTCCGAAATCTGGGGACTACGCTACATGGAAGTCATTGAAAAAATACAAATGGACTTCTTCAAGAGACTACTGGGGTGGCCGAGAACTACTCCCAATTACATTGTTCGAGTGGAGCTGGAAAGACCTCATCCGAGTTTATTCATTTTGAAGCGTGCACTGGGCTGGTGGGATAAAGTCTCAGACATGCGGGAGGACCGTATTCCTTGGCTCTACGGCGAGAGGGTGAGACGATTGGAGCTGGCTGAGTCAACTTGGGAAGATGCTTGCTGAGGTAGGCGAAGAACGACTCCTGGAGAGGAAGAACATAGGGGAATTGATGCCGGTGGTATTGGAAAAGTAGAACCAGTTGTGCCGAGGGATCGCGAGATCAGGTTACAGCTATATATACAGGTGACTGGCGTCCTCGACACCAGGTCCCTATCTGGAGACGAGGTGCAGTTGGGCTGGGAAGAGGCTGTTGGGTCAACTGAGGGTGGCTGGGAACAGAAGACTTGTCAAGAAAAAAAGAAAAGAACTAAACAATAAATACCGAAATATGCATTGGATAATGGGCAGACAGTCCTCAATGCCTGTCCAAAACAAGCTTCTCTTATACAACCAAGTCCTTAAACCAGTCTGGACTTATGGCATTCAGTTGTGGGGGTGTGCCAGCCAGACAAGTAGAAACATAATACAAATTTTCCAAAACAAAGTTCTGAGGAGCATTGTCAACGCACCGTGGTACATTCGAAACACAGACCTCCATCGTGATCTCGGAATTGAGACGGTCAGTGAAGTCATCAAAAAATCGGCCATAGCCCACCAGGCGAGACTGGAATCACATATTAATGAAAAAGCTGCCCAACTCCTCGATGTGGACAACAATGCTGCCTAATTTCTAGGCGCTCAGATAGGAACCTTCCGGACATTTCCTTTGATTCGAGCTCATTGGAATTTCGTAATAAAATATCATTGTTAGGTGTCACCTTAGGTTCTGACCTCTCTTGGAATGACCATATTATCTCAGTAGCAAAGGCTGCAGCATGTAAGCTTGGCTTTCTTTTCAGAACCAAACGATTTTTCACCCCCACTCAACTCCTTATATTATACAAGGCTCAAATTCGCCCCTGTCTTGAATATTGCCTCGCATTTGTGGAGAGGGGCCCCCAAGTATTCTCTTGAAACCCTGGACGCAATTCAGAGGCGAGCTATCAGACTGATAGGCGATCCTACATTAACTGACACTCTCGACTCCATAGCCCATCGTAGATCTGTCTCCGCCCTTTCCCTTTTTTAGAGATATTACCATGGCTTTTGTTCTGACGAAATTAAATCGATAATCCCACCAAAGGTTTCATTTGCGCGAAATACTCGATTTTCTAAAACTCAACACCCCTACGCGCTTAAACTGGATACTAATCGAACAAACGCATTCGCCAATTCATTTATCCCTATGACATCTAGAGACTGGAACTCTCTTCCCCGACCGTCTTTCCAGCAACTTATGACCTTCAATCTTTCAAGACCAGCATCCACAGATACCTTCGACTTCTACCCAATCACTAAATCTCCCCTTATCTTCACGTTACAAGGGTCCACCACGGACTACAGAGGTTGTACCTTCTTGGTGCAACTTCTTGTATCAGTACATTATAAAAAAAAAAAAAAAAAAAAAAAAAACATGACACGGAGGCTCAGGCGAATTAAACCGCATGAACTTGTGGAAGGTGTCCACTGATATGAAGAAAAAAAGAAGACAAATGATTTAAAATTAATCAAATATTATGTAAAATATTGATTGAAATTGTATAAATCTTAAATATAAGACTGATATTACTTATTAGCTAGTAATAATAATAAAAAAAAAATTTATTCAGAGCAATGGCTCTTTGCCGAATTTTCTAAGTACAAAATATTGTTTCGATAATATCATTATTTGTTCTTTCACCTTAAATTATATAACTGCATTTGATTAATAAAATTCAAGCTTGTTTGACCACATTGTTATATACAAGACTCGGATTAAATAATTATACTATTTTAATTAATAAATATTTTATTTATTTATTTTTGCCATCAAGAGGAAATTGCTGAATTTTCCAAACAGTACAGTGTGGTAAAATTTAATACAGAAGAGGAATGCACGCTCTGCATCCTGAGGGTGAAGGAGGACCCGTTCCACCTGCTGACCGAGTGTCCAGTGTACAAAGAATGTAGGGATTGAGTTCTGGGGTTGTATCAAGAGGACGAATGTTTTATATTTTGGAAACTGCTGATACAAACATTATACCGGGTAAGTTTTTTATCTTGAAACAGTCTTATAACTCAAAAAGATACTTACGTATTAACGCCACCGCAGCTACAGATTTGGCGGTTTTGAAATTTCGCCAATCTAAACCTAAAATTTTTGAGATAAATCATAAAATAGAATAAATCACTTCCCCTCTGTCAAAAAACAACTTGAATAGGTTCGGTTTATGATCTCAGTTTGATTAGATAAAAAATACTTTCCCAAACAAACCTTGCGGTGGCGTTAATGTACCCGCATTTTTTATCTAATCGAGCCGAGATCATAAACCGAACCTATTCAAGTTGTTTTTTGACAGAGGGGAACTGATTTATTCTATTTTATGATTTATCTCAAAAATTTTAGGTGTAGATTGGCGAAATTTAAAAACCGCCAAATCTGTAGCTGCGGTGGCGTTAATACGTTAAAACAGTGCATTATATGTAAAAAAGTTTCAAATAAAAGTTTATTTATATCAAGGGGGAAACTAAATTACGCTATTATTTGTCGACGTAGAACAAGCTTTCGAGAGTATTTCAAGGTCAAGTTCTGTTTTTTAAATGAACAACTTTCATGGGAACTATTTTTTTATACGATATCAAATAAACAAAATACATGAATCAATTAGAACTCTAAAAAAAGTCTTAATAATTATTTTTAACATTTATTTAACTTAATTATCAAATAATAATGATTAAATAATTAATTATTAAATAAATATTTATTAAATCGAAAAGTCACAACAATGAAAATAAGTGTTTATAATGATCTTAAAACTTCATTATACACAGATTTAAGAGATTATTTTCTACTTAATAGAACTTAAAATTCTTGAGTTTAAAAAAGTTTATTTCTCGTGTCAATCCAGTAGATAGTTATATTGTATTACCATAATACAAATGGAGCATTTTTTTGTTGAAGATAGAGTTGAAATGATCTTAATTTATGCGGTGAAAGTGGAAGAAGTGGTAAGGGGCTGCCATTGAAGTGGATGCCGAGCGTTTTCCTGACAGGGATACACCCTCACAAGCTTCATTTCATCGTGTTCTAAAAAACAGATAATGTAAAGGCTACCAAGTAACTGAAACAGGCCAAAATAAGGAAATTGGAACTGAAATTCATCCAGAAGACTTGCGATACACTCTGGAATGTCACAGAACAGTGTCGAAAAATTATTAAATTATTAATTATTATTAAATTATTTATTTAATAATTAATTATTTATTCATTACTATTTGATAATTAAGTTAAATAATTGTTAAAAATAATTATAATATATTTTTTTCTGAGATATAAATATGGTAACTTGAATAAATTATTTAGCTTAGATATATCAAAAAATAGACTATCCTCAGTAGTAAATGTCGTATTAGTTTCAGGATATTATCAATATAAACATTTTATCATTTTTCAATTGTTTTTCAAAGATATACATTCATACATAGACAATCCTTCTTTTAGTTGATTTTATAATATCTTGTTTTTTCTGTCTATTATTACCTAATAATAATAATTAAACAATACTAACGCTTGTTTATTATTATTTTCTTGTCTCATTGTTTACTTTTAAATGTAGTATCATCATCATTGATGAGTATACAGTCCTAAGACTGGTTTGACGCAACCACCCGTATGTAGTATGACTTCCACATATGACATCAGTCATTCTATGATATTTCTCAAAGCGGATATCATTATTATACATTATGAACTGTTTTTTGCCTAAAAACTATCGTTAGAATCAGTATATTTTATGTGCTGCCCGAGACAATATATTATTTTTTCAAATATGGTCCAAGGATGCCCAGAGGTCCCAGATAGAAGGGAATATTGCAGCAATATTACATTGCAATATTAAACCTTGCAGGGAGATTGTAGGAACATTGCAGCAATATTCCTATGCCCGTCACTTTTACATTGCAGCAATGTTGCCAATGTTGCAGGAACATTGCAGCAATATTGCCACTTCAATGTTGCCACTGCAATTTTGCTACTTCAATGTTGCTACTGCAATTTCGCTGCAATATTGCCACTGCAATGTTGCTGCAATATTCCAGTCTGTCTGGGGTTGGACACCCCCGCTATAAATCATTCCTGACTGCCTCTTCACTTTATAAAGAATATTAAAAAAAAAAAAGATATCTTCAAATAAAGTTTAAATTTTTATTCATATACTTAAATATTTTTACAATCATTAAATTTTTTCTATTTATTACCTATATAGATACGTCTATTTATATTTAAAGGATTTATAAACCAAAGATTTTATTTTCTTCAATTAGGTATAATATTTATAAATAAACATTTTTATAGGTACATAGTTTTATTTTTATTTAATGGCATAACAATTTATAACTCAAAATTCTTATAATTAAGGGGAGTTTTTGTTGAGTTTCACAGATATTTAATGATTTAAAACGTTGTTATAAACCTCAATATATTTCGGGTTGTTAACCCATCTTCAGGACTACATAGACTTTTCTTTTTAACGCGGATTAAATAACAAGGATGTTGTGTTTGAAACATATTTCATTTTCTAAGTATATTTATATTTTAAAACCTTATTTATATGTTTTTATTTGATTAAAAGTAGTTAACATAGGGTTACAAAAGTTCAATTTTTAATTTAATATTTTATAAGTACCGATAAAAGAGATGTGTTGTGATTACAGAGGTCACTCCCACTTCTCTCATCTATGTGTCTTTAAATGGCAAATAAGATCAATTCTTTTTTTGAATCGTATAGCGCAGTGATCACAGCCAAAGGGCTTTTCGCCGAAATGCGTCTTTACATGTTTATCGTAGCCATGCTTTTGAGAAAATCTCTTTGAACACTCATTACACTGATAAGGTTTTTCTCCGGTATGTATCCTGTAATGTCGTTTTAGACTGCTATTTTGAATAAAAGTCATGGGACATAGATCACACTTGAAGGGTTTATCACCTGAATGTATCCTTAAATGTATGTTGAAATAACTTTTTAGTAAGAATCGTTTTGAACAGATATGACAACTAAACGGCTTATCTGTTCCAGAATGCACCAGCAAATGTTTTTTGAGACTATAGGTACTTAGGAAACTCATCGGACACTGGGTACACTTAAAGGGTTTATCCCCTGTATGTATACTCGTATGGTGTACGAGATTAACTTTTTGCTTGAAGCGTTTCGGACATTGATCACAGGCAAAGGGTTTCTCTCCGGTATGAATTATCAAATGTTTAACAAGATTGCCTTTTAGTTTAAATCTCTTCGGACATTCGGGACAATAGAATGACTTTTGTCCTGAAAACATTTATAAATTGTTATTTAACGTATTTTTCTTAAAAATAACAACATTCAGGATTTAATTTTTTTACCTTTATCTACTGAATTAATATCCAATTGATGTTTAAATAGAGAGGTTATTTCTTTATGAATGCATTTTTTTAAATGTTTTTCTAGGAATGCTTCACTAATATACATCGTGTTACAATAACTGCACATATACAGTGGACCTGAAATCAAAAACAAAGCATTTTCAATTATCAACATGTATGTATATAAATTGTGAACAGATATCTGTTATTATAATATAATGCTGAGGTGGATACCTCGTAGAGCAGAAATAGTTACATTTAAATGAGTAAGTATCTCTCAAATTGTAATCAATACAAGGCCAACACCCCCAACAACCCAGAGTCAGCACCAACAAGCCAATCAACCAGTGACACAGTACCCCAATCCCCTCCCGAGAAGATTATTATTAATTTTGTTTATTTATTTTTTGTTATATCTAAGCTAATTAATTTATTCTAATTAAGTTACTATGGCAACAGCAATGTAATTATATTAGTAATATAAAAATAAAATAAACATAATTATGCTTGGGGTTTTAATAAAGGTTCCCTTATTCTTTTTAACATATATTTTGTTCTCCCTAAACGTTGGAATTATTAATAAACGTTTTATAATTGTTTTTATAAAGAACCTTATTCAATTAATAGAATAAAAAATATATAATCAAGAATTTATTCAAAAATATAATATAGGTTTCATAATTAAACTAATTACTTATTAACAAATGATTGAGAAGATGAATCAAAACAAAACTATTGTTTGTTCAAATAAACAATAATTAAAACATGAAAGAAGCTCGGTCTTCCAGGTAGGTACTTATTTTTATTCATTTATATTTATCTTTATAGCTTTCAGCCTAATTTTTATATAAATTGAATTCAGAGGGGACTTATAGAATATAAAAATGGTATTGGTAAATTTAGCAAATAAATAATATATAGGACCCTTTTTAGTAGTACCGCCAAATACCAAAATCCAACCCTAATTTAATTACTAATAATTAGAGACCGGATTCCTATGCAATTGCATATTTTGTTTGCCGCTACATACGACCCAGGGGATCAATCCGAATCATGCATCTAGAATAGTGTGGGTTAAATTTTATACTGCATATTTTTGCATATTTGAGTAATTTTGCATAAAATTGCATATTTTAAGGATTTTTTGGGCAAAATACAGATTTTTTAAAAGTAAATTTTTGGAGAAATAAAGAAATAAAACAGGGGGACATTATTTTTTTTTTTAAGCCTTCGGTAACTATAGCCGATTTTAGCCATTGAGTGTTCGTGTCTGTAAATTAGCGAAGGGATCAGAGCCGGTCAAATATTTGCATTATTTTTATTTGTACGTCAATATGAAAAGCTTGTTAATTTAAAAAAAATAAATAAAAGGAGTACAATACAATCGTGTATGTTAAATAAAACTAATCCCCCCCCTACCGTATTTTTTCGTTCACATTTTTTGAAACATTATAAATGTATTATTATTTTATTTTTTTATTAAAATGATGAGAGAAGGAGTTACACCAAAAAGGTGCAACCCCTAAAAGGCATGGGTTGGTCCCTCCATCGTGAGAAGAAGAAGAAATAATTTTATGGGCTGGGCGGGAGTCGAAGGTATCTGTGGATACGGGTCTTAAATAGCAGAAGGTTATAAGTCGCGGGAAAGATGGTGGCAGGGAGCGAGTTCCAGTCTCTGGAGGTCATAGGGATAAAAGAGTTGACGAAAGCGCTTGTTCGATTTTTATCAAATTTGACAGCGAAGGGGTGCTGAGCGTTGGAAAACCGCGTGTTTCTCGTAAAGAGGGCCTTAGTGGGGATAATTGATTTATAACTATGTTCAAGCGGGAGGCCCGGGTTCGAGCCTTGCTAGCATATATATATATAGGTCCCTCACTAACCCTACTAACACTTCACTGATGTGCTGTCTAAATGGGCTGTGTTCCCGGTCACAATAAATAAATAAAATATATATATATATATATATATACCTAATGAGAATTTTTTGCAATTTTTTACGCAATAAAAGTATACATATTTGGACACATATGATTTTATTTCTTTCATAGCACTCCTTCAATTATATAGTCTTTTTGTCTTCATTTTTAATTTTTTAGTGCATAAAAAATTTATTTTGCCATCTTTTACTGCATATTTCAACCTATTCTCCATATATTAGTTGCATATTTCAGCAATTTTAACTGCATATTTTGGCAGTTTTTACTGCATAAAAATCCGGTCTATACTAATAATGTAAATAAATATAAAATATTTTTAACTATTTTAGTTATTCATGATAATAAAATCTGTTTATTAATATGACAAACAATATAAAAAAATATATAACAATAATGGGAATAAAAACAATAAAACATATATGTATATATAACTATAGAAATCAAGAGTTAGCAAAAGGCGAGGGGTGAACCGCGATCTATAATCGTGTACACCTACTTTCATTTCAAAGTAGAAGACAATAGATTATCTAATGAATTCCAAAGTAATTCAAATAATTCCAAAGCCGGTCTACACCTAATTCCAATCGCGGTTCACTCCTTCGGCAAAGGGTATAAGATGATCAATAAAAATACTTCGAAACTATACATAGATTCCGGTACATTTTAAACCTTTATCAGTACAAAATTTTAAAATTATTGTTTATGAACAAACAGAAAACCATGAAATATAGTACTGAAGGAGGTTTCAAATAAACCGAAAGCTATGCATTGTTTTTGAGAGTATTTTTATTGATCGCCTCGTAACATCTGCTAACTTGCTGATATACAAGCCGATAATTAATAATACAAATAATATATAGGTATAAATAAACTCAAAATATATTGTTATTTTAATGTTGACATTTTTGTTTATTTTAATACAATAAACAAACCATAAATTTATTTATACAATAATAATAGTAATTAATATATAACATATATATTTTAAAAACTTGAATTAATTAATATAATTTCATTTAAGAAAATTAAACCAGCATATTATTAAGATATATGATTTAAATTTGTTTTTATTAAATATTACTTTAGTAAATTATTTAATAATTTAATAATAACTAAGCTCTATTAACTAACCTCTATAGATTGGATAGTTGTGTGGGTTATTTGCATTGTTATCCATTATTGAATATATATTTAAAAAATAGTCAGTTATTAAAATAATCCAAAGAGACACAGATATTAATTTTTAAAATGTTCTTTGTTTTCTGTTAGAATCACGAGGGCTTAATGGATAATGAGAGAATGGAATTAAAGATGGCGGATAGTCTTAATTAAAATCTAACAGCAGGTGCAGAGGGCAGGTGGAGCTAATCATATAAACACACACACACACACATATATATATATATATATATATATATATATATATATATATATATATATATATATATATATTTAACGGGTTAGTTTTTTTATCTTGATACAGTCTTATAACTCTAAATCAGTGCATTATATGAAAAAAGTTTCAAATAAAAGTTTATTTATTTCAAGGGGGAAACTAAACTATTCTATTGTTTGTTGACCTAGAACAAGCTTTCAAGGGTATTTCAAGGTCAAGTTCTGTTTTTTAAATGGAAACCTATATTTTTCTTTGCATTTTCTAAATCTAGTAAAAAAACTGAATAACTTTCATTAGAACTATTTTTACTTTATCCAATGCGAAGCATGGGTAAAGTATTGTAATCGGTCTCGCGGCAAGCGCGACTTCAAAGGGTCCCTCAGGTAAAGACTACGGAATCCATGGTTTCAATTAAGGTCACAAATTGTACTATTCAATTAGGTTGAATTTTAGCACGTGACGGTTTTGCCAAAAATTGCATGGGGTCTCGTCGAGAGGCCAAAAAGTGCGATTTTTTCATTTACTGCGTGCGGATGGATGGATATGGATGTTATCGGTTTTTTCGTCCACGATTTTTTCCACACCGTTGCACCGATTGAAATGAAATTGAAAACCTACCATTATTTTAACAAAATGAAGCGCTGATTAGTTTTTGGTACATATCGGCCCACAAACATTAGTACTTTATTTCGGTACTTTTTTAGTTTTTTCTAAATATCTTGAAAATGACTTAACCAATTTTGATGAAATTTAATATCCTAATTAAGTATCTTGGGGACAACAAAAAAGGTTAAATAAAGTTTTTAGTAAAAGTATATTTTAAAGAACTTTTATTCTAGAATAAGATAGTAGGTACTTTTTTAAATTCCTTATTTTACCAAAAATTCTTTAAAATTTATTCATTTGATCGGTTTAATATAGCTCATTTAACCTTTCTTAAGTAAGAATGGATAGGCTTCTCTCTGTGAAATGCTAAAAATTTGGGAGGACATTTTATAAGTAACCATATATAGCAACTGCGTTGTTTTCTTATCCGTTACCTTTGCTGAAGACATAGAGGAATCGACTTAAAACCAAAAATAGCGATTGATTCTCATCTACTACTTGAGGAATAACCATTCTATATTGGATTTTGGACGTTTCGGTTTTTATTGGTAACCATTTCTGAAAACATAGAGGAATCGAGTTAAAATCAAAAATAGCGATTGATTCTCATCTCTAGTACTTGAGATAAGTATAACCATTCTATATTGGATTTTTGACGTTTCGGGTTTTTATTGGTAACCATTTTGCTGAAGACATGGAGGAATCGACTTAAAATCAAAAATAGCGATTGATTCTCATCTATTACTTTTGAGTTATTTGCCATAAATTCCTCCACGTTTTCAGTAGAGGTTGCCATTAATAGACAAAACATCAAAAATGAAATGCAATAAGGTTATTCCTCTAGTATTAGATAAGAATCGATTGTTATTTTTTAAGTCGATTCCTCCATGTCTTCACCAATGGTTACCAATAATAACCGAAATGCCAAAAATCCAATGTAGAATGGTTATTCCTCAACTGTTAAATGAGAATCGATCATTATTAATCAGTAGAGATTGTGGTGTTGGTGCAAGGTGAAACATCTTTAATAAATTATCGATCATTATTTTTGAATTAAAGTCATCATGAACTGCAAATTGCAAGTGATATCTGATTAATATAATAAAGGAATAAACAAATATTAAAATTTCAAATGAATTTGGATAAAGTTTAGCAACGATCCGTTGCAGTTTATTTAATCTGTCTTTACAGGATACAAAAAATCGAATTATATCTATTTTCTTATATCTAGCTCTGTTGTTTGATCAAATCTCTCACGTATAACTTCTAAAAATAAAAAATATTAGTAATAGATCTAAAAAGTAGAAGTAACTATATACTTTAAACAGAAAAAGCTGGGAAAAGGAAAATGACATTCAATCTAAGAGCTTATCTGGTGGGAGGATCCGTAGGCTAGTTGGAAAGTCGCTCTTCGTGTAAATGAGAGAATCCCGTCGGATGTTCAATTTATTTTTCCTTTTCAAAAAACAATAAAATAATTTTCTGTATATAGAATTAACATAATAAATTATTGATTATATTATTTAACTTTCGCGGTTCAAATTGCTTTAGGGACATTTTGTTAAGGTACTTTTAGGGAAATTATTTTTTGTGTTGGCAATTCAAGTTTAATCTTTCAAATTCAAATTGTAAACTGCCCAAATTGAAAAATACATATTTGATATATATTTGTTATTGTTTTATATTAGTTAACCATAATTATTATGCTATAATTTTATATTAGTAACATTTTTTACGGTTATTTGAGGACAAAAATATATATTTGGTATTTTCTTAATTATATTTAATAATGAAGCATTTAAATAAATGTATATGTACTAGATAATTTTGTCTATATTCATTGACATTTTCAGGTTATTATTCTCTATTAATTTAATTTAAATATAAATTAAAATGTATTGTGAAGATGACGTGATTTCTGCTCTCATTTATGCTGAATTATTAAAAATCGATAAGACATTAGCTGAATTATTTAAATACAAATCTAAAAATGTAAGATATTTTCATTTTTTTTATATAATTTATTGTCTATACTTTATAGATTATTTATTTATTTATATTTTGGATAAATTGTTGATTGTTGTTGAATAATAATCGATAATAATTTTATAAACATTGGAATTTTTTGTTTTATTTCAGAAAAAGATTCTTGCAGAGAATTCGCCTACTCTAAGGGATGTTATTAATTTTTATGATGATTTTCTTGCCAATAAATTGAATTCAAGCAAAAGAAGTTTAAAAAGAAAAAGAAATTTGTCAAATTCATCAAATCATGGTTTGTGCCTTTTTTTTTGAATGTCTGATATAACTAGAAACTATAACTCTGAAATATCCTGGTCACTTTGTTGACTTCCTCAGGGCTCAAAAAAATTAACTTCTATAGTTTTTAAGGAATTTAGTGTTGGTACTTGGTGAAACATTTTGTAAAATTATTGGATACAAAATACTTGGCTGTTTCTCCTGAAGATGGGTTAGTCACCCGAAATATATAAATCGAGATTAAAGATTCTCCAAAAATAAATTCCTTTTATTTTTTATATCTTAATGTGAAACCTACCAAGTATTTTTTATCCAATAATTTTAAATTAACTTCTTTGCATATTTGTCATTTTATCAATATTCATTCTTAGGAAAGACATATAGGCACAGATTGAAAAAATTTGTAGGAAATATTTTCAATCTGTGCCTATATGTCTTTGCTAAGAATGAATATTTATAAAATTACAAATATGCAAAGAAGTTAATTTGTTTGAGCTCCTGAGGAAGTCAACAAAGTTGACGAAACGTTGAAATAAAATAAAAAATACTTGCATAAGCTATTGTCCTTATTTCCCTACAACAACTTATTAATTTAATAGATGGACATAAATAATCAAAATAATTAATATTTCTCTGAATTAATCAGATCTCAAGAAATATGAATCGAACCAACCATTGGCGCAACCAGGATTTTGACTGGGGGGGCTAATTCACACATATATATATACATATTTATGTTAAAAAATACAAATTTTTTATAATAACAATCCAAAACACGTTTATTCAAAGTCAAACGTTTCGGGAGAATTTTTCCCGAAATTTTTTTCGAAAAAAGAAAAAAAGTTGCTTTCTCTATAGTTTAGAAAGCAACACTAAGATATTAAATATTTTTATGAAATAGACAATTATACAGATTGTCCTGGTGACCAGATAACCCTTAAATAAAAATAAAAATATTTATTAAAATTTATTTTTCTCAAAATTTTTTTATAAACATTCGATAAACAATCCATATCTGACCTTTTATTAATCGTATTTTTGTTATTTAAAATTTCGATCATTTCCAAAATTAATATTTTTTCCAAGTTATATTCTTTATTTAAAATTTGGAATTAGAAAAGTCAAAATTGTGTTTAAGATTAGTAGAATTCTACTATTAAACACAATTTTGACTTTTCTAATCCCAAAATTTTAAATACTTACTTACTAGCCAACGCCCACCCTTGGCTGTTGGGCCATTTGGCGACGCTCTGGCCAGTATAGATGGGCCATTTGATACTCCGCCCTCTCCTCATCCTCAAAAGTGTGATGCAAGGCCGGGCAGTCGGATAGATGTGCTGCATTCATGATCCCATGACCACACTGCGGACACCCAGGTGATGGAAGGACCCCGATGCGATGTGAGTGCGAGGCAAGATAGTCGTGCCCCGTCGTTGTCCGAAAGACACCAACGCTGATCGCTCGGATAGGGCCGTCGGTAACCAAGGTCGCCCAGCTCTTGCCAGACGAAGAGGTCACCAGGTCTTCCTCAATCCAAAGCCTCGTCGCCATGTCGATCTGGGCTTTGCCAGACTGCCAAGAACTCGGACAGGCAGGCTGGGGTGGTGTAGTCCCCTCTTTGACTAAGGCATCAGCCCTCACGTTGCCTCTGATACCCACATGGCTAGTTATCCAATGAAGAATCACGTGCCGTCCCTCTTTTCCGACACCATCAAGCAGTCTTCTACAGTCCGTTGTACGAGCACACACAGTGTCGCTATTTGTTGACAGATTTCTGATTGCGGCCTGAGAGTCAACGAGAAATACGACCTTAGTTTGAGGTCGCATTCATGCCAGCCCACCGGCCGCGGCTTCCACTGCTGCGATCTCTCCGTCGTAGCTGCCGAGTGGCGCTCCCACCGCCAAGCAGCCCTCGAAGTGGAGACTGTAGTATCCAGCTCCAGTCTCTCCAGTACCAGGGTTGGAGGAGCCATCTGTGAAGATTCGGATCCACTCATCTTCCGGATAACGATCGTTGATAGTCTGAAGGGCCGCCATCCTTAGCTACGGTTGTAGACTTGCATCTTTTGGCAGTGAGTGGTCGATCAGATCGTAAACAGCCGTCGGCAGGTGGAGAAAAAATTCGTGATTTTGGTCTAAAGGAGCCTGAGTTCCTGCACTTATTCCATACTTCTCCTGCAGTTCTTTGAGGATAGTCAATGGAGTTTTTTTGGGTAATTAGGCGGTTTGTAGCCTGTTTATAGTCGTTCCATTGGTGGGGGTTGACTCGTCTGCATCGCTCCCAGAAACGGAGTGCAGATCTCTCGCGGCGAACCTGAAGAGGCTCTGTCGCAGGTTGTGCTTCCATAGCAGCGATTGGTGTGGACCTAGGTGCACTAGTGATGACACGCAAGGCCGCATTCTGAACAAGGTCTAGTTTTCGGGTAGTGGCCTTACTTGATGTAATAGAAGCTTCGCATCCGTATTCAAGTACGGGTCTGATATAGGTCTTATAGGCTTTTGAGAGAACATCTTGGTTTGCTCCCCAAGTTGTAGCAGTAAGCCTCTTTAGTAAGCGTGATCTCTTTGAGGCCCTTGAAGCACACTCCTCAGTGTGTGGCCCCCAAGTGAGCCTGTGATCCAGCTGGACACCGAGGTATTTAGAGATGTTACTCTCCATTAGGTCTGAACCCTCATAGCTGAGTCGCACAGAGTGTGGCTTCATAGATAGGGTAAAAAGCTGGAAAGTTGTTTTCATAGTGTTTATGGTCATTGAATTTGTAGTAGCCCACTCTTTCAGACGTTGCAGGGCGTCATTTAAACATGTTTCTATCGATGGTATACGACTACTAGTAGCCCAGACAATTTTAAATAAAGAATGTAACTTGGAAAAGAGATTGATTTTGGAAATGATCGAGGTTTTAAGTAACAAAAATTCGATTAATAAAGGGTCAGATATATGGATTGTTTTTCGAATGTTTATGAAAATTTTTAGAGAAAAATAAATTTTAATAAATATTTATATTTTGATTTAAAGGGTATCTTGTCACCAGGACAATCTGTACAATTGTCTATTTATAAAAATATTTAATATCTTAGTGTTGCTTCCTAAATTCTACAGAAAGCAACTTTTTTATTTTTTTGAAAAAAATTTTGTCATTGAAAAAGTGAGAAATTCTCCCGAAACGTTTGACTTTGAATAAACGTGTTTTGGATAGTTTTTATAAAAAATTTGTATTTTTTTAATTTATAAACATTTATAAACACTCTCAATAAAATTTTTTTTCTCTTTATATATATATATGTGTGTGTAAATTATACAGGAAATAAAACCCTTTTCTTGTCTTAATTTATATTTAAAATATTTATTAATATAGCCCAGGCAAATTAGACCGAAAAAAGGCCTCGCTGGCCAATAATTATGCACAAGCTGGAAATAATTTTAGTCGACGTTAGGCATCCCAAATAAGAGATGATATATGAGTTTGCGACGGTTTCTGGCTCGTGCTAAATTTTTGAGGGCCTAAAAACCACGAAAATTTTGGACTTTTTCAGATTTTTGTTTATTACTCGAAAACCATAAGTCCTACAGAAAGTTTCCTCTCTCCAAAGTAAAAGGGCACAAAACTTCACGTCTAATAACGTATTTGAATGTTAAAAATCGGTTCAGCCATTTTTTTTTGATTTGATGATCTATTGTGACTAAACGGCTGAACCGATTTTAACTTTTAAGTACGTTATTCGACACGCAATTTTATGCTCTTTCATTTTGGTTAGAGTAAAATTTTTGTAGTACGCATGGTTTTCGAGTTATATATTATTATCTGAAAAGAAATTCAAATTCGTCTTGGTTTTTAGGCCCTCAAAAATTTAGCACCAGCCAGAAACCGTCACAAACTCATAATACTCTTATTTGTGATGCCTAACGTCGAGTAAAATTATTTCCAGCTTGTGCATATTTATTTGCCAGCAGAAGTGTTCTGCCTGGTCTATAAAATTTATCAAATATTTTTTCATTTTAATTTGAGGCTGTTTTTGCTTGTATAAAGTGTAATTTGAACAAATCTGCCTGTAACCATTACAGCATTAGAAGCAAGAAATCTCTCTTTTGATAGATTCCATAAAAATATTCCAGAGATTTCAATAAAATATTAAAAAATCACCTGAAAAGAATAGCCAGGAATTTAGGAGGATATAGTAGTGCAAAAGAGGAAAATTTGACACCATCTGAAATCGCTTATTTGAAATTATGTGCCTGTTTTTACTTAAAATGCCTTTTTTAAAGTATTTGTTCCGCCAAATGGGTTTTCTTAGGATTTTTTTGAAATTTCGAGAGATTATTATGTAAATACTTGTGCATCGTATGGTGGCAAAACGAAATTTATCAACAATATAGTTCTGGAAATATTAAATTCCAAAGATAGAGTTTTTCAGACTCTTATACATTGCAACTATACGGGATATCGGAAAATTTACATACATATTTAATTATAATTAAGAAACCCTTCTTACCGTTTCTATAAAAAACTAAACCAACATTAAACAATAACCAATACATATTTTAAGACAATTTTGATTCATAGTTTCTTGAGATAATAATGAAAAATATATAAAAAAAAATTTACACTAAAAACAATTTGGCAACAGCGCATTTATTTAACCAGCAAAGATGTATAAAGCGCGCATGAGCTAGATTTTTTCAAAATTATAATTTTTCAAAAGGTGTAACGTAGGCGTTAATTACATTTATTAAAAAAATAACAAAAACGATTTTTATAGAAATTTAAAATGTATTTTATCTGTCATTTTAATATAAAAATATTCAATCTCTTACAATGGTGCCAGATTTGTCAAACGAGCACGGGATTGGCTAGAATCGGTACATAAACAGCAAAAAGTTTTAGGCCCTTGAATTATGAAATCCTTATTGTCTGTTCTATATACTCTAGCATTAACTTTTTGATAGTATTGTCTCGAAACAATTACCTTAAGTGAAGGTTTTCTACATTTGATTCAATCGCGAATCTAATGTAGGGAATTTTTGTCAAATATTGAGTGAAATAATATTTGAACTTATATATTTCTAACTTGAAATAATGATATTAAATAAATTTTACTTTCATTAATATATCAAGAATAACATGACACGTCAACAAGAATTATTTTGACCGCGCTGATTTGAAAAAGATATTTTTATCTCGCGAGACTACTGCGGATTACGCTATTGGAGTCTGCGGAGTATTAAGTCTGGACCAAGAGAGAAAAAGATGTGATCCACTTAGCTACAATCCAACGTCATTTCGCGTATAGCTCGCTAGACATTCTGGATGGATCACCAAGTGAATTTGAAATCTCAGATGTTATATATTCGTTAATTTTCTTCCAGAACTTAAGTGACTTGGATTTAAATTTTTCATTAAATTGAAGGGTTGGTTTTGTCACAAATATAATAAAACAATAATTTTAATAACTATTAGAATTATTTAATTGATAACTATACAGTTTCGGTCACCACTGGTCGACCGTCCTCAGTAGTTCTAAAAATTGAAATGAAACATTTATTTACATTTTTTCTTTTTATAGAGAATTATATAACACAAAATTTTTTTTACAATAATTTTGAAATCATACATATATATCTCGTTCAAGAACCGGAACCTGTCATTTCACATGAAACATTCATTCTCAAATCTTCAATATAGACAGATCACACAATTCATTACAATCACACACACATATATACATATATAGCAACAATTTATAAAAACGTTTACCAGTGAACTAGAAACTATTTTGAATTAATGATTATATTAAATACCATTTTCATATATATACGTGTGTGATTGTAATGAATTGTGTGATCTATCTATATTGAAGATTTAAGAATGAATGTTTCATGTGAAATGACAAATTCCGGTTCTTGAACGAGATGTATGTATGATTTCAAATTATTGTAAAAAAATTTTGTGTTATATAATTCTCTATAAAAAGAAAAAATGTAAATAAATGTTTCATTTCAATTTTTAGAACTACTGAGGATGGTCGACCAGTGGTGACCGAAACTGTATAGTTATCAATTAAATAATTCTAATAGTTATTAAAATTATTGTTTTATTATATTTGTGACAAAACCAACCCTTCAATTTAATGAAAAATTTAAATCAAGTCACTTAAGTTCTGGAAGAAAATTAACGAATATATAACATCTGAGATTTCAAATTCACTTGGTGATCCATCCGAATGTCTAGCGGGCTATACGCGAAATGACGTTGGATTGTAGCTAAGTGGATCACATCTTTTCTCTCTTGGTCCAGACTTAATACTCCGCAGACTCCAATAGCGTAATCCGCAGTAGTCTCGCGAGATAAAAATATCTTTTTTCAAATCAGCGCGGTCAAAATAATTCTTGTTGACGTATCAATTATTCTTTGATATATTAATGAGAAAATTAAAATTTAATTACCTTAAGTGCCTATTTTAGTTATTTTTAGTGTTTAGTTGCCTGTATATTTTAAAGATTTTTATTGGCTATAAATCCGAGCCCTAATGATTAGTTTATATAATTTCTCTTCTTCAAAATCAAACTTATCTTAACATGTCGTGCATATTCTGTTGCAGATGAAGACGAAATTGTCTCAAAAAAGCCACTACTGGATGTTTCTACGGAAGAGCCACAGTTGAACACGGATTTACAAGATGATGTCTCTGTGTCGGATGCCCATCAAACGAAGCAACACATAAATTACTTTCCACGTCATTTAATTGGTCTTGAATATCGATTAGACTTGTTGATGCTTTGCTTTCTTAGAAAGTCTACTTATGAACATAAGCATCCGTCTTCATCGTTAACAGTTAGAGACTATCAATTTCATAATATTTTACTTCAGTATAAACGAGGCGCTTTGGAGATTCAAATACTTATTGCATATAACGAAAATTGTTATACAAATAATAGCATAAATTATTCAAGTTTGTTTTGCGGAAAAAGGGGAAGGATTTTAATTAATAATTATTTCAATAATTTTGTTAAACATTTAATGGAATCGAAGAGTTTATCCAAGAATAGAGGACAATATTTTATAGTCTATACTAATTCAGGTTTGGATCTTACAAAAGAAATGGAATTGAAAAATGCACGATTTAAAAACTTTTATCCTTTTAAATTTGATATTATGAACAAAAAAGAAGAATATGACGCTTTTAAAGACTTTTTATTAACAAACAACGATAGTGAAGGATGTGGGTTTTATCAATTTTCAAAGGATAAAACAACTAGAAGAGAACTTGTTAAACGATTAGAGTATTCATCTGAAGTAAAAAACGAGATAAAAGGAAGAGAATTTCCTTCTGGAACTAAAAAAATAAAAAACTTTTTTAAAAAAATTAGTATTTGCAGTGAATCAGCCTAATAGAGAAGAGTTGAATAGTATTGTAAAAAATGAAATTGAAAAAAGTAATCACGTAAAACTAGATTATATAGGATTACAAGAAAAAGTATCAAGTGATTTAATAGCACCAGAAAAGAAGAAAAATCGTTGGAAATTATCTATCGGATATTACGTACGAATTGAATTTATTAATACTCTTCTTAAATGACATGTATTTACATGATGAAATATTTTCTATAAATTTTGAAGGAAAAAGTCGCCGGAATTGTATACTTAATGCCATTACTATAAATTATGAACATAGTATTACTTGTGTACAAGTTTGTATTACAAATAATGTCATTAGATATTCTAAATTATTCCCTCTGAATGAAAAAATGAATACTTTTTCTATTAATAAGCATTTTACACGTTTTATTGAAGAATTCGAAAAGAATAGTAACAATATCGAATGTTTTATTATTCATACTAATGAAAGTTTAGATCTTACTGAAGAACAAATATTTAAAAAGAGAAATTTAAAAAATTTCTATCCATTAAAATTGATTAATACTCAAAAGAAGAAAAAAGAATTAAAAAGAATTTATTCATCCACAACAGATCTGTATAATTTTTATAAATTTTCACAAGAAGAAAATACAAAAGAAAAACTTTTTGATTTATTAAAACTTTCAACGTTTTTGGAAAAAGAAAAAGAATCGGGAAGATTTTCTGAAAAGGCTGAAAGAGAATTAAAACAGAAATTTTTGGATAATCTTATATTTTCGGTTAATAATAAAAAAGTAGAAATGAACAATAGCGTTAAAGATAAAATTGAACAAGCTTATCACTCGAACAAAGTTCCATATAAATACGAGGAATTAAAAGAAATAGCGTTACGATTGATCGAATCATACAAAACGGAGGTGATTACAAAAAAATCAATTGATAAAATTTTTAACGATATAAAAACGAAAAAATTTAGTAATCGAAAAATTGAAATTAAACAAAATATTGATGAAGAATTTAACTTTGCAAAAAGAGTGTTTCGTACTGTTATATTTTATAGATTATCTAAATTTTTACATTTTTTAATCCAAGAAGGACAAGAATGCCTCAAAGTATTAAAAATAAATAAAATAAATCTAGTGGATATGTCGGGTATTTTAAGGGGATCCGGGTTTAAAGCTGAGAAATCTTTCAAAGATTTGTATAACCTATGGTTTGATGTTGATGGAAATAAAACTAAGTATTTAAAAACTCTCGAAAAACATGGTGTAAATTTATCCCATATGTCCCGTATATTGCGTAATGCAGGCGCCAATTCTGCAATAGCTTTTGAAGATTTGTACAATTTATGGTTTGACTCAGAAGAAAATAAAACTAAATATTTGAAAAATTTAGAAACAGAAGGAATAAAACTATCATATTTGACTATTATTTTGACTGAATCAGGACCCAATGCAACAAAATATTTTAAAGAAATATATGAACTTTTCTTTGATGAACACGGTGTAAAAACAAAGTATTTAAAAACTCTAGAAAAACATGGTGTAAATTTGTCTACCATGTCATCCATTTTGTACAGAGCTTGCGATAAAGCCGTAACTGCTTTTAAAGACATGTATTATCTTTGGTTTGATGAAAACGGAGATAAAACCCAATACTTAAAAACTATAGAAGGGGAAGGAATAAAGCTAACTAATATATCTAGTATAATAAAATCTCCCGGAGCTAATGCTGCGAAAGCTTTTGAAGAGATCTATAATCTTTGGTTTGATCTAAACGGGAATAAAACACAGTATTTAACAACACTTAAAAAAGAAGACATAAATCTTAGTAATGTGTGTAGTATTTTAAATGGAACAGGATCTAATGCTGCAAAGGCTTTTAAAGATCTTTATTATGTTTGGTTTGATAAAAAAGGAAATGAATCGAAATATTTAAAAACTCTAAAAGCAAATAAAATAAATCTTTCTAATATCTCGAGTATTCTACATGGAGCACGGTCTAAAGCTAAAAAAGCTTTTTTAGACATATATGATCTTTGGTTTGATAACAACGGAAATAAAACTCAATATTTAAAAAATTTAAATGAAAATGGAATAAATTTGGCTATTGTTATCAATATTTTGCATAAAACAGGATCAAATGCTGCAAGTTCATTTAAAAGTTTATATAATCTTTGGTTTGATGCAAAAGGAAATAAAACACAGTATTTAAATCGTTTAGAAGTAGAAAAAATAAATCTGGCTACTCCGTCGAATATTATACAAGGAGCTGGTTCTAATGCTGCAAAAGTTTATAAAGAATTATATGATCTATGGTTTGATTCAGAAGGAAATAAAACACAATATTTAAATCGTTTAGAAGTAGAAAAAATAAATCTGACCACTCTGGCGAATATTATGAAAGGAGCTGGATCTAATGCTGCAAAAGCTTTTAAAGAATTATATGATCTATGGTTTGATGCAAAAGGAAATAAATCACAATATTTAAATCGTTTAGAAATAGAAGGAATAAATCTCACCAGTATATCGAATATACTGGCTGGAGCCGGATCTAATGCTGGAAAAGCTTTTAAAGAATTATTTGATTGTTGGTTTCATGGAGAAGGAAATAAAACACTTTATATAAAGACTCTACAAGAAAATGGAATAAATATATCTAATATGTCGTCTTTTTTGTATAAATCAGGAAGAGATGCTCCGAAAGCATTTAAAGACTTATATAATCTTTGGTTTGATCTAAATGGAGATAAAACAAAATATTTAAAAATTCTAGAAAAAGAGGGAATAAATTTGACTGTTTTTTCTAATATCTTGCAAGGAGCAAGAGTTAATGTTGCAAAAACTTTCAAAGATCTTTATCATGTTTGGTTTGATAACGAAGGAAATGAATCAAAATACTTAAAAACTCTAAAAGCAAATGAAATAAATCTTTCTAATATATCGAGTATTCTCAATGGGGCACGTTCTAATGCTAAAAAAGCTTTTTTAGACATATATGATCTTTGGTTTGATAACGAAGGAAATAAAACTCAATATTTAAAAAATTTAAATGAAAATGGAATAACTTTATCTATTATTATCAGTATTTTGCAAACAACAGGAACAAATGCTGCAAATTCATTTAAGAGTTTATACAATCTTTGGTTTGATCCAGAAGGAAATCAAACACGATATTTAAAACCTTTAGAATTAGAAGAAATAAATCTGGCCACTCTGTCGACTATTATGAAAGGAGCTGGATCTAATTCTGCAAAAGCTTATAAAGATTTATATGATCTTTGGTTTGATACAGAAGGAAATAAAACACGATATTTAAAATGTCTAGATTTGGAAGGAATAGATCTCACTAGTATATCGAATATAGTGACTGGAGCTGGATCCAATGCTTCAAAAGCTTTTAAAGAATTGTTTGATTGTTGGTTTGATGGAGAAGGAAATAAAACACTTTATATAAAGACTCTACAAGAAAATGGAATAAATATATCTAATATGTCGACTTTTTTATATAATTCAGGAAGCGATGCTCCGAAAGCATTTAAAGACTTATATAATCTTTGGTTTGATTCAAATGGAGATAAAACAAAATATTTAAAAGCCTAGAAAAAGAGGGAATAAATTTGACTATTTTTTCTAATATCTTGCATGGGGCAAGAGTTAATGTTGCAATAACTTTCAAAGATCTTTATCATGTTTGGTTTGATAACGACGGAAATGAATCAAAATACTTAAAAACTCTAAAAGCAAATGAAATAAAACTTTCTTATATCTCGAGTATTCTACATGGAACACGGTCTAATGCTAAAAAAGCTTTTTTAGACATATATGATCTTTGGTTTGATAACAAAGGAAATAAAACTCAATATTTAAATAATTTAAATGAAAATGGAATAACTTTATCTATTATTAAAAGTATTTTGCTTCAATCTGGATCAAATGCTGCAAATTCATTTAAAAGTTTATATAATCTTTGGTTTGATGCAGAAGGAAATAAAACACGATATTTAAAACGTTTTGAATTAGAAGAAATAAATCTGGCCACTCTGTTGGCTATTATGAAAGGAGCTGGATCTAATGCTGCAAAAGCTTATAAAGATTTATATGATCTTTGGTTTGATTCAGAAGGAAATAAAACACGATATTTAAAATGTCTAGAACTAAATGGAATAAATCTGGTCATTATGTCGGAAATTTTGGGTGGAGCTGGATCTAATGCTGCAAAAGCTTTTAGAGAATTATATAATCTTTGGTTCGATTCAGAAGGAAATAAAACACAATACTTACAAATTCTAGAACTAGATGGAATAAATTTCGCCAAAATAATGAAAATTTTGTATCGAACTGGGTCTAATGCTGCAAAAACTTATAAAGATTTATATAATCATTTGTTTGATAATCAAATTCAAAAAACAAATTAAAAGATATGTGGGAATTAAAATTAAAAGGAGTGACAAACATATATATTGAAACAAAAGATTAGCCCTGAAAAGGACAATTGTAGCCATGATAATGTCTGTTGATTAAAAAATGCTTTGGTCAGATTCTTAGAAGAACGAATGTTAGCCCTTACAATCGCTGGTGTATAAATATGATTTCTAAAAATAATAAAACTGCTCTTAAAAAGAGCTAATTGATAAAATGCTTTTTCAAAATAAGAATGATGTTTCAATGTTTATGTGTTCACCCTCATGCTCAAGGGCGGATCCAGGGGGGGGGGGGCGATCGCTCCCCCATAGACACCCATGCCTGGCAAAAAAAATTTGTAAAAAATTTTTTTTTCACACTTTCGAGATAAAAAGTATATCTTATATACATTGGGCACCTTATATACATTCTCCCCCCCCCCCCCCATAAAAAATTCCTGGATCCGCCCTTGCTCATGCTAAAATCTAATGAAGGATAGATTAATGAAAATCCACTTACTTTGAAATGAGGACAGCCTGGCCTGTCCAGACATGCTCGGTACCTGCGATAAGGGCATCTGGGTCGCAGGGTGTGTTGATCCCTCTAGGACCGCGGGCAGAATGACGAAATAGCACAAGTGGCTTGTCCTTTACACGAACAAGAATACTTACAGAGAGAGGGCCGGCCATATTCAGCCCTGTCCGCCAATGAGAGCCGACCTGGTGTCGTTGTACGTAGATATAATGAATTAAGATGACAAGTTAGTAGCTAGTTGATGTTCTAAGATGAGTTGATTCTTAAGTTGTCAGTTGTTAGCTGATTTTAAAGATTACATGACGAGTTGTATTATATTTTGATTGCACGAGTTGCATTTTACATGATGATTTAATCAGTATGTTACGATGTAACGATGACAGGTGTTTGCAAGACAAAATCCCTAGACAAAATATGTAAACCCCCCTTTTTTTGTAAATATATACTTTTACCTATAAAATACGTGTGTTATTTGACCCCTACGAGCCAATTTAGTGAAACCCCCCTACAGATAAGATTTAATATGTCTAATATTTATATTTCGAGTGGAGTAGGATTCATTTGGCAATATCTTATCGTTTTATATAAAATATATTATACCAAATATTTAAAAATTCTAAATGAAAATGTAATAAACCTTGATAATATCATCAGTATTCTCAAAAGGTGTGAGTATAATGGTATAAAAGCTTTTATATCAGCGACTCTTAACAGGGGGGCCGCGAAAATATTAGAATTTTTTAAGTTTTTATATGTTTACAAATAAATAAAATATTTTACTCATTTTTATAAGTGATACATTTGGGCCATTACACGCCAAATCTGACGGTTTGGAAAAATTTTAATTTTTGATTTCCTTCATTTTTTGACATTTTTTAGTACCCTTCAAAAAACTCTTCCTCGAAAATTTTGAAATTTTTTTGATCACCGGTTTAAAAGAAATCGAATTTCGGTTTTTCGCTCATAACTTCTTCGAAAATTGTCCAAATTCAACATTTTTTTTTTGAAATTTTTGTTACAAAAAATTATTTAAAGTGTTTTTATATTCGATTTTTGAGTTTGAAAATTTGAAACTGTATGTACCCTTCGATTTTTTTTTGATAATTTTTTTATTTTAAACTTTTATTTCATCATCAAATATAATTTTTCTAAGATGTTCCTCAAACCTAAATTAAGTATATTATGGATCAGAATTTAATTTATTTAGGTTATTTAAACCATAAATGAATAAGCATTAAAAACTAGTGTGTTTATTTTAAAAATTTTAACTAATAGTAAAAAATCACAAAAATATCGTGGTTGGGAGTACACTCTTAAAAAATTAAATTAAAAAAATCATTCATAATTTAATTTATTATTAAAGAGTCCTATAATAAAACAGAAAAAACATTCTTTCGGTGACCAAAATGACGGGGGTGGGGGTGTTTAAAAAAAGTATTATCAATATAAATCCTAGAACCTTTATTCGAAAAATATATACTGTTCATCATAGAAACCTTATTATAAGTACTATATTAAATAAAAATGGTCACTTAACCTGTAATTAAATCAAATATCACTTCGTCGCCTTAGAGAGTAAACCTGCTAAATCCATTTTTTATCAAATATCTATCTTTCTACTCTTATTAAACTAGCAAAAATTGTATATATATATATATATATATATATATATATTTACTACAATTCTCATCTGTCTGATTCTTTGGGGAATCGAAACAGATGAATTTTGTTCAGTTTTTCAATAATAAATTTTATTTAGAATGTTTATATGTTAACATTTAAATGAAAAGCGAAAGTTAAAACTTTTATCCGGTCACTGCCCTATTTTGGTGCACTTGGGACCAGACTCGTTTTTGATAGTGAACCAAGAGTTGAAAATGTTGTAGATTGTAGTAAATTTATAGCAACCATACTATTAGGAAAATAGAAGAAAAACGCGATTGAACTAGAGAGTTGAATATATATAAGATTTGATTATAGAATCTAGTCAGGGGATCCATCGCCTAAATGGAGAAGGCATTTGCGGGTTTAACGCAGAAGATGTCGGATCATACCCGGCTGGGTCCTGTATCTCTTTTTTTCAACTCTTGGTTCACTATCAAAAACGAGTCTGGTCCCAAGTGCACCAAAATAGGGCAGTGACCGGATAAAAGTTTTAACTTTCGCTTTTCATTTAAATGTTAACATATATATATATATATATATTTATATATTGTATCTTAGTTGTTTTTTGAAAACGGCTCTACCGATTTTGATGAAACCAACTCTATTAACAAGTTTTGAGGATGAAAAAACGATCTGGCTAGGTCTGGACCTCTAGAAATTTCATCTTAATTGATCTTTTCTAAATTAAAGTAATTATTTATGGATGAAAATCTCAATAAAAAAGTTTGTTTACATTTTTTTCAATTATGTTTTATATTTAATTGGTTTTTTAATTTTAAAACCCACTAATAGGTTATAGCAAATATTAATACATTATATTAAAATTAGGAATTTTTTTGTTTGTTTTTAATTAATAGGTGTCTAAATCATAACAAAACAGGTGTGTTTACAAATAAAGTGCTTGAAGTGGCTTTTTTTATATATAACTTGGAAACAAATCTTAATTAATTTTATGTTTTTATTTCAGATCCTATATACGATTATTTTTTTTATTATTATTTTCCTATTTATTTTTTTATAATGTTTATCAATATGAAAGAATGTAGGCAAATTGGTGTACGAGTAAACAAATATACACATACATAATATGTGGACCACTAGAAAGCTAGAAATGCAAAAACTGGGTGAGGGGTGTGGTGGATGTGGGAGGTGGGGGATGCGGTCGTGGGGGCGAGGTGGGTGGATTCGGGGGGGGGTCCAGGGGGCGTATATTATATAAATTTGTATTTCTTTTAATTTGGTTACCGTGCATCGCTCGGTGGCTCCAGGTACTGCTCTTTATTGGCACAAATTTCGACATATTGAACATATTAGTCATAAACCAACACGTCCTTCATCACTTAGAAAACAATAAATTAATTCACGATAGGCAATATGGATTCAGACAAAATCGTTCCACAGGCGACATCTTAACCTATGTCACCCACACCTGGAACAATACTCTAGAGGCCGGAAAAGAAACCCTCGCTGTAGCCCTTGATATCTCCAAAGCTTTTGACCAGGTTTGGCACAAAAATCTTCTTGCCAAACTGCCAGCCTTTGGATTCACACTCAACACTTCGCAAATGGATAGAAAGCTTTCTGACAAACCGAAGTATAAAAGTTGTGGTGGATGGAACATCATCTGAATCGTTCTCTACAAACTCTGGTGTTCCCCAAGGCTCTGTAATCTCCTCCACACTCTTCCTTATTTATATAAACGACCTTATTGATCAAACGGCAAACCCCACTCATTGTTACGCCGACGATAGCACTCTACACGGCAAACCCTCTCTCCCGAATAATCGAATCAATATTGCCTCCTCAATTACTCTCGACCTAGACAAACTGAATAAATGGGGCTCTCAAAATTTAGTTAATTTTAATTCAAATAAGACTCAATGTTGTCTAATTTCTAGGCGCGAAAATAGAGATTTCCCTGATATTCACTTCGATTCGAATACCCTGAAAATGTGTGACAGCCTATCCATGTTGGGCGTCTCTGTCGCATCTGACCTGTCTTGGAATGAACACATCTCCTCTGTGGCGAAATCTGCAGCAAGGATGATTGGCTTCTTATTCAGGTCCAAGCGATTTTACAAACCCCCACAACTTCTCACCATCTACAAGGCCCAAATCCGCCCCTGTCTCGAATACGGCTCTCATCTGTGGAGGGGAGCCTCAAAATATTCTCTTGCTACCCTTGATGCAATTCAGAAACGAGCCGTCAGGCTAATTGACGATTCTACCCTCACCGACTCCCTCGACTCGCTGGCTCATCGAAGAGATGTCTCCGCCCCTCCCTTTTCTATAGATACTATCACGGCAGGTGCTCTGATGAGATAAAATCAATAATTCCCCCCAAAGCATGCTTTGCACGCAGCACACGTTTTGCCGACTCCCAACACTCTTTCGCGGTCAAATTGGAAAAGTGCCGGACCACTTCATTCGCGAATACATATATCCCCATGACTTCAAGGAACTGGAACTCTCTCCCAGCCTCTATCTTTCCCAGCACCTATAATCTTCAAACCTTCAAACCGGAGTGCATAGACACCTACGTCTACACCCTCTCACTTAATCAACTTTCCTCTCTTCGGTAATGCAAGGGTCTTTCGAGATCCATAGGGGCTACATCTTTACTGGTGCACCCCTTCTTGCATTCGATTGCATTAAAAAAAAAAAAAAAAATATATAATAGTAAAACAATACTATGCAAACACCTTTTCAATTTATCACTTATGCGCGTTTGACACTTGTTGATGGCGCAATAAAATGCCATATATGTTAAATCTTTATGCCATATACTGAATTGGTACGTCATCTGTTTCTCAAATCCCCATTTCATACTTGTACACCTAGTATTTATTTGATTCCACCATTCAAACACAGAATCCTACCATAACACGTTTTATAGTTAAAAAATAAATAGATATTGAGGAAATAATTAAACTAGAATTCAGATCCTTGTAGACTGAAAATCTTGTAATATATTTAAAAGTAATCATATCTCTTTTGTGTTTATTTTCTTGAAATTTGTTAATTTAACCAAAAAAAACTTTGATTTGCTTTCTATTCTGCATTAGAACCTTACTCGTCAAACAGCCAGATGACGTCATGCGCAGAGTAGGACGAGTTTTGGTTTTGAAATGAACATACCTTGTTTCTTATATCATGGTCCGTGAGGTCCGAAAGGTTGACAAATAGATAGATAAAATAATTAAGGAATAAAAAATAAAAAAATCATTTCATGGTATTATTGATTACCTTTATTTTTATTTTATTAAAAGTAGATAACATAACAAGTTCTATAAGGTTATAAAAGTTCATTTCTTTATAGAATATTATTCAATATGTACTCATATTATAACAACCGTGTTTTAATCACTCAGACTTATGTGTTTGTAAATGGCAAATGAGATCAATTCTATTTTTGAAGCGTATTGTGCAGTGAGCACAGCCAAAAGACTTTTCACCGAAATGGGTCTTCACGTGTTTATCACAATCATGCTTTCGGTTAAATCCCTTTGAACACTGGTTACACTTATAGGGTTTCTCCCCTGTATGTGTTCTGAAATGCTGTGTTAGATTCCACTTTTTAATAAATCTCATCGGACACGCCTCACACTTGAAGGGTTTCTCCCCGGAATGACGCCTTAAATGTATGATAAATTGACCCTTTAGTAAAAAGCGTTTTGAGCAGACATCACAACTAAACGGCATATCCGTTCCGGAATGCACCAGCAAATGTTTTTTGAGACTATAGTTACTTTGGAAACTCATCGGACACTGGGTACACTTAAAGCGTTTATCACCTGAATGTGTACCCAAATGGTGTGCGAGATTACATTTATACTTGAAACGTTTCGAACACTGATCACAGGCAAATGGTCTTTCTCCCGTATGAATTATCAAATGATTAACGAGATTTCCTTTTAGTTTAAATCTCTTCGGACATTCGGGGCAAGAGAAGCATTTTTTATCTAAAAATATTTGTAATTATATATTCAAAGAATTTTTCTTAATAACAACATTCAATATTTAATTTACCTTTATTTAGTGAATTAATATTCAATTGGTGTTTAAACAGAGATGATATTTCTTTATGCATGCATTTTTTTAGATGTTTTTCAAGGAATGTTTCACTAATATACATCGTGTTACAATAACTGCACATATACAGTGGACCTGAAATCAAAAACAAAGCATTTCCAATTATCTACATGTATAAATTGAAAACATAGGGAAACCACAGAATATAAATGGTATTGGGGAGTCGGATTGGCCGAGTTGGCTAAGACGCTGGCGTTGATGACGATGTTTAAGCGGGAGGCCCGGGGTTCGAGCCTGGCTAGCATATAAAATTTCTTCCGGCTAAAACTCGGCTCCCTCACTAACCCTACTAACACTTTACTGATGTACTGTCTAAATGGGCTTTGTTCCCAATGACAATAAAAAAAAAAAACTATTATAACATATACAGGGTGCATAGGAAAGTCCCTTTAACCTGAAAATACTTGCGAACGGAGAGTGCTACAGCCACGCAAGTGAGGTAACGGTATAGTAAAGCGACTATGCCCGACCTAATGCAAACGACACCAGCGCCCCTAGTGGCGAAATGTGGAAGTTAGCCATTGCAAATCGAAAACGAAAAGAGATAGAGCAAAATTTCCAATTAGAAAGTTTTAGAGCATCAATTAATTAGTACGAAACGATATTTGGTTTACACGGATAAGATAAATTGGCGCCTGTATACCCCAAAAATATCCAAAATCGATGCACTCCATTTTGTGTAAATATTTGAAAGGAATAGCCAGAGGAAAGAAGAAATATGCACAATTTAATGAATAAATACTAGTATGTACTTACATCAATACATTTTGATAACATCACACACAAAAACAAAATAGGTAAACTAAACTCTAAGTCTCATAGTGATAAAAAGTTAATGTAAAGAATGTTCGAAAAGTTCGCCATTGCTCACAATACACGTTTATCTTATCCGTGTAAACCAAATATCGTTTCGTACTAATTAATTGATGCTCTAAAACTTTCTAATTGGAAATTTTGCTCTATCTCTTTTCGTTTTCGATTTGCAATGGCTAACTTCCACATTTCGCCACTAGGGGCGCTGGTGTCGTTTGCATTAGGTCGGGCATAGAATCCTTAATACTTGTAAAAATTTATTTTTCGGTATATAATTATTTCCACGGTGTTCCTGGCCAAACTTCTTCAATACCTCTGGGTTTTCGCTGAGTAATGGATTGGTTAATATAAGATACTAATATTATGTAGATTTAAAAACTTTTTAACAAATATTAATTCTTCTTGCTTTTTAGGTCCGTCGCCGCTGCTTTTTATTTAATGGAGACTGGCCTTATTATTGCTATTATCTTATATTATTTAATCCATTAGCCAAAGTTGAAGAATCAACTATAATTTCTTGATAAATAAAGAGAAACAGAGTTGTCCTCTGCTTGATGCAAATAAACATACACACATATATATATATATATATATATATATATATATGTAAAATATATATATATATATATGTAAAATATATATATATATATATATATATATATATATATATATATATATATATAGTATATGTGTATGTTTATTTGCATCAAGCAGGGACAACCTCTTTGTTTCTCTTTATAATTCAACAACTCTGTTAATTTCTGGCAAAATAGAAAACTTTTCAATTATAGTTTCTTGTTATGTTTCTTTAATATATAGGTATATATTTTTTTCAGATATCCACCAAGACATCATGACAAGATTTTTTTTTAATTTGTTATAAATGTTTTTTTTCAATTTGTTAAAATTTTGTATCTGAATTTTATATTAAAAATAATAAAAATAATTACATTTATTTATAGTTTTATTTCATATCTCCCTTTTCTCCTAATTTTATTTTAAGAAATGGATTATTTTTCTAATTTTTAAATTACTCAAAAAAATAATTGCATTCTGGATTGCTATTCTAATACTAAAAATACTATTAATAATAATAATTGACAGTCCTGGATTCCTAATACTGAATGCTATTTCCCGCCTTTTCTTTCCCGACTAATGGCTGTCGGCTTGTGACGTCACCATAAAAATTGGAACCGCCTTTTAACATTGAGTTGCACCTCTCTATACTCTCTGTAGTCGCTTTACCATAACGTTACCTCACTTGCGTGGCTGTAGCACTCTCCGTTCCAAAGTATTTTCAGGTTATAGGGACTTTCCTATGCACCCTGTATATTATAACGTTTAGGGAAAGCGGTGTTGGTTTATAGTGAAACATATTAAACACAGAAGAAAAAAGCTGTGTCTACAAATTACAATGTGACTGTGAAGCTTTTTACTTAGGTCAAACTGGTAGATCCATCAATGAGACCGCCTTGCTGAACATAAGAGTAGATTATACAATGTAAAATTTATATTCAGTCTTTTGTTAAACCTCCTGATGAAGGGTTCATCGCCCGAAATATATATAGAGATAAATAAAAAAAATCTCAAAAATATAATAATTTAAATATTTAAATAATAAATTAAATTAATTATTAAATTAATAAATTAATTAATAAATTAATTAATAAATTAAATTAATTATTTAAATAATTTAATAATTTAAATTGATTTAAAATTTTTTTAATTTTATTTCCACTTTGTGAAAGACCACTATAATCCGTCAAATAATTCCTGTGATATATATTATACCCGCACCCCACTAAGCCTCTGGATCTTCGCCTGAACCCTCCACTCCACCCTGCACCCCCCGCACTCAGTTTTTGCATTTCTAGCCTTCTAGTGACCCACAGATTATAAATACAAAATTTGGTTAAGTTGTCTCTAAGGGTAAGAATTTTCATTTTTTGACCCCCCCCCTCCATTTTGGGTGGTTAGTTTTTGTATTTCTAGCCTTCTAGGGACCCACAGATTATGTTTACAAAATTTGGTTGAGTTTGGTCCAAGAGCAAGAATTTTCATATTTTGACCCTCCCCCCCTCACTTTTTTGGGTGGTTTTTTGAGGGAATTTTTTTAAACAAAAGTTGTCAGAAATCACATCCTCTACAACTTTGCTCATAATAAAATTTGCCGTAGAGTTAATAGTTTAGGAGTTATTTGATAATTTTCATTCGTGCCCCCCCCCCCTAAACCACCTTTTGGGGTCAAAATATCCAAACGTTATATAGCTATAAACGTAAGTTAGAAGACATATGATGCAAATATGAAATTTCATAATAATCCCTTCAGCCATTTTTACCTGAATCGTGAGCAACTTTTCGCGGAAACATACAGACATACATACATACAGGAATTTTGTTGAGGGTGTTTTCGTTCATAACTTTGCTTGAAACATGTGCAACCAAAATTTGGCGTGATTTGGACCAATGTACAGACAAAACCTTAATTATATATCTTAATATATATAAATCTCGTGTCACAATGTTTGTGCTCAATGGACTCCTAAACCACTGAACCGATTATAATAAAATTCGCACACCATGTGCAGTTCGATCCAACTTGAGAGGTAGGATAGTTTAAATCTCAAATTATAGTCGCAATTTTAATTTATTGCTAATTATTTGTCTGTTATTATTTGACAGTCACAATTTCCAAATGATTCTAACAGATGTCGATACCTTTCGACTGGGTTGAGTAAGTAATCAATAGATGGCGCTGCTATGGTAAATCTAAGAACGTGTCATATAAGCTACATTTTAACAGCATAATTACCACGTGTTGTTGACGCTATAAAATTAATTAAATTTATTTTGTAGTGAACGAAATACCGTATAATTCAATTATTTCCACTTTTTAAATTTTTGGTGTTAGCATAGCCGGCCACATAGATTGACCATAAATATGCGAGTACAATTGCAAAATGATCCATCAGCACAAATATTTTCCGAACAACTACTAGATATTGGGAACGGTAAAATAGAACTGCAACCAAATACGCGATGCATTAAACTACCAGTACAATTTTTGCACTGTTGTTCCAGGATAAAAATGAATTGATTCAGAGTATTTTCCCGGATATACAGAATAATTATTTGAATCATGAATGGCTTCAGTCAACGGGCGATTTTGGCAGCCAAAAACGTTGATGTTGACGAAATTAACTTCCAGATACAACAGTTGTTACCAGGCGATCTGATGTCTTTTAAATCAATCGATACTGTTGTTGATGAAAAAGAAAGTGTAAATTTTCCGATTGAATTTTTTTAAATTCATTAGATATCCCTGGAATGCCACCACATAATCTTCGATTAAAGATTGGTTCCCCTATTATTCTCCTCCGTAATTTGAATCCACCTCAATTATGTAACGGTACGCGTTTGGTCATCAAAAAGATCACCGGAAACATTCTTGAAGCAACCATTTTGGCTGGGAAGTTTAAAGGAAAAAATGGTCCTGCTGCCACGTATTCCGATGATACTATCAGATTCTACCATACCCTTCAAAAGGCTACAGTTTCCAATTCGTTTAGCTTTCGCCATGTCTATAAATAAATCTCAAAGGTCTAAAACAATGTCCATTTGTGGTTTAGATTTGGAAAATCCATGTTTTTTCTCATGGGCAACTATATGTTGCGTGTTCACGTGTTGGGAAACCGTCGAATCTATTTGTGTTAGCTAAAGACAGGTTAACCAAAAACATTGTGCACCGATTGGTGTTAAATTAAATTGAAATTGAAAGTATTTATAATTCAAAAAAATAGATATTAATGTTTAAAAGTTTAAGACTGTCTGCCTTGCCTACCTCATTCATGAGTTTAAGCGTCACATGTTATTTACTGTATTATACTGCAATATACTTATTTGTTATAAAATTAAATGGAAAATAATAAATCTGATAAATTTTTATTTTGTATTGATTTCTGCTTAATATCAAGTGTAAGAACATTTTAATTAATTGTGTTCAACGTACTTTCCTTCAAATCTCAATCCAGTGAATTTGTATACCAACATCAACATTTTCGTCTTTGTTCGTAAATAATTTCATTGTACTAAAGGGTTATAGTAGTAGAAAGTCAATAAGGAGATCACCATATTTTTTTACAAATACTATCTGTGTGAAAAAGCATAGTGGACTCCGTGACTGATGTTCTCTTATCGTTCCTCTTAGATTGTTTTACTATAATGTAATATAACTAAAAACTTTAGCCACAACAACGCGTGCTGGGTCAACTATATATATATATATATATATATAAAAAAAAAAAAAACAATTTACATAAAAGGTAATCAATTTTGGACACCTCATACTGTTCATTCCGAGACGCCGCCCGCCAGGGCAACCGCCCGGAGGGCTAGCTGGGACAGGCGTGCCGGAGGCACGCCGGGTACAGCTAGTATATATATATATATATTATAGTTATTTTTCATTATTACATGATTAAATTATGTATTTTAAAAATTTAATAATAACTAAGCTATACTAACCTTTATAGATTGGATAGTTGTTAGGGTTATCTACATTGTTATCCATTATTGAATATATGTAAAAAAATGTCAATTATTAAACTAAAGGAAAGAAAGATAAATTAAGCGAAATTAAATATGAAAATATTGAAATTTGTCTTTTGTAATCGGTTAGATATGATTGAGAGAATCGAAGCAAAGATGGCGGATAGTCTTTATTTAAATTCCACCAGGTGGAGGAGGGAATCAAGGGGGCAGGTGTGAACAAACAGATGGCCCTGGCAGCTCAAGGTTAATTGAAAACTGGTTGTTTCTGAATTCCTCGACAGTAGGGGAAGCCGCCATTTTGAAACATATGGGCACATGAAAGTGTGTGTGGGGGGAGGGAGGAGATTGGCACCCCTTCTGACTTTATTTAAGTGAGCATAATTTTAATTTTTTTTTTTTTTTTTTTTTTAAATGATATTGATGTGAGAAGGAGATACACCAGAAGGTGGATCCCCTAAAGGCCTGTATGGGCTGGCCCCTCCATCGTGAAAAGAACAGAGTAGAAGGAAAAGAAGCCGGGATCACGAGCCAATCTCAGAAACTTAGATACAATTCAATATCCAATTTACTAAGGTTTTAGGGGCTTCGAGCAGTGGTAAATTCTCCGCGCGATAAATTCGGTTAAATTTATCTCCCACTTAAAAAAATTATTAATGTTTTTAGAAATTTTTTATAAAATATTCGCTTGCCTCTATTGATAAAGTGGCTTCCCGAATAATGTAAACGAAAGGGGGGGGGGGGTTCCAGAACTAATATAAATTATATACCGGGTGAGTTTTTTATCTTGAGACAGTCTTATAACTCAAAAGCATTGCATTATATGAAAAATAGTTTCAAATAAAAATTTATTTATATTAGGGGAAACTAAACTACCCTATTGTTTGTCGACCTAGAACAAGCTTTCATGGGTATTTCTTGGTCAAGTTCTGTTTTTTAAATGGAAACCTATATGTTTCTGTACATATTCTGAATCTACAAAAAAAACATTAGATCAAGTTGAAAAATTTAACTATTTGGGAGCCGAGATTTCGGCGCACAGAGATCTGAGTCAAGAGGTTAAAACCCAAGTAACAAAAGGTGCTAGGATAGCTGGATGTCTATATGGTTTGGTCTGGAAAAACAAATATATGTCAGCAAAAAGCAAAGTACGAATTTATAAGACCTGCGTACGTCCCGTGCTAACATATGCAGCAGAAACCAGAGCATCAACAATTACCACCCAACAACTACTCCGAACAACAGAGATGAGAATCACAAAGAGAAACAAAGAGGTTGTCCCTTGCTTGATGCAAATAAACATACACACATATATATCGAGATGATATATCTGTATATATATTATTTATTTGTTTGAGACTATAGTTTCGAAGACTTGGTCTTCATCATCAGTCTTTCTTCAATTATAAATGTTTTTCATGGAGTCAATATCATATGGATATTGAAAACTTGGTGTTCTTTCGTCACTGCTGGAGGGCTAGGAACTAATAAAGACATTCTATCTGGGCTCACATTCAAATATAACAATATGTTTCCCTTTCTCCTTTCTCCTTAGAAAGGCTGACAAAGGAAGGGTTTTATCCTTTTTTCTTTTATCTTTTGTTAGCAAACATCTTAAGCAGATTACTATTCGATAATTCGATTTGATTGTTCAAACAGAGTTTTGAATTTCTATTGAATGATTTCAAAATTTCTAAAGATTCGATTGCGCTAATTAATTTTGGGTTCTTTTCTCCTTTTATTAATCTAATACCTTCTGGGAAGGAGTGATTGTTTGAATTTAAATGTTCTGCAAAAGAATTTTCGCACTTTTTATTTTTAAAATCTCTTATGTGTTCATTTAATCGAATTTTCAGATTTCTCTCGGTCTTCCCTACATAGATTGCTTCGCAATCTTTGCATTTCAAACTATAAACCCCTTCTTTTTCTATATTTGGTAATTTGTCTTTTTTATTTGAACCTAAATCTTTTCCTAGAGTAATTGGAGTTTTGAATACTGTTTTGAACCCTAATTTTTTCATTTTTTGTTTTAATTTTTCCGAAATTTGTCCATAATATGGAAGAACTATTCTAGGATTTTCTTTTTCTTTTTCATTCTTTCGTGAATATACTGATTCCAGGGTTAATTTTTCAATTTTTTTATTTAACATTTGGTCTATAAGGCTTGCTTCGTACCCATTATTTACCGCGATTTCTTTAATTGTCTCTAATTCTTGTGAATATGCTTTTTCTGATAAAGGAATATTTATTAGTCTATGTATCATTGAATGGAAGGCTGCGTGTTTATGTGACATTGGTCTACAAGAATTTTTATGTATTACAATGTCAGTAGCTGTGGGTTTTCTATAAATTTCAAAGGTGTGCTTATTTCCGGAGATATTTATTTTTAAATCTAAAAAATTTAGTATTTTCTCTTTTTCTTTCTCTACTGTGAATTTAATTTTCTCATGAAGATTATTTATATATTCTATAAATGTGTCTAATTGTCTATTTGTTCCTCCCCATAGTAAAATTATATCATCTACGTATCGATAATAGTATATAATGTTTTTTGAATATTTTTCATTGTCAAGGAATTTATTTTCAAAATCATTTAAGAATATTTCTGCTAATAACGGAGACAATGGAGATCCTATTGATAATCCCTCCCTTTGTTCATAAAATTTGTTCCCAAATTGAAAGAAATTGTGGTTGATACATGTGTGGACCAAACTGCTTAGATCCATTTTTTCCAGGTTGTTTAGGCCCACTGACCTGAAAATAATTTTGTCTACTAATTGTTTTGTTTCGTTTGGCGGTATATTAGTGAAAAGACTCGTGATATCTAAGGATAGAAGCTTCGCATTATTAGGAATTTTAATATCTTTAATTTTGTCTACAAGTTCGATTGAGTTTTGAATAGAATGTTCTGCCTTAAATTTTGTTCTTTCTCGAAAAATGTTGTTTAGTTTATCTACTTTTGATCTCGGAAGTGTGTCACGATAGAATTGTCCAAGCGGGGGGGGGGGGGGGTCAGAGACGCCCCCCCCCCACCTAGAACTTTATTTTCTTCAATTTTAAAATTTAATGTTATAAAAAATTAAATAAACATATAAAAAATGTTGATCTCCAATGCTTGGGGGGGGGCGGTCGCCCCCATCGCCCCCCCCCTGGATCCGCGCATGCCTCGAAGACATCTTCTAGTGCGACCGCGCTATCAGGCCACAACTATAATCCACTGGCGCACTACGACCTAAAAACTTCCAATTCCAATAATTAATAATAAAATTAATATAAATAAATTCAAAATATTGTTGTTAATTGTGATAAAATCTGTTTATTAATATAATAAATAATACAAAGAGCGTATAACAATAAAGGGTATAAAAACAACATATGTAAATATATTTTTTCATTAAATTGAAGGGTTGGTCTTGTCACAAATATAATAAAACAATAATTCTAATAACCATTAGAATCATTTAATTGACAACTATACAGTTTCGGTCACCACCGGTCGACCACCCTCAGTAGTTCTAAAAATTGATTATATATTGAAGGATATCGATAATTGTGTTAATTTCAAAATGGATTCGGAAAACATATCGGAATGTTATAGTCTCATTGTGTCATTGTTGTGAGAATATTGATTTGATTTGGTGTGTTGATTAAATATGTATTGATTTTATAAGAAAAATGTAATAGGGAGATGTGTATTTTGATATGTCATTAATAAAAAATTAAAAATAAAGAATGAATTTAACTTATAATGTGTTTCTAGAATGGATTATTTATAATGGGTTTTTTAATTGTATAATAATTGACGATGCAATGAGATAATTAGAAAAAATAAAATTTGAAAATAATATTTAATATAATCATTAATTCAGAATAGTTTCTAGCTCAGTGATAAACGTTTTTATAAATTGTTGCTATATATATGTATGTGTGTGATTGTAATGAATTGTGTGATGTGTCTATATTGAAGATTTAAGAATGAATGTTTCATGTGAAATGACAAATTCCGGTTCTTGAACGAGATGTATGTATGATTTCAAATTATTGTAAAAATAAAAAAATAAAATAAATTTTGTATTATATAATTCTCTATAAAAGAAAAAATTGTAAATAAATGTTTCATTTCAATTTTTAGAACTACTGAGGATGGTCGACCAGTGGTGACCGAAACTGTATAGTTATCAATTAAATAATTCTAATAGTTATTAAAATTATTGTTTTATTATATTTGTGACAAAACCAACCCTTCAATTTAATGAAAAAATTTAAATCAAGTCACTTAAGTTCTGGAAGAAATTTAATGTAAATATATATCTAGAAAACATTAATTAATTAACTTATTATAATTATAATAAAACAGCCTATAATAATGACATATATAATTTAAATATATTGAACATAATTTTCTTGTGTATAAATAAATAAAATCTTTTATATATCGGGTAAGTTTTTTATCTAGAGACAGTCTTATAATTCAAAAACAGTGCATTATATGGAAAAAAGTTTCAAATAAAAGTTTAATAATAAAACTCGAGCAAGATGCGAGGTAGGTTTTTATGAAACCTACCTCGCATCTTGCTCAAGTTTTATTATTATTTCATTTGGTTAATGTCCATTCTTTATTTTATTATTATATTAAAATGTTTCACCTAGAACCAACACCTAACTCCTTATTTAAAAGTTTATTTATATCAGGAGGGAAACCAAACCACGCTATTGTTTGTCGACATAGAACAAGCTTTCAAGGGTATTTCGAGGTCAAGTTTTGTTTTTTAAATGGAAACCTATATGTTTCTTTACATATTCTGAATCTACAAAAAAAACTGAACAACTTTTATTAGAACTATTTTTTTATACGACATCAAATAATAAAAAATATTAAATCAATTAGATCTCAAAAAATAAATCTTAATAATTATTTTTAACAATGATTCAACTTAATTATCAAATATTTAATTATTAAATAATGAATTTAATAATTTTTCGACACTCTTCTGAGACATTCCAGAGTGTATTGCAAGTTCCACATTCACCGCATAAATTAAGACCATTTCAATTCTGTCTTCAACAAAAAATGCTTCATTTTTATTATGGTAATACAATATAACTTTCTACTGGATTGACACGAGAAATAAACTTTTTTAAACTCAAGAATTTTAAGTAGTTCTATTAAGTAGAAAATAATTCTGTGTATAATGAAGTTTTAAGATCATTATAAACACTTATTTTCATTGTTGTGAATTTTCGATTTAATAAATATTTATTTAATAATTAATTATTTAAACATTATTATTTGATAATTAAGTTAAATAATTGTTAAAAATAATTATTATAATTTTTTTTGAGATCTAATTGATTTAATATTTTTTATTATTTGATGGCGTATAAAAAAATAGTTCTAATAAAAGTTGTTCAGTTTTTTCTTTAGATTCAGAATATGTACAGAAACATATAGGTTTCCTATTTAAAAAACAGAACTTGACCTCGAAATAACCTTGAAAGCTTGTTCTAGGTCGACAAACAATAGCGTAGTTTAGTTCCCCCCTGATATAAATAAACTTTTATTTGAAACTTTTTTCATATAATGCACTGTTTCTGAGTTATAAGACTGTCTCAAGATAAAAAAACTCACCCGGTATATTAAATAAATATGTATCAATTCTAGGAAAAAACATTTTGATAACTATTTTAATTAAATTAATTATTAACAGGTAGTCGGAAAAAATCAATCATATGGTTAAATCAAAACAAAACAAGTGATTGATTAAATAAACAAAATTAAAACACAAGCCAAGCTTAATTTTCCAGGTAATATATTACTAATTTAATAACCAGTCGCTCAATATATTCTAATATCCTAGTTTGGCTCGCTCAGAGTCAGAAAAATTATTATATCTTCAAAAATACTTGAGATATCAAATTCTTTCTTATTGTCGCTGATAAAGTGTATTTTTTCAATATTTGAAGATAAGCCATTTCGAAACTTTAACAGTTATAAATATCAACTAAAAATGGCAAGTTTGGGTCTCTCTTACAGCTTGATTTTAAAACTAGAACCTTGGACCTTAGCGAGGATGAAAAATGATGAATTTATCCCCAGTAGCGCATGCACTGTTAAATGATTTAGGATACGTCCTGAAAAAATCCCGAACATGTTCAGAACATTTAAAACGAATAACAAAGCTATTATTCACTTTGAAAATGTAGTAAAATAGTTGTTTTTAGAAAAAAACAAGGTTTTATAAAAATGAAAATTATTATATGTAAAACTACCCATCGCCCGTCGCCTCGCTTCGGGCAACACTTGGCCCTGGCGGGGAGCGTCTCTTTCCGGACTTTTGGTGGCCCTCTTGCTGGCCAACGACCCCCCACTCCTTGACCCACGCCCCCTCCCAAGGGCGGATCCAGGAATTTTTTATGGGGGGGGGGGAGGGGAGAATGTATATAAGGTGCCCGATGTATATAAGATATACTTTTTATCTCAAAGTGTGTCGCGATCGAATTGTCCAAGCGGGGGGGGGGGGGGGTCAGAGACGCCCCCCCCCCCCACACACACGCATATAGAACTTTATTTTCAATTTTAAAAATTTTAAAAATAAATAAATGTTTTTTTTGCCAGGCACGGGCCTCTATGGGGGGGGGGGGCGGAGGAGGTCCGCCCTTGCCCCCTCTCCCCAACCCCCTCGAGCACCCCTACCCCCTGAACCACTCCCTGGACTTACAGATTATGTATACAAAATTTGGTTGAGTTTGGCCAAAAGGCTAGCATTTTCTTTTTTGTCCCCCCCCCCTCCCCGTCATTTTGGTAAGTTAGTATTTGCATTTCTAACCTTCTGGGTGCCCACAGGATATGTAGATATACAAAATTTGGTTGAATTTGGTCCAGAAGGTGTAAAATTTTCATTTTTTGACTCTATTCCTCCAAATCTTCATCAATGGTTAACAATAATAACCGAAAAATCAAAAATCCAATGTAGAATGGTTATTCTTCATGTTTTTAATTTTTATATATGTAATTTCATCATTAAAAAAAAAAAAAAAAGAATATGAGTAAATAAAAACATGGTAAAAGAATCAGCCAATCACAGATCTTTAATTAATTTAACCCCCATTTTATCCCCTTAAGAGGTGGATTTACGTAAAATTCCTGCTTAGTTGAAATCTACGCCGTATAAAGTATCTCTATTCCAAATTTCAAGCCCGTAGGTCTAGTAGTTTTGGAGATATCGTGTTGAGTGGTATTTCGCTTTTATATACCATATATAGATAAATTAAAAACTTTTATTTGAATTCAATAGGGGCCGTCCGTTAAACATAGAGGCAGCACTACTGCCGAAGGTAGCGCTCTCTTGTGTTTATTAATTCAAATAATTTGGGGGAATTGGGGCAAATATTGTATTATAGATAAAAAGAGTGCACGGAGCTTAGGAGGCCCGTGAGCGAGTCTCTTTATCTTGGACGTTTAATAACTCATCCCCCAAAGCTTACATTTTCGTCGCCAGTTGGCGCTAAAGTCGTGACGCACGGTCCCTATATTTTCGTTAATAATATGTATTAAAAGTAGATTAATCCAAATTTAGTATAGGTATATTTATTTGCAACGAAATTTTCTCTGGAGTGAGAGGGACTGGTAGAACTTTTAATTGAAAGTAACGGAAGGCAGCCCAGGGGTTAGTGAGGAAAAAAAATTAACACATTTCCAAATAAGGTGTAATTTGTTGGAATCCTTCCTCCTTACCTTTCAAACCGACGTTTCGGAGGATTCTTCCCTCCTTCTTCAAGGTTTTAATGGGTCAATGAAGGGAACAAATAAAATGCTTCCTTCCTCTTTCCACAGCAGGGTTTAAAACTTTTTTTCTCCTTAGCAGAGGCTGGTTAAATTCAAATTTGACCTTTGGCGAACCAGGCGCGGATCCAGACCTCTGATTTGGGCGGTCGCCGGTATATAAGATCTACTTTTGATCTCGGAAGTGTGTCGCGATCGAATTGTCCAAGCGCGGGGGGGGGGAGGGAGTCAGAGATTCCGCCCCCCCCCACATAGAACTTTATTTTCTTCAATTTTAAAATTTAATGTTATAATTAAATAAACATGTAAATAAACTGCAACGGATCGTTGCTAAACTTTATCCAAATTCATTTGAAATATTAATATGTTTATTCCTTTATATAAATCAGATATCACTTGCAATTTGCAGTTCATGTTGACTTTTAATTCAAAAATTAATGATCGATTCTCATTTAACAGTCGAGGAATAACAATTCTACATTGGATTTTTGACATTTCGGTTATCATTGGTAATCATTGCTTAGGACATGGAGGAATCGACTTAAAATCAAAAATAGCGATTGATTCTTATCTAATACTTGAGGAATAATAATTCTACCTTAGATTTTTGACCCTTCGATTATTATTGGTAACCATTGCTGAAGACATGGAGGAATTGGCTTAAAATCAAAAATAACGTTCGATTCTTATCTAATACTAGAGGAATAACCTTATTGCATTCCATTTTTGATGTTTTGACTATTAATGGCAACCTCTACTGAAAACGTGGAAGAATCGACTTAAAATCAAAAAGACTAAATTCTTTTATGGCAACAAAAATAAATAAATGTTTTTTTTTTAATTTTTTGCCAGGCACGGGCCTCTATGGGGGGGCGGTCGCCCCCTCCGCCCCCCCCCTGGATCCGCCCTTGCCCCCTCCATCCTACCGATTCTCTCCCCAACCACCCTCGAGCACCCCTACCCCCTGAACCACTCCCTGGACCTACAGATTATGTATACAAAATTTGGTTGAGTTTGGCCAAAGGGCTAGCATTTTCTTTTTTTGTCCCCCCCTACCTTAGATTTTTGACCCTTCGATTATTATTGGTAACCATTGCTGAAGACATGGGGGAATCGGCTTAAAATCAAAAATAACGTTCGATTCTTATCTAATACTAGAGGAATAACCTTATTGCATTCCATTTTTGATGTTTTGACTATTAATGGCAACCTCTACTGAAAACGTGGAAGAATCGACTTAAAATCAAAAAGACTAAATTCTTTTATGGCAAACAACTCAAGCTTTCAATTAAAAATACAATTATATTATTAATTTCTGTACTGTTGTTTATTTTTTTGTTTGAAATGTGAAATATTGAATAGATCAACTTAATAAAACATATTTTTTTTAAATAAATGCTTATTAATATTTGAATTTAATTGTGGGTATATTAACAGGTCATTCAATATAAGTCCGTAGAATAAGTAAGAAAAAACAAAATTTTGACAACAACTCGATTTTAATATTCAACATAGTTGCTTTCGAGGGCGATACAACGAGTATAGCGATTTTCCAACTTTTCGATACCACTTTTATAGTACGATTTCTCTTTCTCGTCAAAATAGGCCTCAGTTTCAGCGATTACTTCATCATTGGACTTCTGGTGTGTAATAGTGAAGCCATGTCTCATCCATTGTCACATATCGACGATAGAATTCCATTTTATTGCGTTTTAACAGCGCCAAACACTCCTCTGAAGCATCGATTCGTTGTTGTTTTTGGTCGACTGTGAGCTCACGCGGCACCCACTTTGCACAGAGCTTTCGCATACCCAAATGTTCGTGTAAAATGGTAAAAACACTACCATCTGATATCTTTACAATGTCAGCTAGCTCGTGCACCTTCAATTTGCGATCGTTCATAACCAATTTGTGGATTTTTTTTATGTTTTCTGGAATAACAGCCTCTTTTGGGCGTCCACTGCGCTCTGCATCATTTGTGTTGGTACGACCACGTTTAAATTCAACAATCCACTTCTCTACCATTTGTCTCGATGGAGCAGAGTTCGGATAATGTTTATCAAGCCATTGTTTGGTTTCCACTGTATTTTTTTCATCAAAAAGCAATGCTTTATTAAAACTCGAAATTCACTTTTTTTCAATAACAAAAGTTGCTTCATACAAAATGCTATAACTCACGAATCAATAGTCAGATTGCTGTCAAATTTAAACACGTATCGTTTGAAGGTTAGTAGTAAATAAAAACCATATTGAAAAATTCTAGTAACGCCATCTATGTGTCATCCTACGGACTTATTGAATGACCTAATATAAGTCATTTTTTTCCATATCTATGTGTCTTTAAATGGCAAATGAAATCGATTCGTTTAGTGAAGCGTAGTGAGCAGTGATCACAGCCAAAAGGCTTTTCGGCTGAATGGGTTTTTATATGTTTCTCGAAACCCTCCTTTCTTATAAATCTCTTTGAACACTCGTTACACTTATAGGGTTTCTCCCCTATATGTATCTTGTAATGTTGTTTTAGAGTGGCATTTTGATTAAATGTCATGGGACATTTATCACACTCGAAGGGTTTCTCAAGGGAATGTCTCCTTAAATGTCTCTGGTAATGAGACCTTAATAAGAAGCTTTTTGGGCAGATATCGCACCTAAATAGATTTTCCGAATGCACAATTGAATGTTTTTTGAGACTATAATTAGTTAGAAAGCCCATCGGACAGTGGTTACACTTGAAGGGCGTGGGCCTGTTGTCGCCTTTATGTCTAGTCATATGCTTTATGAGACTAACTTTTTGCCTGAAACATTGCGGACATTGATCACAGGCAAACGGGATTTCTTCTGTATGTGTACTCAAATGGGTAACAAGTGATACTTTCTGCCTGAAACGTTTCGAACAAAGATCACAGACAAAGGGCTTCTCTCCAGTATGAATCATCAAATGTTTTTCAAGATTGCCTTTGAGATTGAATTTTTTCGAACATTGTGGACATTTGAACGATTTGTGACCTAAAGACATTTGTAAATATTTATATAACGTATTTTTTTATATAACATTGAGAATTTAATTTACCTTTATTTAATAGATATTTAATATCCAATTGATTTTTAAATAAACAGAATATTTCTCTATTAACGCATTTTTTTAGATGTTTTTCTAAAAATGCTTCACTAATATACATCGTGTTACAATAACTGCACATATAATGTGGACCTGAAATCAAAAAAGAAACGTTTTCCATTTTAAAATTAGTATATTCAAATATGTAACCATAATAACTACGTATAATCCAATATTATTTAAAAAGAAACAGAAATACACGATTAGGAGATAACAAAAAAGTAAACTTTCAACTATAATTTAAAAATTTTAAGTCAAATTTGTAATCATGAAAAAAAAGAAGTTGCTAGTGCTCGGTCCTTGCGACGGCTTAGAAGCGCAGCAAATTTTTTTTGTTACTTAACAATATTTATTTCGTAACAATTAGCAAAAATATGTTTGTTTATTCCAACAATTGATTACACATTTTATTTATATAAGAAATATAAAAACAATATATTTTCATAAACAATTTTTAATTCATCTGCTAGGTCCTTGGGCCGTTTAGAAAGAGCAGGAGTTAAATAAGACCCTGTGTTGTGTTGTTGTTGTTGTTGTTGTTGTTGTTGTTGTGAGCTCTTAATATAGCCGGGAGTTTGGTTGACGAAGGAGATGAGATGAATAGCCATAGTCTAGTCTAGTAAAGCAGGTTGTATAAATTGCACTCAGGTTTGGAGACAAGTCGTTTTAGCAGGGAGTTCGCAAAGGACTTAGGGTTCAGCTCTTTATGAATTTTATGGTAGGGTTCCCATATTATCGATATCGAAAAAGCGTTCGATAAAGTACAACTTAAGCACGTCATAAAAATCCTGGACACTAACAAAGAACACCACCTAACAATCTAACAAAGAATGGCCGAACAATGGAGGGGGAGGGGTTTGGGCTTTTTCTCACTTTCTTTTATGTAAAATTGTTTGTTTTGACAGTAAATTTTAAGAAGATTGCTATTTGTCAATTCAAATCTGATATTTAAACACAGGTCAGAATTCCTGTTATATGACTTTAGAATTTCTAAAAATTAATAAGCGCCATTGAATCTTTAGAAATTCTAAAGTCATATAACAGGAATTCTGACCTGTGTGTTTAAATAACAGATTTGAATTGACAAATAGCAATCTTCTTAGAATTTACTGTCAAAACAAACAATTTTACATAAAGAAAAAGGGGAAAAAAACCAAACACCCCCCCTCCATTGTCCGGCCGTTCTTTGTTAGGAAAGGGTAAATATATGGATAAGTATCAAAAAATGTTTTTTAATTCTACGTGGCTAACAAAAGCTGAGAAAGAAGGAAAACATGTTCAATATCCACTCGATACTGATCCCATGAAAAATAATATTTATAATTAAAAAGCCTGATAATGAGGGAGAAGCCTTCGAAACTATAGTCTCAAACAAATAAATAATATATATACAGATATATCATCTCGATATATCTGTATATATATTATTTATTTGTTTGAGACTATAGTTTCGAAGACTTGGTCTTCATCATCATTCTTTCTTCAATTATAAATGTTTTTCATGGAGTCAATATCATATGGATATTGAAAACTTGGTGTTCTTTCGTCACTGCTGGAGGGCTAGGAACTCTTTGTTTCTCTTTACGAATCAACAACTCTGCTACTCTCGGCAAAATAAAAACTTTTAAATTAAATTTTAGAGGTATTAATATACAGGATATTCTTATTTTGGTTTATTTTAAACCTTCATCAATAAAATGTTTCAAGTTTTTAAAGCTATTGTTCCAGAATATTGTAAGAGTTCGTGGCTGTGATGAAACTATACTAGATGAAGGAGGAGGTATCAGCCAAAGATGGAATCACTGGGTTCAATAAAACACCTTTAATGAGACGTTTCGGCCTAAATTTTATTTGGCCATCTTCAGTCAATTAGGCTAAAATTTTTTTACAAATGGATGTTAATTGATATATTTTTTTATAAAAAAATTATAAGTTGACCAAGTTGGTTATTTAGACTTACAGTTATACACAAAATGCGGTACACATATGTGATCGAACCAAGCCTTGTCAAAAATAAAAATTTCTTTTAGCTTCATGCGAATTTTTAACGTGCCTGGACCCAAAAGTTTCAGAATGAAAGTAATGAGTTTATATAAATCTTTTCTATATATTACATTATAATTAGATATTTGACCCTTATGTGAGGTAGTTACTACCCTATGCACATTATTAATAGGACAATCAGAGAATTCTCAAATAAACAAAATAATTTAAATGACAATGTTAACATTTTAACAAATAATAATAATTCAAATAACCAGGTCGGACCATACTATTCTGTTGCTTATATTCACGGCATATCCGAAAAAATAAGAAAACTTTTTAAAAGTTTACAACGTGAACATTGCCCACAAAAATATAGACAATATTCAATTTTTATTTAATAATAAAGATCCAATCCCTAGAGAATTATGTAATAATATTGTCTATCAAATTAACTGTCTAGATTGTCCATCAAATTCTAGCACCTATATAGGGCAAAGTTCACGTTCACTAAAAATGAGGGTATATGAGCATAAATTAAGTGTTCGAAATAAAAAGACCAACACTGCACTCTCCACCCACGCAGCCGAACATAGTCATTCTTTTGATTACGATAATGCGAAAATATTGGTCAAGATTGATAACTTCTATAAAAGATCCATAGCCGAAATGCTATATATAAAAATAGCAGGTGATAAGGCTATCAATTTTAAAAGAGATTGTATGTTTCTTTCCAATATTTATACATCTATCCTGTGTGATATGAGCCAACAGTTGTTTTCTTGAACTTAATGTATAGAAACTTTTTTGAAATTTTTTTTTTTTTTTTATAAGAATTTGTATAATTTATCTAATTATAATGTAATATATAGAAAAGATTTATATAAACTCATTACTTTCATTCTGAAACTTTTGGGTCCAGGCACGTTAAAAATTCGCATGAAGCTAAAAGAAATTTTTATTTTTGACAAGGCTTGGTTCGATCACATATGTGTACCGCATTTTGTGTATAACTGTAAGTCTAAATAACCAACTTGGTCAACTTATAATTTTTTTATAAAAAAATATATCAATTAACATCCATTTGTAAAAAATTTTTTAGCCTAATTGACTGAAGATGGCCAAATAAAATTTAGGCCGAAACGTCTCATTAAAGGTGTTTTACTGAACCCAGTGATTCCATCTTTGGCTGATACCTCCTCCTTCATCTAGCTATTGTTCCAGAACAAAGAGAAAAAGGATCAAACATAATACTTTTATAAAGGTTTAGAATAAACAAAAATCTATGCAGTGTTTTTGAGTATTTTTATTGATTTTCTCGTACCTGATAACTTGTGATAATTAATATACTAAAGAAGGCTGATATATATTTGTGATTTATTTATTTCTGCCTTTCCCTACTCGGGTTTAAGGCTTACATGTACATTCAAAATTCTTTTTTTCTTTTCCTTTTTTTTATATCTTTACATTTAAATCTTTTTTAATATATTTCAAATTATAAGAGGCGTTTTTCTTAATTCCCTCTTAATTTCTTTTTTAGTGACTCTCTCAACCAGATTTCACCTTCTTTCTCTTCTGACTTCGGTTATATGTCCTGGTCCGGTGTGTTTTTTTTCATCATAGGCTACACGGAGGAGCGGTTGATGAAAGTCATGATTTAAAAAAATAAAACAATAAATAGAATAAATAAACAAACAAATAAATAAAACAAATATACAAAGTAATCCTGCCGAGAATATGTCAGAAATCAAGTTCAGGCATGATCGTCGTCTAAAAACTCGCCAACCCGATAGTATGCCTTTTTTAGTAGACTAGACTAGACTCGTAATTTCCTCCGGAATTTTGTTGTAAAAGCGCACAAGTTGACCCATGAATGAAGCGTTTACCTTCTGTAAACGAAACCTCGGGATGGTGAGTTTATTCTTGAATCTAGTATCGAATTCATGTTCCAATCGTCTCCAAATTTTGCAGGGACTTGTCCGGCTTCCCTCTCAACAATCTCAACCACCCGCTGTCTTTCCCCTCTCCCATTCAGTCCACTCCCGCCCAAGGGCGGATCCAGGAATTTTTTATGGGGGAGGCGAATGTATATAAGGTGGCCGATGTATATAAGATCTACTTTTTATCTCGAAAGTGTGTCGCGATCGAATTGTCCAAGCGGGGTTTTTTTTTTACAAATTTCATATCTCATATTTTAAGTTAAAATAAAAAAAAATTGTTATAAATTCCCTGTCGATTTGGCCGCCGTTTTTTGGCCTCTGCGTGCGACCCACGTGTTGCACTCCCGCCAGGCACGGGCCTGTATGGGGGGGGGGCGGGGTCGCCCTTGCTCCCACCCCAAGTGATCATCAACCTCTCCACAATTCATTATATGTGCCGTTGTCTCCCATGCCCCTCCGCAAAATCTACACATTATTCGTTTACCCCATAATTGTCCGACGTCATTTCCATACCTAAGTCTTGCCCATATCCTTCTATCCTGTTCATTTATCTCTTCATTCGACAAATATTCTTCGGTCCCCAGATCTTGTTTTATTAGTTTATAATACTTGTCGCTCTGTCTATCCTCGCCCATGTTTTTTGTATCTCCCCTCCCATGTTATCCTCAAAATGTCCATCATCGGTCCCCATAGGTCGTTAATTGTTTTTGTCGACATTTCTGTTAGTAACTGCGGTCTTCCTCCTTCCAATCCAATTTTTCTCAACTCCTCGGTCCATCTTGTTGGTTGTCCGTTGCCGTGGCGTCTCAAGATTTCCATGAGGCATATTTTCGGCCACCTTTCTTTTTCCATTAGTGAAACCCGCACGATGAAATTTAATTTCCTCCTACATATCTCACTTATCCATCTCCATTTGTTGAGTTCAATCTTCCAGAGGTATGCCCGCGTGTTCCTGCTTACTCCCAGGATCCACTTCATGAATTTGTTCAGCACCACTTCTATCCCCGATTCTCGGGGGGGGGGGGAGCTCACTTTCACGCTGTAAAGTACCGATGTAGTCACCACCGTATCAAATGTCTGTATCTTTTTGGATATGTTGTTGAGTCTAGCTCTTTTAAAGACACCCCAAAGCTGATTTGCCAGTCTATGTCCTCTACCAATCGCTTCTTCTCTATTTGAATTAAACAATCCTCCCTGATCGAACCAACACCCAAAGTAATTATATTTTCCTCGAGAACGTCATGGGAGCCATGATAAGCTGTACAAGCGTAGAAGGATTACCAAACCGAGCATAAATCACGTTTTCTTTTGTAGTGTTTCTTTTTCCATCACAGAATGGGTTCATTAAAGGCTGATATATACACGACAATTCACATAATAATAAAAAAATATAAATAAACTCAAAATATTGTTAATAAAATGTTGACATTGTTGATAAAATGTGTTTATTAATATATGATAAACAAACTAAAGATTTATTTATACAACAATAATGATAATAAAAATAGAACATATGTGTGTATATCTAGAAAACGTGAATTAATTAATATAATATAATTGTAACTAATTAACTTACCATAATATAACATATTTATTTAAAAGTTATTTATTATTATTCCTTCACTAAATTATTTTAATAATGACTAAACTATACTAACCTTTATAGATTGGATAGTTGTTGGGGTTATTTGCATTGTTATCCATTATTGAAATATATTTAGAAAAGTATCAATTATTAAAAATAATCGAAAGAAACAGATATATGCATAATTAAATATGAAACTATTTGGTCAATATCTGGTAGGGCTATTCATCGAAAGAAATTATTTCATCTTTATAACTATTATCAGGAGGGGTAGTTATAATTCATTTCCACTATCTCTTTCCTTGGTCATTTATTAATTATTGTTTGATTAATATTTATATTTAGGGATTTAAGATATTTAACTGTCATTGTAGTTCTCATCCATCATGACGAGAAGAAGAGAGCGGGAATTCAAATGGCTCATTTTAAAATATATAGAAATAAAGAGAGGTATAGACGAGGGGATAACCGAGAATGGAATTAGGTGTACACCGTCTTTAGAATTATTTAGAATTCATTAGATAATCTATTGTTATCTTTTGTTTTCTACTTGGAAATGAAAGTGAAAGTGGAAGTAGGTGTACACGATTTTAGGTCGCGGTTCACCCCTCGGGTATAGAGGTCTGGTCTGGAGATAGGCATCAGAATAAACGGAAAATATCTAAACACATCCGGTATGTTGATGATACGGTACTCTTGACCACAAACCTGTCGGATATGCAGTGCTTGGTAGTTTGAGTCAATCTTACCAGTGCAGAATACGACCTGGATATTAACATCGAGAGGACGAAATACCTAGTAATAAGCAGAACATCTACCACGAGCAGGCTGTTGTAGGATTCGCGGGTCATCGAAAGAGTGGATAAGTTCAAGTATCTGGGAAGCACCATGAATGACCAGATTAAAGTAATAACAGTGCCCTTGCTCACTGGATTGTCTTTAATGTGCAAGTATATAACCTCAAGGTCTTCACAGACACGGCCAACAACACGGCGCACACCGACTTTCGTCAAACTGTGAGCCTTGATTATACCACGTATGGCATATTCAAGACGGGGGTTGTATACTCTAGGTATACGTGCATCATAGTGGATATATAATACACCCTCGCCAGTCATGAAACACTCAGTAGCTGGCAAGTTAATGACAGCTATCTAGCGAAACTCCTACTCATACGAATCCTTGCCTCAATGCCAGTGTCTCCATTGCTTGAGCCTCGGTTCCCGTGTTACCAGTAGTTGTAGTAGTAGGTGGTCGGGTTATTCGAACTTTCTCTTGCGTATTTTTTATACTCCACCTCTTCTGTTACGGATACAATTTCCACTATCCAGGCACGAGATGGGCCTTAATGTAATTGGACTGAAATGGCAGCAACCCCATTAATCACACCTGGCTTACAAGCATCAATCGCCGAGAGAATGCCTCGCTAAGACAATCCTCTGCAAAAAGGAAATCAGATTTCCAATTCATGACCGTGACATGGCTCTTCGCTTGATGCAGGTTGACCACCTTATGTGCCAATTCACTCTGAACGACCAGTGGGAACCTGATAAGGAGAGCAACCTTCTCAAAAACGAAACATCTCTTATGTTGCGGGGATCTTTCCCTGGATACAAATAATTAGAACAGTAGAGTGCTATGTGTTCCCTGTTTTAATGTCTGGACATTGACCAAGGTATTAGAGCAAGCACGTACCCAGAAGTTCCATTCGGGGGGTGGGGGCTGAGGGGATTTTTAAAATTCATTCTGCATATATGAACAAACAATTTTTGCTCGTTTAATAAGAGTAGATAGATAGTTTTTCGACTTATATTTATTATTATCTGTTTTGGTTGAATTTCTTATTACCTATATGTATTTTTACTTCGTAGACACATTGTCTTGTGTTTTGTATATGGAATATGATTTATCGGAGGTTTTGTTTTTCTGTTGTTCTGTGTTTGCTATATTGTTGATTTTGATTTTTTGTTGTTGTTTCTCTGTTATTCTTCATTTCTTATTGTCTAGAAGGGTGAAGATAATGAAGATGGAACTGAAGAGTGAAAAAAAAGTCAGAAACTCGGTATCACTAATGACCTTAGTATAGACATAGAGTTGATATGCCATGTATTATGTAAAATAAATAAATAAATAAACGATATATTTATTTAGTATTCTAAAAATTTCTAACCTCAGTCGAAATATGTATCTATACTTAAAAAACATAAAAGCATATATTTTTTTTAATTTCTAATTCGGACTTTTCTATATCAAATGAAGGATATTAAAAATCAAATTCAGGATTTTAAATAGAAATAAGCTGACGTGTTCTGATGTGGCCATCATCCACTTGACTTTGCCATTCACCTGGACCCTAAAATTATATATAATCATGTGGGGGGGGGGGGCAAGGGCGGATCCAGGGGGGCGGGGGCGGAGGTGGCAAAAAAATTTGTAAAAACAAACATTTTTTTTTAAATTTGTTAAAATTGAAAATAAAGTTCTATATATATATATATATGTGTGTGGGGGTTAGTTTTTGCATTTTTAGATTTCTGGGGTCCCACTGATTATGTATTCAAAATTTGGTTGAGTTTGCTCAATTAACCTAGGTTTTTAATTTTTAATCCCCCTCCACCCCTTAATTTTGGGTCGATATGCACCAAAATCTAATCAGCTCTTAATCATCGTGGCGAAGGACGGGTCGGGGACGGTGTGGGTTCTGGATGTTCAGATAGTGTCAGCGCTCCTCGGACTGGGGGTTGCCCACAGAAACAAAATCAATTATTATAAGGGCAACTCCAGTCTGGTGAGCAACATTGCGGCAAGGTTTGGGGTGGGCTCGGGTTCTGTGAGAGTTGAAGCCATCACACTCTCGTGGAAGGGAGTGTGGTGGCATAAAGCGGTGCCTCCCCTTGTCGCCCTGGGAATTTCTCAGAGAACTTTATACGATATGACCTTCAGGGCGATGAGGGGTTCATTAATGAATTTTTACAGCTTCAACAGGAGAACTTATAGGGAAATCGCCATGCGCTAGAAATTGTATATAAAAAAGAAAAAAAAGAAAAAAGAAGTTTTTTTATAAATATATTATGTTAATATTCCTATAATTATGTAAATAATCCTGTAATTAAATTCACCCGATTATGTAAATATTTCTTGTTAGTGGAGGCCCCCACCTGTGTGGCCCAAAACTACGTGTGAAATTTGGTTTCGATATTCAAACTAGTTTTTGAGCTAGGTCGTTCACAAAAATTTGGTAACGCACAGACTAACGGACAGACAACCGGACAACCAGACAACCAGACAGAGTAAGTAACAGACATTTTAACAAAAAAATATAATTTTTACGATGTTTACTTATTAGAGTTTTTTTGTAGAGAGAAATGCCATGGTTTCGCTCAATTGTTTGAATCAAAATAGTTTCAGCCGTTTTTGAGATATTTCCAAAATCAAAGAAGGAAAAAAAAACCACTTTTTTCATGCACTTACAATACTTGACCATACCCTGTATGGTAAAGTAAAAATCAGACTTTTTCAAATCAATTTCAGAATTTATTAATAAACATCAGTTGAAAAAATAGAAAAAAGTTTTAATTGAATTTTACTCTCAGGAAAAGTTTGCAGGTAAAAACCTAAAATTTGATTCATTCTAAGATATTTGAGTACCAATTTTCAGCTCATTAACCCAAATCTTTCAAGATTAGAATTTTGTACACTCAAGAAACGTTTTCAGGTAAAAACCTAAAATTTGGTGTATTCTAAGATAGTTGCTTACCAATTTTAAGCTCATTATCTAAAACCTTTCAAGATTAGTATTTTGTACTCTCGAGAAACTTTTTCAGGTAAAAACCTAAAATTTGGTGAATTTTAAGATATTTGAGTACCAATTTTCAGCTCATTAAAGAAAACTTTTCAAGTTAGCATTTTGTACTATCAAGAAACTTTTTCAGGTAAAAAGCTACAATAATTAAAAAAAAAAATGAGCACATTAGACCTTGAATTAAGCTCATTATGGATTTCTAAGAATAGATTGCCGTTGAGGGGTATAAAAGGAGGTATGACAAAGGGAAGAAGACCGTGTTTCTCAGACAGTGACGTATTGAGTTTTTAATATCATTTGACTTTCGCTTACCTATAATAATTTTTTAGTAATTTTTCTTTGGATTCCATTTGACTTTCACTCAACCACTACTAATTATTTATTATTTTTTAATTACATAGTAAAAGCATTGAGAGTACAATGGTTGGTTTATAAAAGTGTCTGGTAATATTTTGCTAAGATGTTAACATTCTTAAATAATTGGTAAAGCTAAGTGAAAATCGAGTGGTATGCTATAAACAGAGCTAAATATTTAATTGTGATAAGTGAAAGTCTAGTGGTATGCTTTAAACAAAGTTAAGAAATTAGTAGTGAAAAGTGAAAGTCGAATAGGGTGGTGTAAACACGGGTATATAATTAATAGTGATAAGTGAAAATAGTATGACGTACATTGCTTAGCCGATTAAGATTATCTCGGAAGATAAGCTAAGAATAGATTCCCCCTAATTGCTCTCGAGGGGTATATAAGGGGGAGATAGGGACAGGGAGGGGAGGTGATAGGGAGAGTGGTTTGGAGGGGGGTAGTCGCGAGGGCTATAAAAGTGGGGGCGGAACAGGGAGAGTGTGCAGTTTGTTTCAGGCAGTGGTTGAGCAAACATCGACTTGGATCACTAGAATATGGCCTCTTCACCATCATCCACCATCTCAGCTGACTCCACCCCTCAATAATAAACAACCCTTAATTCAATTTTATGCACAGAGTTTTTAAGTAAGTAGAAATCGTGTGGATGTGTGTGTGGATGTCTGAAAGTGTGTTTGTTGTGAAAGTGAATATATTTCGTAGTTCTGATATGATTAAACGACATACGTCTATTCTAGAAATAAATACTAATACTTGCAGGTTGCTAATTTGTTTTCTAGGTTTCTTCATAATCTAATTTGTCATTTAGCAATAATAAATTTTTTTTTAATTTATTTATTATTATATCAGCTTTAACTAGAGACAACTGAATCAACAATTAAATAGGTTTGTATGTGTGAATTTTCATTGTTCTTTAGTATATACCTACATATATATACCGGGTGAGTTTTTTATCTTGAGAGAGTCTTATAACTCAAAAACAGCGCATTATATGAAAAAAAGTTTCAGATAAAAGTTTATTTATATCGAGGGGAAAACTAAACTATGCAATTGTTTGTCGACCTAGAACAAGCTTTCTTGGGTATTTCGAGGTCATGTTCTGTTTTTAAATGGAAACCTATATATGTGTCTGTACATATTCTGAATCTACAAAAAAAACTGAACAACTTTTATAAGAATTATTTTTTTATACGACATCAAATAATAAAAAAATAATTAATCAATTAGATTTCAAAAAAATCTTAATAATTAGTTTTAACAATCATTCAACTTAATTATCAAATAATAATGATTAAATATTTAATTATTGAATAAATATTTATTAAATCGAAAAGTCACAACAATGAAAATAAGTGTTTATAATGATCTTAAAACTTCGTTATACTCAGATTTAAGAGATTATTTTCTACTTAATAGAACTACAAGGGGTGGATTTAAGAGACCCAGGGCACTTGACATTTGCCCCCCCCCACCCCCACCATCGGGAAGTTATTTTGGAAATTTAGCAAATTAAATACACTAGTACAGAACATATTTTTTTTTATATATATTTATTCGAGAACATTGTATTTGTAGGGGCATCTAGCCTTTTTAAAGTACAATATTAGGCCAATTTAATTACAAAGAAAATAAACAATATGATACAAGCAGACCAAGTAAGAGAATAAAAATTTAAAAAGGGAAACAACAATTATATGGAACAAAAACAATAAATATACTTACTGAATATAGAAAAGAATAAAACTAAAAAATGACAATATATATATATATATTATGATTTAGGATATAGACAAAAGAAGAGAGGAAAAAAGAAATTTTAATCGACTTTAATGAGTTTAATAAACATCAGAATAATACAGTCTATGTTACTATTTATATAGTTACGTTTTTCTATAAAATTTATACAATCTTACGGCGAACTTTCTTCTGTGCAAAAGAACTTCATAGTCAATTGACTGCATTATTTCTGACCGACTTTAATGAGTTTAATAAACATCATAATAATACAGTCTATGTTACTACTTATATAGTTACGTTATTCTATAAAATGTATACAATCTTACGGCGAACTTTCTTCTGTGCAAAAGAACTTCATAGTCAATTGACTGCATTATTTCTGACCGACTTTAATGAGTTTAATAAACATCATAATAATACAGTCTACGTTACTACTTATATAGTTACGTTATTCTATAAAATGTATACAATCTTACGGCGAACTTTCTTCTGTGCAAAAAGAACTTCCTAGGTGACATCAATGTACACAATAAGGACTGGTTGACATTCTCCAGGTCCAACACCCCTGAAGGGCAACGCTGCTCACATATTTGCAACTTCACTTATGATTTAACCCAAATTATAGATCGCCCCACTAGGATTCCGGACAACACAAACGACACCCCATATCTACTCGACCTCTTTCTGTCATCTGCCCCTTCTCAATTCTCTTTTATTATCTCTGCACCTCTAGGTAACTCAGACCACAACTTAATTAAAATAAAATCACATATCAACTTAGTAAAACCCGCTCTACCCTGCCCAAAGCCCAGAGAAATAAGGCTTTTTCTTAAAGCCAACTGGGATGAAATGCGTAACTTCTTCAGCTCTTTCCCATGGAATGATTACTGCTTCAGAAACAAAAATGCCACCGAATGTGCCTCTGCATTCTCGGAAGTGATTCAAATGGGCATTGAGTTATATGTCCCTTTCAAACGGGTAATTGGAAAACAGGACTCCAAGCCCTGGTTCAATAAGTCTTGCTCCGAAGCAGTTAAACAAAAAAATCATGCTTTCTATAATTGGTCTTCGACACCATCAGAGGATAATCGCGTTCTCCTCACTAAAGCCCGCGCCCACTGTAAAAAAACAATCGATAATGCGATGAAGTCCTTCATTCAGAAAAAGCTGACAGGCTAGCAGCTTGCCCCAGCAATTCAAACCAATTCTGGTCCCTTGATAAGTATGTAAAAAGAAATTTTACAAACTCATCATTTCCACCTCTCAATCTCTCCGACAACTCGATAGCCATTGACGCCCCCGACAAAGCCGAAGCTTTTGCCTCATATTTCGCGTCCAACTCAAACCTGGACGACAAAGGGCTTGAACCACCCACATACCCCCCAGTACTAATATAATGTCAGATACTGTTTTCAGGATACCAGCAATTCTAAAGATCATCCAGAATCTAAAGAACAAATCTTCTGCTGGCCCCGACGATATCCCTGCCATTCTCATTAAAAAATGTGCCCCTGAACTTGCTCCTATACTATCCAAATTATACAATCTCTCCTATAACTCTGGAATATTTCCGGAAGCCTGGAAACTAGCCAGAATCCAACCAATTAAGAAAAAAGGCGATTCTTCCAACATAAAAAACTATCGACCCATAGCAATCACTTCTGTCTTATCCAAAATTATGGAAAAGGCCATCAACGAGCAAGTTCTACGACACTTAGAGTCAAATAAATTTATCCACGATAGGCAATACGGCTTCAGGCAATCCCGGTCGACAGGTGACATCCTAGCATATGTAACTCATATCTGGAACAAAACCTTGGAGGCCGGGAATGAGACCCTCGCGGTAGCTTTAGACATTTCAAAAGCCTTCGATATGGTCTGGCACAAAAATCTTCTTGCCAAATTGACCTCCGTCGGCCTTGCACCGAAACTCTGTAAGTTGCTCGAAAGTTTTCTTTCAGACCGTAGTATTAAGGTTGTCATCGATGGAATATCATCTTCCCCCTTCCACACCAACGCTGGAGTTCCTCAGGGATCGGTTATCTCCCCTACGCTTTTTCTTATCTATATCAACGACCTTCTAAACTTGCCCTCCAATCCGGTACATTGTTACGCAGATGACAGCACCCTACATAACGCCCCTGCATCGCATAAAAACCGTGCAGACATTGCCTCTTCAATTAATTTAGACTTATGCAAACTTAAAAACTGGGGATCCCAAAACTTAGTTAACTTCAATGCAGGGAAAACTCAGTGTTGCCTTATTTCTAGGCGCGTCGACAGAAACCTCCCAAATATATCATTCGACTCAAACTCACTAGAATTCAGGGATAAAATTTCAATGCTAGGCGTAACTCTAGGGTCTGACCTTTCATGGAATGACCATATCTCAACCACTGCTAAAGCTGCAGCGCGCAAGCTTGGTCTCCTATTTAGGTCTAGACGCTGTTATACTCCCAGTCAACTCCTTATGCTGTATAAGGCTCAAATTCGTCCCTGTCTCGAATATGGCTCTCATCTGTGGAGGGGTGCCTCCAAGCATTCTCTTGCCACACTGGATGCAATTCAGAAGCGAGCAATTAAACTAATAGGAGAACCGGCTCTAACCAACTCACTCGACTCCCTGGCTCACCGAAGAGCCGTTTCTGCCCTTTCCCTGTACTACAGATACTATCACGGTGTCTGTTCAGTCGAGCTGAAATCAATTATCCCCCCTAATGCCCTCTTTGCGCGAAGCACGCGGTTTTCTAACGCTCAGCACCCCTTCGCTGTCAAATTGGATAAATTTCGAACAAGCGCTTTCGCCAACTCTTTTATCCCTTTGACCTCCAGAGACTGGAACTCGCTCCCTGCCACCATCTTTCCCGCGACCTATAACCTTCAGCTATTTAAGACCCGTATCCACAGATACCTTCGACCCCCGCCCAACCCATAAAATTCTTTCTTCTTCTTTTCACGATGGAGGGGCCAACCCAGGCCTTTAGGGGTTGCACCTTTTTTGGTGTAACTCCTTCTCTCATCATTATCATAAAAAAAAAAAAAAAAAAAAAAAACTTCATAGTCAATTGACTGCATTATTTCTGACCGACTTTAATGAGTTTAATAAACATCATAATAATACAGTCTACGTTACTACTTATATAGTTACGTTATTCTATAAAATGTATACAATCTTACGGCGAACTTTCTTCTGTGCAAAAGAACTTCATAGTCAATTGACTGCATTATTTCTGACCGACTTTAATGAGTTTAATAAACATCATAATAATACAGTCTATGTTACTACTTATATAGTTACGTTATTCTATAAAATGTATACAATCTTACGGCGAACTTTCTTCTGTGCAAAAGAACTTCATAGTCAATTGACTGCATTATTTCTGACCGACTTTAATGAGTTTAATAAACATCATAATAATACAGTCTATGTTACTACTTATATAGTTACGTTATTCTATAAAATGTATACAATCTTACGGCGAACTTTCATCTGTGCAAAAGAACTTCATAGTCAATTGACTGCATTATTTCTGACCGACTTTAATGAGTTTAATAAACATCATAATAATACAGTCTATGTTACTACTTATATAGTTACGTTATTCTATAAAATGTATACAATCTTACGGCGAACTTTCTTCTGTGCAAAAGAACTTCATAGTCAATTGACTGCATTATTTCTGACTCTATGTACATTACAAAGAGTGAATTGAGCCTGTTAGATCTTAAGTAATTCTTTACTCTCTTTACCGCTGAAAACGACCGTTCTACTGAGCCCTTTGACGCTGGTGTACACAACAGCATTCGGAACGCAATTCCTACTTTTGAATAAATGTGCTTATGTAAATGGAGCAGCAATCCAACGTAAAAACTCTTAGTAATTTTAATGAGAATGTTAAGCGATATTTGTTTAGCCAGAGATTGTGATTGCATACTTGTATGATATTTGTAATGCCTGTTGTAGATCCCTTGTGATCTTTTTAGGTTGAAAAAAAAAAAAAAAATTCCGCAACCGGAGCCCCCAGGCCCGGGCCTTGCGGGCCTAGGCGGAAATCCACCACTGAGAACTACTTGAACTTTTTGAGTTTAAAAAAGTTTATTTCTCGTGTCAATCCAGTAGATAGTTATATTGTATTACAATAATAAATATGGAGCATTTTTTGTTGAAGACAAAATTGAAATGTTCTTAATTTATGCGGTGAATATGGAAAAAGTGTTATGGGGCTGCCATTGAAATGAATGCCGAGCCGTTTCCTGATAGGAATACACCCTCATAAGCTTCTTTTTATCATGTTGTAAATCTGTTAAAATAATAAAAATAAAAAAAAAACAAGAAATGTAAAGTATACGAACAAACTGAAACAGGCCAAAATAGCAAAATTGGAACTGGAATTCTTCCAGAAGACTTGTGATACACTCTGGAATGTCACAGAACAGTGTCGAAAAATTATTAAATTATTTATTTAATAATTAAATATTTGATCATTATTATTTGATAATTAAGTTGAATGATTGTTAAAAATAATGATTTGAATTATTTTTTGAGATATAATTGATTAATTATTTTTTTTATTTGATGTTCTAATAAAAGAATATGTACAGAAACATATAGAGGTTTCCGTTTGAAATAGAGAACTTGACATTGAAATACCCTAAAAATCTTGTTCTAGGTCGACAAACAATAGCATAGTTTAGTTTCCCCCTTGATATAAATAAACTTTTTTTCATATAATGCACTGTTTTTGAGTTATAAGACTGTCTCAAGATAAAAAACTCACCCGGTATATATATATTTATTTATTTATTTATTTAAGTAACGAACTATGTTCGGTGCCTTTTTGCTATTGAAATAGTTGAACGTTCGTTGATATAAAAAATAAAAAAAAATTTTATTAAGTTTTTTTTTTAATTTTAATTATAGGGCCTCTACTTCTCCCCTTATAGCGCTAAGATCCTCGCAGACCGGATGAGCACCCGTCAGCGAGTCCCTTTGTATTGGACGTTTAATAAATCATCCCCCAAAGATTACATTTTCGTCGCCAGTTGGCGCTAAAGTCGTGAATCACGGTCACTATAATAAATAATAAATAATAAGATAAACATAAAACTACCCACTGAATCGACGCTCATGAAATGCAATTAAAAATTTTAGTACTATTGCCGACAATCCAGGGTGAGAACTGGCATTGTTTTTTGAGGCCAGAACTCTTGGTAACCATTTTTGAATTTTACTTTAAGATCATCGAAAGATGTAAGTGAAAGTCGAGTGGTATTCACTAAACACGGCTAAAATATAAGTAGAGTTAAGTGAAAATCTAATGAGAGAGATAGGACAGTGAGGTATTTAAGGAGGGGGGAGATATGGAGGGTAAGAGGGGCAAATGAGGGGGGAGATAGGGACAATGAGCATGGCGAGGGCTATATAAGGGGGAGAAAGATAGTGAGATGGTCAGTATGTGTCAGACAGTGAAGGGTGAAACATCGACTATGAGTGTGAGGTGGGGTGGGGGGGGGGAGATAGGGACAATGGGAACATGGCGAGGTCTATATAAGGGGGAGAAAGATAGTGAGATGGTCAGTATGTGTCAGGCAGTGAAGGGTGAAACATCGACTCTGAGTTTAAGGTGGGGGGGGGGGGATAGGGACAATGGGAACATGGCGAGGTCTATATAAGGGGGAGAAAGATAGTGAGATGGTCAGTATGTGTCAGACAGTGAAGGGTGAAACATCGACTATGAGTGTAAGGTGGGGTGGGGGGGGGGGGAGATAGGGACAATGGGAACATGGCGAGGTCTATATAAGGGGAAGAAAGATAGTGAGATTGTCAGTATGTGTCAGCCAGTGACGGATGAAACATCGACTGTGAGTGTTACAATATAGCGTCTCCACCTTCATCAAAACCCTCTCAGCTGACTCCAACCCTCACTAATAAACAACCCTTCATTCCTTATATTAAATAAATGCATAGACTACAGGAAACAATTAAATATAAATTTTTTTATTCAATTTGCGAAGGTGAATAAAATATTATTATCTGGGTAACGGGTAGGTAGGTACTTCTATTGTTCATATAGATAAAGATATACAAATTCACTTCAGGGGCTGACATCCCTGCCCAGGTATGAAGAGAATCATGTCCTATCCCAAAACCTAGACAAGTTCTTACTCTGTGTGCTTTCACAATTCCTTATTAGTACGAAATGTTTTGCGAGTATATATTTACTTGTGCGGGAGTGTACGTAAGTGTGTTCAGTTCTTGTGGGGTCACAGTATTCCAGGTTTACACACGAGAGATTGGCTGTAAAGGTAACATAACTTTATAATAATTTAATTAGATAAGTAAGAAATACTCTAAATTTTAAGCAATTTTTTAGAGTTTTTTAAAATCAAATTTAAAATAAACATAAAAAATTAAATATAATTTTCTTTACAATATTTGTATAAAAAATATTTTAAATTATTTTACTAATAATATCTTTTTTCTCTTTTCAGGTAGGTGCTCGTCCTACTAATATTAACATTTAGAGTAAGTCTTTGATTTTCTTATTTTCTGGAAAATCAAATACTTTACCTTTGGGTAACAGGTAGATCTGTACTTCTTTATTGTTATAAATACAGATGTACAGACCTACTTCAGGGGCTGGCGTACCTGCCACACGTGAGCCTATGTCCTTTCCTTAATCCTATCCAACTTCAATCCTTGTTTTCACAAATCCTTATTCCTTCGAAGTGTTTCGCGAGTATTTTTTTACTTGTTCGCGAGTGTAAAGTGTGTTCCTGACTGACCAGAGTATTCCAGGAGTATTCCAGGTACAAGCAGGCGACCTTCTCTGTAAAGGTAAAATATGTTTATAATACTCTATTCATATATAAGTAAGAAATACTCTAAAATATTAAAGTAGTTTTTAGATTTTTATAAAAAAAATTTCAAATAAACTAAATAATATATTCAATTTACATTTTCTTTACAATAATTGTTTAAAAATTTTTAAATTCTCTATATTATTTTATTAATAATATCTTTTTTCTCTTTTCAGGTAGGTGCTGGTCCTACTAATATTAACATTTAGACTAAGTCTTTGATTTTCTTATTTTCTGGAAAATCAAATACTTTACCTTTGAGGTAACAGGTAGATCTGTACTTTTTTATTGTTATAAATAAAGATGTACAGACCTACTTCAGGGGCTAGCGTACCTGCCCACGTGAGCCTATGTCGCTTTCCTTAATCCTATCCAACTTCAATCCTTGTTTTCACAAATCCTTATTCCTTCGAAGTGTTTCGCAAGTATTTTTTTACTTGTTCGCGAGTGTAAAGTGTGTTCCTGTCTGACCAGAGTATTCCAGGTACAAGCAGGCGACTTTCTCCGTAAAGGTAAAATATTTTTATAATACTCTATTCATAAATAAGTAAGCAATATTCTAAAATTTTCAAGTAATTTTTCGATTTTTTACAAAAATTTAAAATAAAATAAATAATATGTTAAGCCTAATTTTATTGAGAATAATTTTATAAAAAAATACTTTAAATTCACTATATTAATATTAATATTAATAACTATCTCTTTTCAGGTAGGTGTTCAGTCCTACTAATATTAGCATTTAGAGTAAGTCTTTGATTTTCTTATTTTCTGGAAATCAAATACTTTACCTTCGAGGTAACAGGTAGATCTGAACTTCTTTATTGTTATAATTACAATTGTACAGACCTACTTCAGGGGCTGGCGTACCTGCCCACGTGAGCCTATGTCCCCTCCTTGATCCTATCCAACTTCAATCCTTATTTTCACAAATCCTTATTCATTCAAAGTGTTTCGCGAGTATTTTTTTTAACTTGTTCGCGAGTGTAAAGTGTGTTCCTGTCTGACCAGAGTATTCCAGGAGTATTCCAGGTACAAGCAGGCGACCTTCTCTGTAAAGGTAAAATATTTTTATAATACTCTATTCATATATAAGTAAGAAATACTCTAAAATTTTAAAGTAATTTTTTAGAATTTTTAAAAAAAATTTCAAATAAAATAAATAATATATTAAATATAATTTTCTTTACAATATTTGTATAAAAAACATTTTAAATTCTCTATATTATTTTACTAATAATATCTTTTTTCTCTTTTCAGGTAGGTGCTCGTCCTACTAATATTAACATTTAGAGTAAGTCTTTGATTTTCTTATTTTCTGGAAAATCAAATTCTTTACCTTTGCGTAACGGGTAGATCTGTACTTTTTTATTGTTATAAATAAAGATGTACAGACCTACTTCAGGGGCTGGCGTACCTGCCCACGTGAGCTTATGTCCTTTCCTTAATCCTATCCAACTTCAATCCTTATTTTCACAAATCCTTATTCCTTCGAAGTGTTTCGCGAGTATTTTTTTTCTTGTTCGCGAGTGTAAAGTGTGTTCCTGTCTGACCAGAGTATTCCAGGAGTATTCCAGGTACAAGCAGGCGACTTTCTCTTTAAAGGTAAAATATTTTTATAATACGCTATTCATATATAAGTAAGAAATACTCTAAAATTTTAAAGTAATTTTTTAGAATTTTTTAAAAAAATTTCAAATAAAATAAATAATATATTAAATATAATTTTCTTTACAATATTTGTATAAAAAACATTTTAAATTCTCTATATTATTTTACTAATAATATCTTTTTTCTCTTTTTCAGGTAGGTGCTCGTCCTACTAATATTAACATTTAGAGTAAGTCTTTGATTTTCTTATTTTCTGGAAAATCAAATTCTTTACCTTTGCGTAACGGGTAGATCTGTACTTTTTTATTGTTATAAATAAAGATGTACAGACCTACTTCAGGGGCTGGCGTACCTGCCCACGTGAGCTTATGTCCTTTCCTTAATCCTATCCAACTTCAATCCTTATTTTCACAAATCCTTATTCCTTCGAAGTGTTTCTCGAGTATTTTTTTCTTGTTCGCGAGTGTAAAGTGTGTTCCTGTCTGACCAGAGTATTCCAGGAGTATTCCAGGTACAAGCAGGCGACCTTCTCTGTAAAGGTAAAATATTTTTATAATACTCTATTCATATATAAGTAAGAAATACTCTAAAATTATAAAGTAATTTTTTAGATTTTTTTAAACAAAATTTCAAATAAAATAAATAATATATTAAATATAATTTTCTTTACAATATTTGTATAAAAAACATTTTAAATTCTCTATATTATTTTACTAATAATATCTTTTTTCTCTTTTCAGGTAGGTGCTCGTCCTACTAATATTAACATTTAGAGTAAGTCTTTGATTTTCTTATTTTCTGGAAAATCAAATTCTTTACCTTTGCGTAACGGGTAGATCTGTACTTTTTTATTGTTATAAATAAAGATCTACAGACCTACTTCAGGGGCTGGCGTACCTGCCCACGTGAGCTTATGTCCTTTCCTTAATCCTATCCAACTTCAATCCTTATTTTCACAAATCCTTATTCCTTCGAAGTGTTTCGCGAGTATTTTTTTCTTGTTCGCGAGTGTAAAGTGTGTTCCTGTCTGACCAGAGTATTCCAGGAGTATTCCAGGTACAAGCAGGCGACCTTCTCTTTAAAGGTAAAATATTTTTATAATACGCTATTCATATATAAGTAAGAAATACTCTAAAATTTTAAAGTAATTTTTTAGAATTTTTAAAAAAAATTTCAAATAAAATAAATAATATATTAAATATAATTTTCTTTACAATATTTGTATAAAAAACATTTTAAATTCTCTATATTATTTTACTAATAATATCTTTTTTCTCTTTTCAGGTAGGTGCTCGTCCTACTAATATTAACATTTAGAGTAAGTCTTTGATTTTCTTATTTTCTGGAAAATCAAATTCTTTACCTTTGCGTAACGGGTAGATCTGTACTTTTTTATTGTTATAAATAAAGATGTACAGACCTACTTCAGGGGCTGGCGTACCTGCCCACGTGAGCTTATGTCCTTTCCTTAATCCTATCCAACTTCAATCCTTATTTTCACAAATCCTTATTCCTTCGAAGTGTTTCTCGAGTATTTTTTTCTTGTTCGCGAGTGTAAAGTGTGTTCCTGTCTGACCAGAGTATTCCAGGAGTATTCCAGGTACAAGCAGGCGACCTTCTCTGTAAAGGTAAAATATTTTTATAATACTCTATTCATATATAAGTAAGAAATACTCTAAAATTTTAAAGTAATTTTTTAGAATTTTTTAAAAAAAATTTCAAATAAAATAAATAATATATTAAATATAATTTTCTTTACAATATTTGTATAAAAAACATTTTAAATTCTCTATATTATTTTACTAATAATATCTTTTTCTCTTTTCAGGTAGGTGCTCGTCCTACTAATATTAACATTTAGAGTAAGTCTTTGATTTTCTTATTTTCTGGAAAATCAAATTCTTTACCTTTGCGTAACGGGTAGATCTGTACTTTTTTATTGTTATAAATAAAGATGTACAGACCTACTTCAGGGGCTGGCGTACCTGCCCACGTGAGCTTATGTCCTTTCCTTAATCCTATCCAACTTCAATCCTTATTTTCACAAATCCTTATTCCTTCGAAGTGTTTCGCGAGTATTTTTTTCTTGTTCGCGAGTGTAAAGTGTGTTCCTGTCTGACCAGAGTATTCCAGGAGTATTCCAGGTACAAGCAGGCGACCTTCTCTGTAAAGGTAAAATATTTTTAGAATACTCTATCCATATATAAGTAAGAAATACTCTAAAATAATAAAGTAATTTTTTAGATTTTTTTAAGCAAAATTTCAAATAAAATAAATAATATATTTAATATAATTTTCTTTACAAAATTTGTATAAAAAACATTTTAAATTCTCTATATTATTTTACTAATAATATCTTTTTTCTCTTTTCAGGTAGGTGCTCGTCCTACTAATATTAACATTTAGAGTAAGTCTTTGATTTTCTTATTTTCTGGAAAATCAAATTCTTTACCTTTGCGTAACGGGTAGATCTGTACTTTTTTATTGTTATAAATAAAGATGTACAGACCTACTTCAGGGGCTGGCGTACCTGCCCACGTGAGCCTATGTCCTTTCCTTAATCCTATCCAACTTCAATCCTTATTTTCACAAATCCTTATTCCTTCGAAGTGTTTCTCGAGTATTTTTTTCTTGTTCGCGAGTGTAAAGTGTGTTCCTGTCTGACCAGAGTATTCCAGGAGTATTCCAGGTACAAGCAGGCGACTTTCTCTTTAAAGGTAAAATATTTTTATAATACTCTATTCATATATAAGTAAGAAATACTCTAAAATTTTAAAGTAATTTTTTAGAATTTTTTAAAAAAAATTTCAAATAAAATAAATAATATATTAAATATAATTTTCTTTACAATATTTGTATAAAAAACATTTTAAATTCTCTATATTATTTTACTAATAATATCTTTTTTCTCTTTTCAGGTAGGTGCTCGTCCTACTAATATTAACATTTAGAGTAAGTCTTTGATTTTCTTATTTTCTGGAAAATCAAATTCTTTACCTTTGCGTAACGGGTAGATCTGTACTTTTTTATTGTTATAAATAAAGATGTACAGACCTACTTCAGGGGCTGGCGTACCTGCCCACGTGAGCTTATGTCCTTTCCTTAATCCTATCCAACTTCAATCCTTATTTTCACAAATCCTTATTCCTTCGAAGTGTTTCTCGAGTATTTTTTTTCTTGTTCGCGAGTGTAAAGTGTGTTCCTGTCTGACCAGAGTATTCCAGGAGTATTCCAGGTACAAGCAGGCGACTTTCTCTTTAAAGGTAAAATATTTTTATAATACGCTATTCATATATAAGTAAGAAATACTCTAAAATTTTAAAGTAATTTTTTAGAATTTTTTAAAAAAAATTTCAAATAAAATAAATAATATATTAAATATAATTTTCTTTACAATATTTGTATAAAAAACATTTTAAATTCTCTATATTATTTTACTAATAATATCTTTTTTCTCTTTTCAGGTAGGTGCTCGTCCTACTAATATTAACATTTAGAGTAAGTCTTTGATTTTCTTATTTTCTGGAAAATCAAATACTTTACCTTTGGGTAACGGGTAGATCTGTACTTCTTTATTGTTATAAATAAAGATGTACAGACCTACTTCAGGGGCTGGCGTACCTGCCCACGTGAGCCTATGTCCCCTCCTTAATCCTATCCAACTTCAATCCTTGCTTTTCACAAATCCTTATTCCTTCGAAGTGTTTCGCGAGTATTTTTTTACTTGTTCGCGAGTGTAAAGTGTGTTCCTGTCTGACCAGAGTATTCCAGGAGTATTCCAGGTACAAGCAGGCGACCTTCTCTGTAAAGGTAAAATATTTTTATAATACTCTATTCATATATAAGTAAGAAATACTCTAAAATATTAAAGTAATTTTTTAGATTTTTTTAAACAAAATTTCAAATTAAATAAATAATATATTAAATATAATTTTCTTTACAATATTTGTATAAAAAATATTTTAAATTCTCTATATTATTTTACTAATAATATCTTTTTTCTCTTTTCAGGTAGGTGCTCGTCCTACTAATATTAACATTTAGAGTAAGTCTTTGATTTTCTTATTTTCTGGAAAATCAAATACTTTACCTTTGGGTAACGGGTAGATCTGTACTTCTTTATTGTTATAAATAAAGATGTACAGACCTACTTCAGGGGCTGGCGTACCTGCCCACGTGAGCCTATGTCCCCTCCTTAATCCTATCCAACTTCAATCCTTATTTTCACAAATCCTTATTCCTTCAAAGTGTTTCGCGAGTATTTTTTTACTTGTTCGCGAGTGTAAAGTGTGTTCCTGTCTGACCAGAGTATTCCAGGAGTATTCCAGGTACAAGCAGGCGACCTTCTCTGTAAAGGTAAAATATTTTTATAATACTCTATTCATATATAAGTAAGAAATACTCTAAAATATTAAAGTAATTTTTTAGATTTTTTTAAACAAAATTTCAAATTAAATAAATAATATATTAAATATAATTTTCTTTACAATATTTGTATAAAAAATATTTTAAATTCTCTATATTATTTTACTAATATTATCTTTTTTCTCTTTTCAGGTAGGTGCTCGTCCTACTAATATTAACATTTAGAGTAAGTCTTTGATTTTCTTATTTTCTGGAAATCAAATACTTTACCTTTGGGTAACGGGTAGATCTGTACTTCTTTATTGTTATAAATAAAGATGTACAGACCTACTTCAGGGGCTGGCGTACCTGCCCACGTGAGCCTATGTCCTTTCCTTAATCCTATCCAACTTCAATCCTTATTTTCACAAATCCTTATTCCTTCGAAGTGTTTCTCGAGTATTTTTTTACTTGTTCGCGAGTGTAAAGTGTGTTCCTGTCTGACCAGAGTATTCCAGGAGTATTCCAGGTACAAGCAGGCGACCTTCTCTGTAAAGGTAAAATATTTTTATAATACTCTATTCATATATAAGTAAGAAATACTCTAAAATATTAAAGTAATTTTTTAGATTTTTTTAAACAAAATTTCAAATTAAATAAATAATATATTAAATATAATTTTCTTTACAATATTTGTATAAAAAATATTTTAAATTCTCTATATTATTTTACTAATAATATCTTTTTTCTCTTTTCAGGTAGGTGCTCGTCCTACTAATATTAACATTTAGAGTAAGTCTTTGATTTTCTTATTTTCTGGAAAATCAAATACTTTACCTTTGGGTAACGGGTAGATCTGTACTTCTTTATTGTTATAAATAAAGATGTACAGACCTACTTCAGGGGCTGGCGTACCTGCCCACGTGAGCCTATGTCCCCTCCTTAATCCTATCCAACTTCAATCCTTGCTTTCACAAATCCTTATTCCTTCGAAGTGTTTCGCGAGTATTTTTTTACTTGTTCGCGAGTGTAAAGTGTGTTCCTGTCTGACCAGAGTATTCCAGGAGTATTCCAGGTACAAGCAGGCGACCTTCTCTGTAAAGGTAAAATATTTTTATAATACTCTATTCATATATAAGTAAGAAATACTCTAAAATATTAAAGTAATTTTTTAGATTTTTTTAAACAAAATTTCAAATTAAATAAATAATATATTAAATATAATTTTCTTTACAATATTTGTATAAAAAATATTTTAAATTCTCTATATTATTTTACTAATAATATCTTTTTTCTCTTTTCAGGTAGGTGCTCGTCCTACTAATATTAACATTTAGAGTAAGTCTTTGATTTTCTTATTTTCTGGAAAATCAAATACTTTACCTTTGGGTAACGGGTAGATGTGTACTTCTTTATTGTTATAAATAAAGATGTACAGACCTACTTCAGGGGCTGGCGTACCTGCCCACGTGAGCCTATGTCCTTTCCTTAATCCTATCCAACTTCAATCCTTATTTTCACAAATCCTTATTCCTTCGAAGTGTTTCGCGAGTATTTTTTTACTTGTTCGCGAGTGTAAAGTGTGTTCCTCTCTGACCAGAGTATTCCAGGAGTATTCCAGGTACAAGCAGGCGACCTTCTCTGTAAAGGTAAAATATTTTTATAATACTCTATTCATATATAAGTAAGAAATACTCTAAAATATTAAAGTAATTTTTTAGATTTTTTTAAACAAAATTTCAAATTAAATAAATAATATATTAAATATAATTTTCTTTACAATATTTGTATAAAAAATATTTTAAATTCTCTATATTATTTTACTAATAATATCTTTTTTCTCTTTTCAGGTAGGTGCTCGTCCTACTAATATTAACATTTAGAGTAAGTCTTTGATTTTCTTATTTTCTGGAAAATCAAATACTTTACCTTTGGGTAACGGGTAGATCTGTACTTCTTTATTGTTATAAATAAAGATGTACAGACCTACTTCAGGGGCTGGCGTACCTGCCCACGTGAGCCTATGGCCTTTCCTTAATCCTATCCAACTTCAATCCTTCTTCTTACAAATCCTTATTCCTTCAGAAGTGTTTCGCGAGTATTTTTTTACTTGTTCGAGAGTGTAAAGTGTGTTCCTCGTCCGACCAGAGTATTCCAGGTACAAGCAGGCGACCTTCTCTGTAAAGGTAAAATATTTTTAGAATACTCTATTCATATATAAGTAAGAAATACTCTAAAATATTAAAGTAATTTTTTAGATTTTTTTAAACAAAATTTCAAATTAAATAAATAATATATTAAATATAATTTTCTTTACAATATTTGTATAAAAATATTTTAAATTCTCTATATTATTTTACTAATAATATCTTTTTTCTCTTTTCAGGTAGGTGCTCGTCCTACTAATATTAACATTTAGAGTAAGTCTTTGATTTTCTTATTTTCTGGAAAATCAAATACTTTACCTTTGGGTAACGGGTAGATCTGTACTTCTTTATTGTTATAAATAAAGATGTACAGACCTACTTCAGGGGTTGGCGTACCTGCCCACGTGAGCCTATGTCCCCTCCTTAATCCTATCCAACTTCAATCCTTGTTTTCACAAATCCTTATTCCTTCGAAGTGTTTCGCGAGTATTTTTTTACTTGTTCGAGAGTGTAAAGTGTGTTCCTCTCTGACCAGAGTATTCCAGGAGTATTCCAGGTACAAGCAGGCGACCTTCTCTGTAAAGGTAAAATATTTTTATAATACTCTATTCATATATAAGTAAGAAATACTCTAAAATATTAAAGTAATTTTTTAGATTTTTTTAAACAAAATTTCAAATTAAATAAATAATATATTAAATATAATTTTCTTTACAATATTTGTATAAAAAATATTTTAAATTCTCTATATTATTTTACTAATAATATCTTTTTTCTCTTTTCAGGTAGGTGCTCGTCCTACTAATATTAACATTTAGAGTAAGTCTTTGATTTTCTTATTTTCTGAAAATCAAATACTTTACCTTTGGGTAACGGGTAGATGTGTACTTCTTTATTGTTAAAGATACAGATGTACAGACCTACTTCAGGGGCTGGCGTACCTGCCCACGTGAGCCTATGTCCTTTTCCTTAATCCTATCCAACTTCAATCCTTATTTTCACAAATCCTTATTCCTTCGAAGTGTTTCTCGAGTATTTTTTTACTTGTTCGCGAGTGTAAAGTGTGTTCCTCTCTGACCAGAGTATTCCAGAGTATTCCAGGTACAAGCAGGCGACCTTCTCTGTAAAGGTAAAATATTTTTAGAATACTCTATTCATATATAAGTAAGAAATACTCTAAAATATTAAAGTAATTTTTTAGATTTTTTTAAACAAAATTTCAAATTAAATAAATAATATATTAAATATAATTTTCTTTACAATATTTGTATAAAAAATATTTTAAATTCTCTATATTATTTTACTAATAATATCTTTTTTCTCTTTTCAGGTAGGTGCTCGTCCTACTAATATTAACATTTAGAGTAAGTCTTTGATTTTCTTATTTTCTGGAAAATCAAATACTTTACTTTGAGTAACGGGTAGATCTGTACTTCTTTATTGTTATAAATAAAGATGTACAGACCTACTTCAGGGAGCTGGCAGTACCTGCCCACGTGAGCCTATGTCCCCTCCGTAATCCCTCTATCCAACTTCAATCCTTGCTTTTTCACAAATCCTTATTCCTTCGAAGTGTTTCGCGAGTATTTTTTTACTTGTTCGAGAGTGTAAAGTGTGTTCCTCTTCCCCCCCCCCCCCCCCCCTGACCAGAGTATTCCAGGAGTATTCCAGGTACAAGCAGGCGACCTTCTCTGTAAAGGTAAAATATTTTTATAATACTCTATTCATATATAAGTAAGAAATACTCTAAAATATTAAAGTAATTTTTAGATTTTTTAAACAAAATTTCAAATTAAATAAATAATATATTAAATATAATTTTCTTTACAATATTTGTATAAAAAATATTTTAAATTCTCTATATTATTTTACTAATAATATCTTTTTTCTCTCTTTCAGGTAGGTGCTCGTCCTACTAATATTAATATTTAGAGTAAGTCTTTGATTTTCTTATTTTCTGAAAATCAAATACTTTACCTTTTGAAGTAACGGGTAGATGTGTACTCTCTTTATTGTTATAAATAAAGATGTACAGACCTACTTCAGGGGCTGGCGTACCTGCCCACGTGAGCCTATGTCCTTTTTCCTTAATCCTATCCAACTTCAATCCTTATTTTCACAAATCCTTATTCCTTCGAAGTGTTTCTCGAGTATTTTTTTACTTGTTCGCGAGTGTAAAGTGTGTTCCTCTCTGACCAGAGTATTCCAGGAGTATTCCAGGTACAAGCAGGCGACCTTCTCTGTAAAGGTAAAATATTTTTATAATACTCTATTCATATATAAGTAAGAAATACTCTAAAATATTAAAGTAATTTTTTAGATTTTTTTAAACAAAATTTCAAATTAAATAAATAATATATTAAATATAATTTTCTTTACAATATTTGTATAAAAAATATTTTAAATTCTCTATATTATTTTACTAATAATATCTTTTTTCTCTTTTCAGGTAGGTGCTCGTCCTACTAATATTAACATTTAGAGTAAGTCTTTGATTTTTCTTATTTTCTGGAAAATCAAATGCTTTACCTTTAGGTAACAGGTAGATCTGTACTTCTTTATTGTTATAAATAAAGATGTACAGACCTACTTCAGGGGCTGGCGTACCTGCCCACGTGAGCCTATGGCCTTTCCTTAATCCTATCCAACTTCAATCCTTCTTCTTACAAATCCTTATTCCTTCAGAAGTGTTTCGCGAGTATTTTTTTACTTGTTCGCGAGTGTAAAGTGTGTTCCTCGTCCGACCAGAGTATTCCAGGTACAAGCAGGCGACCTTCTCTGTAAAGGTAAAATATTTTTAGAATACTCTATTCATATATAAGTAAGAAATACTCTAAAATATTAAAGTAATTTTTTAGATTTTTTTAAACAAAATTTCAAATTAAATAAATAATATATTAAATATAATTTTCTTTACAATATTTGTATAAAAAATATTTTAAATTCTCTATATTATTTTACTAATAATATCTTTTTTCTCTTTTCAGGTAGGTGCTCGTCCTACTAATATTAACATTTAGAGTAAGTCTTTGATTTTCTTATTTTCTGGAAAATCAAATACTTTACCTTTGGGTAACATGTAGATCTGTACTTCTTTATTGTTATAAATAAAGATGTACAGACCTACTTCAGGGGCTGGCGTACCTGCCCACGTGAGCCTATGGCCTTTCCTTAATCCTATCCAACTTCAATCCTTCTTCTTACAAATCCTTATTCCTTCAGAAGTGTTTCGCGAGTATTTTTTTACTTGTTCGAGAGTGTAAAGTGTGTTCCTCGTCCGACCAGAGTATTCCAGGTACAAGCAGGCGACCTTCTCTGTAAAGGTAAAATATTTTTAGAATACTCTATTCATATATAAGTAAGAAATACTCTAAAATATTAAAGTAATTTTTTAGATTTTTTTAAACAAAATTTCAAATTAAATAAATAATATATTAAATATAATTTTCTTTACAATATTTGTATAAAAAATATTTTAAATTCTCTATATTATTTTACTAATAATATCTTTTTTCTCTTTTCAGGTAGGTGCTCGTCCTACTAATATTAACATTTAGAGTAAGTCTTTGATTTTCTTATTTTCTGGAAAATCAAATACTTTACCTTTGGGTAACGGGTAGATCTGTACTTCTTTATTGTTATAAATAAAGATGTACAGACCTACTTCAGGGGCTGGCGTACCTGCCCACGTGAGCCTATGTCCTTTCCTTAATCCTATCCAACTTCAATCCTTGTTTTCACAAATCCTTATTCCTTCGAAGTGTTTCGCGAGTATTTTTTTACTTGTTCGCGAGTGTAAAGTGTGTTCCTGTCTGACCAGAGTATTCCAGGAGTATTCCAGGTACAAGCAGGCGACTTTCTCTTTAAAGGTAAAATATTTTTATAATACGCTATTCATATATAAGTAAGAAATACTCTAAAATTTTAAAGTAATTTTTTAGAAAAAAAATTTCAAATAAAATAAATAATATATTAAATATAATTTTCTTTACAATATTTGTATAAAAAACATTTTAAATTCTCTATATTATTTTACTAATAATATCTTTTTTCTCTTTTTCAGGTAGGTGCTCGTCCTACTAATATTAACATTTAGAGTAAGTCTTTGATTTTCTTATTTTCTGGAAAATCAAATTCTTTACCTTTGCGTAACGGGTAGATCTGTACTTTTTTATTGTTATAAATAAAGATGTACAGACCTACTTCAGGGGCTGGCGTACCTGCCCACGTGAGCTTATGTCCTTTCCTTAATCCTATCCAACTTCAATCCTTATTTTCACAAATCCTTATTCCTTCGAAGTGTTTCTCGAGTATTTTTTTCTTGTTCGCGAGTGTAAAGTGTGTTCCTGTCTGACCAGAGTATTCCAGGAGTATTCCAGGTACAAGCAGGCGACTTTCTCTTTAAAGGTAAAATATTTTTATAATACGCTATTCATATATAAGTAAGAAATACTCTAAAATTTTAAAGTAATTTTTTAGAATTTTTTAAAAAAATTTCAAATAAAATAAATAATATATTAAATATAATTTTCTTTACAATATTTGTATAAAAAACATTTTAAATTCTCTATATTATTTTACTAATAATATCTTTTTTCTCTTTTTCAGGTAGGTGCTCGTCCTACTAATATTAACATTTAGAGTAAGTCTTTGATTTTCTTATTTTCTGGAAAATCAAATTCTTTACCTTTGCGTAACGGGTAGATCTGTACTTTTTTATTGTTATAAATAAAGATGTACAGACCTACTTCAGGGGCTGGCGTACCTGCCCACGTGAGCTTATGTCCTTTCCTTAATCCTATCCAACTTCAATCCTTATTTTCACAAATCCTTATTCCTTCGAAGTGTTTCTCGAGTATTTTTTTTCTTGTTCGCGAGTGTAAAGTGTGTTCCTGTCTGACCAGAGTATTCCAGGAGTATTCCAGGTACAAGCAGGCGACCTTCTCTTTAAAGGTAAAATATTTTTATAATACGCTATTCATATATAAGTAAGAAATACTCTAAAATTTTAAAGTAATTTTTTAGAATTTTTTAAAAAAAATTTCAAATAAAATAAATAATATATTAAATATAATTTTCTTTACAATATTTGTATAAAAAACATTTTAAATTCTCTATATTATTTTACTAATAATATCTTTTTTCTCTTTTCAGGTAGGTGCTCGTCCTACTAATATTAACATTTAGAGTAAGTCTTTGATTTTCTTATTTTCTGGAAAATCAAATACTTTACCTTTGGGTAACGGGTAGATCTGTACTTTTTTATTGTTATAAATAAAGATGTACAGACCTACTTCAGGGGCTGGCGTACCTGCCCACGTGAGCTTATGTCCTTTCCTTAATCCTATCCAACTTCAATCCTTATTTTCACAAATCCTTATTCCTTCGAAGTGTTTCGCGAGTATTTTTTTCTTGTTCGCGAGTGTAAAGTGTGTTCCTGTCTGACCAGAGTATTCCAGGAGTATTCCAGGTACAAGCAGGCGACCTTCTCTGTAAAGGTAAAATATTTTTAGAATACTCTATCCATATATAAGTAAGAAATACTCTAAAATAATAAAGTAATTTTTTAGATTTTTTAAAGCAAAATTTCAAATAAAATAAATAATATATTTAATATAATTTTCTTTACAAAATTTGTATAAAAAACATTTTAAATTCTCTATATTATTTTACTAATAATATCTTTTTTCTCTTTTCAGGTAGGTGCTCGTCCTACTAATATTAACATTTAGAGTAAGTCTTTGATTTTCTTATTTTCTGGAAAATCAAATTCTTTACCTTTGCGTAACGGGTAGATCTCTACTTTTTTATTGTTATAAATAAAGATGTACAGACCTACTTCAGGGGCTGGCGTACCTGCCCACGTGAGCCTATGTCCTTTCCTTAATCCTATCCAACTTCAATCCTTATTTTCACAAATCCTTATTCCTTCGAAGTGTTTCTCGAGTATTTTTTTCTTGTTCGCGAGTGTAAAGTGTGTTCCTGTCTGACCAGAGTATTCCAGGAGTATTCCAGGTACAAGCAGGCGACCTTCTCTGTAAAGGTAAAATATTTTTAGAATACTCTATCCATATATAAGTAAGAAATACTCTAAAATAATAAAGTAATTTTTTAGATTTTTTTAAGCAAAATTTCAAATAAAATAAATAATATATTTAATATAATTTTCTTTACAAAATTTGTATAAAAAACATTTTAAATTCTCTATATTATTTTACTAATAATATCTTTTTTCTCTTTTCAGGTAGGTGCTCGTCCTACTAATATTAACATTTAGAGTAAGTCTTTGATTTTCTTATTTTCTGGAAAATCAAATTCTTTACCTTTGCGTAACGGGTAGATCTGTACTTTTTTATTGTTATAAATAAAGATGTACAGACCTACTTCAGGGGCTGGCGTACCTGCCCACGTGAGCCTATGTCCTTTCCTTAATCCTATCCAACTTCAATCCTTATTTTCACAAATCCTTATTCCTTCGAAGTGTTTCTCGAGTATTTTTTTTCTTGTTCGCGAGTGTAAAGTGTGTTCCTGTCTGACCAGAGTATTCCAGGAGTATTCCAGGTACAAGCAGGCGACTTTCTCTTTAAAGGTAAAATATTTTTATAATACGCTATTCATATATAAGTAAGAAATACTCTAAAATTTTAAATCAAATTTTTCGAATTTTTTAAAAAAAATTTCAAATAAAATAAATAATATATTAAATATAATTTTCTTTACAATATTTGTATAAAAAACATTTTAAATTCTCTATATTATTTTACTAATAATATCTTTTTTCTCTTTTCAGGTAGGTGCTCGTCCTACTAATATTAACATTTAGAGTAAGTCTTTGATTTTCTTATTTTCTGGAAAATCAAATTCTTTACCTTTGCGTAACGGGTAGATCTGTACTTTTTTATTGTTATAAATAAAGATGTACAGACCTACTTCAGGGGCTGGCGTACCTGCCCACGTGAGCCTATGTCCTTTTCTTAATCCTATCCAACTTCAATCCTTATTTTCACAAATCCTTATTCCTTCGAAGTGTTTCTCGAGTATTTTTTTCTTGTTCGCGAGTGTAAAGTGTGTTCCTGTCTGACCAGAGTATTCCAGGAGTATTCCAGGTACAAGCAGGCGACTTTCTCTTTAAAGGTAAAATATTTTTATAATACGCTATTCATATATAAGTAAGAAATACTCTAAAATTTTAAAGTAATTTTTTAGAATTTTTTAAAAAAAATTTCAAATAAAATAAATAATATATTAAATATAATTTTCTTTACAATATTTGTATAAAAAACATTTTAAATTCTCTATATTATTTTACTAATAATATCTTTTTTCTCTTTTCAGGTAGGTGCTCGTCCTACTAATATTAACATTTAGAGTAAGTCTTTGATTTTCTTATTTTCTGGAAAATCAAATACTTTACCTTTGGGTAACGGGTAGATCTGTACTTCTTTATTGTTATAAATAAAGATGTACAGACCTACTTCAGGGGCTGGCGTACCTGCCCACGTGAGCCTATGTCCCCTCCTTAATCCTATCCAACTTCAATCCTTGCTTTCACAAATCCTTATTCCTTCGAAGTGTTTCGCGAGTATTTTTTTACTTGTTCGAGAGTGTAAAGTGTGTTCCTCTCTGACCAGAGTATTCCAGGAGTATTCCAGGTACAAGCAGGCGACCTTCTCTGTAAAGGTAAAATATTTTTATAATACTCTATTCATATATAAGTAAGAAATACTCTAAAATATTAAAGTAATTTTTTAGATTTTTTTAAACAAAATTTCAAATTAAATAAATAATATATTAAATATAATTTTCTTTACAATATTTGTATAAAAAATATTTTAAATTCTCTATATTATTTTACTAATAATATCTTTTTTCTCTTTTCAGGTAGGTGCTCGTCCTACTAATATTAACATTTAGAGTAAGTCTTTGATTTTCTTATTTTCTGGAAAATCAAATACTTTACCTTTGGGTAACGGGTAGATGTGTACTTCTTTATTGTTATAAATAAAGATGTACAGACCTACTTCAGGGGCTGGCGTACCTGCCCACGTGAGCCTATGTCCTTTCCTTAATCCTATCCAACTTCAATCCTTATTTTCACAAATCCTTATTCCTTCGAAGTGTTTCGCGAGTATTTTTTTACTTGTTCGCGAGTGTAAAGTGTGTTCCTCTCTGACCAGAGTATTCCAGGAGTATTCCAGGTACAAGCAGGCGACCTTCTCTGTAAAGGTAAAATATTTTTATAATACTCTATTCATATATAAGTAAGAAATACTCTAAAATATTAAAGTAATTTTTTAGATTTTTTTAAACAAAATTTCAAATTAAATAAATAATATATTAAATATAATTTTCTTTACAATATTTGTATAAAAAATATTTTAAATTCTCTATATTATTTTACTAATAATATCTTTTTTCTCTTTTCAGGTAGGTGCTCGTCCTACTAATATTAACATTTAGAGTAAGTCTTTGATTTTCTTATTTTCTGGAAAATCAAATACTTTACTATTTGGGTAACAGGTAGATCTGTACTTCTTTATTGTTATAAATAAAGATGTACAGACCTACTTCAGGGGCTGGCGTACCTGCCCACGTGAGCCTATGGCCTTTCCTTAATCCTATCCAACTTCAATCCTTCTTCTTACAAATCCTTATTCCTTCAGAAGTGTTTCGCGAGTATTTTTTTACTTGTTCGCGAGTGTAAAGTGTGTTCCTGTCCGACCAGAGTATTCCAGGTACAAGCAGGCGACCTTCTCTGTAAAGGTAAAATATTTTTAGAATACCTATTCATATATAAAACGAAAATACTCTAAAATATTAAAGTAATTTTTTAGATTTTTTAAACAAAATTTCAAATTAAATAAATAATATATTAAATATAATTTTCTTTACAATATTTGTATAAAAAACATTTTAAATTCTCTATATTATTTTACTAATAATATCTTTTTTCTCTTTTCAGGTAGGTGCTCGTCCTACTAATAATAACATTTACAGTAAGTCTTTGATTTTCTTGTTTTCTGGAAAATCAAATACTTTACCTTTGGGTAACGGGTAGATCTGTACTTTTTTATTGTTATAAATAAAGATGTACACACCTACTTCAGGGGCTGGCGTACCTGCCCACGTGAGCCTATGTCCCCTCCTTAATCCTATCCAACTTCAATCCTTGATTTCACAAATCCTTATTCCTTCGAAGTGTTTCGCGAGTATTTTTTTACTTGTTCGCGAGTGTAAAGTGTGTTCCTGTCTGACCAGAGTATTCCAGGAGTATTCCAGGTACAAGCAGGCGACCTTCTCTGTAAAGGTAAAATATTTTTATAATACTCTATTCATATATAAGTAAGAAATACTCTAAAATATTAAAGTAATTTTTTAGATTTTTTTAAACAAAATTTCAAATTAAATAAATAATATATTAAATATAATTTTCTTTACAATATTTGTATAAAAAATATTTTAAATTCTCTATATTATTTTACTAATAATATCTTTTTTCTCTTTTTCAGGTAGGTGCTCGTCCTACTAATATTAACATTTAGAGTAAGTCTTTGATTTTCTTATTTTCTGGAAAATCAAATACTTTACCTTTGGGTAACGGGTAGATGTGTACTTCTTTATTGTTAAAGATACAGATGTACAGACCTACTTCAGGGGCTGGCGTACCTGCCCACGTGAGCCTATGTCCTTTCCTTAATCCTATCCAACTTCAATCCTTATTTTCACAAATCCTTATTCTTTCGAAGTGTTTCTCGAGTATTTTTTTACTTGTTCGCGAGTGTAAAGTGTGTTCCTCTCTAGGCCAGAGTATTCCAGGAGTATTCCAGGTACAAGCAGGCGACCTTCTCTGTGAAGGTAAAATATTTTTATAATACTCTATTCATATATAAGTAAGAAATACTCTAAAATATTAAAGTACTTCTTGAGATTTTTTTAAACAAAATTTCAAATATATTAAAATATAATTTTCTTTACAATATTTGTATAAAAAAATATTTTAAATTCTCTATATTATTTTACTAATAATATCTTTTTCTCTTTCAGGTAGGTGCTCGTCCTACTAATATTAACATTTAGAGTAGAGTAGCACTGAGTTTCTTGCTTTTCTGGAAAATCATAATACTTTACTTTTAAGGTAACAGGTAGATACATATGACTTCTTTATTGTTATAAATAAAGATGTACAGACCTACTTCAGGGGTATGGCGTACCTGCCCCACGTGAGCCTATGTCCCCTCCTTAATCCCTCTATCCAACTTCCAATCCTTGTTTTCACAAATCCTTATTCCTTCGAAGTGTTTCGCGAGTATTTTTTTACTTGTTCGAGAGTGTAAAGTGTGTTCCTCTTCCCCCCCCCCCCCCCCCCTGACCAGAGTACATTCCAGGAGTATTCCAGGTACAAGCAGGCGACTTTCTCTGTAAAGGTAAAATATTTTTATAATACTCTATTCATATATAAGTAAGAAATACTCTAAAATATTAAAGTAATTTTTTAGATTTTTTAAAAAAATTTCAAATTAAATAAATAATATATTAAATATAATTTTCTTTACAATATTTGTATAAAAAATATTTTAAATTCTCTATATTATTTTACTAATAATATCTTTTTTCTCTTTTTCAGGTAGGTGCTCGTCCTACTAATATTAACATTTAGAGTAAGTCTTTGATTTTCTTATTTTCTGAAATCAAATACTTTACCTTTGGGTAACGGGTAGATGTGTACTTCTTTATTGTTATAAATACAGATGTACAGACCTACTTCAGGGGCTGGCGTACCTGCCCACGTGAGCCTATGTCCTTTCCTTAATCCTATCCAACTTCAATCCTTATTTTCACAAATCCTTATTCCTTCGAAGTGTTTCTCGAGTATTTTTTTACTTGTTCGCGAGTGTAAAGTGTGTTCCTCTCTGACCAGAGTATTCCAGGAGTATTCCAGGTACAAGCAGGCGACCTTCTGTAAAGGTAAAATATTTTTATAATACTCTATTCATATATATAAGTGAGAAATACTCTAAAATATTAAAGTAATTTTTAAGATTTTTTTGAAAACAAAATTTCAAATTAAATATAATGATATATTAAATATATGTTTTCTTTAAAATGTTTGTATAAAAAATATTTTAAATTCTCTATATTATTTTACTAATAATATCTTTTTTTCTCTTTTCAGGTAGGTGCTCGTCCTACAGGGGCTGGCGTACCTGCCCACGTGAGCCTATGTCCTTTCCTTAATCCTATCCAACTTCAATCCTTATTTTCACAAATCCTTATTCCTTCGAAGTGTTTCGCGAGTATTTTTTTACTTGTTCGCGAGTGTAAAGTGTGTTCCTGTCCGACCAGAGTATTCCAGGTACAAGCAGGCGACCTTCTCTGTAAAGGTAAAATATTTTTAGAATACTCTATTCATATATAAGTAAGAAATACTCTAAAATATTAAAGTAATTTTTTAGATTTTTTTAAACAAAATTTCAAATTAAATAAATAATATATTAAATATAATTTTCTTTACAATATTTGTATAAAAAATATTTTAAATTCTCTATATTATTTTACTAATAATATCTTTTTTCTCTTTTCAGGTAGGTGCTCGTCCTACTAATATTAACATTTAGAGTAAGTCTTTGATTTTCTTATTTTCTGGAAATCAAATACTTTACCTTTGGGTAACGGGTAGATCTGTACTTCTTTATTGTTATAAATACAGATGTACAGACCTACTTCAGGGGCTGGCGTACCTGCCCACGTGAGCCTATGTCCCCTCCTTAATCCTATCCAACTTCAATCCTTGCTTTCACAAATCCTTATTCCTTCGAAGTGTTTCGCGAGTATTTTTTTACTTGTTCGCGAGTGTAAAGTGTGTTCCTGTCTGACCAGAGTATTCCAGGAGTATTCCAGGTACAAGCAGGCGACCTTCTCTGTAAAGGTAAAATATTTTTATAATACTCTATTCATATATAAGTAAGAAATACTCTAAAATATTAAAGTAATTTTTTAGATTTTTTTAAACAAAATTTCAAATTAAATAAATAATATATTAAATATAATTTTCTTTACAATATTTGTATAAAAAATATTTTAAATTCTCTATATTATTTTACTAATAATATCTTTTTTCTCTTTTCAGGTAGGTGCTCGTCCTACTAATATTAACATTTAGAGTAAGTCTTTGATTTTCTTATTTTCTGGAAAATCAAATACTTTACCTTTGGGTAACGGGTAGATGTGTACTTCTTTATTGTTATAAATAAAGATGTACAGACCTACTTCAGGGGCTGGCGTACCTGCCCACGTGAGCCTATGTCCTTTCCTTAATCCTATCCAACTTCAATCCTTATTTTCACAAATCCTTATTCCTTCGAAGTGTTTCGCGAGTATTTTTTTACTTGTTCGCGAGTGTAAAGTGTGTTCCTGTCTGACCAGAGTATTCCAGGAGTATTCCAGGTACAAGCAGGCGACCTTCTCTGTAAAGGTAAAATATTTTTATAATACTCTATTCATATATAAGTAAGAAATACTCTAAAATATTAAAGTAATTTTTTAGATTTTTTTAAACAAAATTTCAAATTAAATAAATAATATATTAAATATAATTTTCTTTACAATATTTGTATAAAAAATATTTTAAATTCTCTATATTATTTTACTAATAATATCTTTTTTCTCTTTTCAGGTAGGTGCTCGTCCTACTAATATTAACATTTAGAGTAAGTCTTTGATTTTCTTATTTTCTGGAAAATCAAATACTTTACTTTTAGGTAACAGGTAGATCTGTACTTCTTTATTGTTATAAATAAAGATGTACAGACCTACTTCAGGGGCTGGCGTACCTGCCCACGTGAGCCTATGGCCTTTCCTTAATCCTATCCAACTTCAATCCTTCTTCTTACAAATCCTTATTCCTTCAGAAGTGTTTCGCGAGTATTTTTTTACTTGTTCGCGAGTGTAAAGTGTGTTCCTGTCCGACCAGAGTATTCCAGGTACAAGCAGGCGACCTTCTCTGTAAAGGTAAAATATTTTTAGAATACTCTATTCATATATAAGTAAGAAATACTCTAAAATATTAAAGTAATTTTTTAGATTTTTTTAAACAAAATTTCAAATTAAATAAATAATATATTAAATATAATTTTCTTTACAATATTTGTATAAAAAACATTTTAAATTCTCTATATTATTTTACTAATAATATCTTTTTTCTCTTTTCAGGTAGGTGCTCGTCCTACTAATATTAACATTTAGAGTAAGTCTTTGATTTTCTTATTTTCTGGAAAATCAAATACTTTACCTTTGGGTAACGGGTAGATCTGTACTTCTTTATTGTTATAAATAAAGATGTACAGACCTACTTCAGGGGCTGGCGTACCTGCCCACGTGAGCCTATGTCCCCTCCTTAATCCTATCCAACTTCAATCCTTGCTTTCACAAATCCTTATTCCTTCGAAGTGTTTCGCGAGTATTTTTTTACTTGTTCGCGAGTGTAAAGTGTGTTCCTGTCTGACCAGAGTATTCCAGGAGTATTCCAGGTACAAGCAGGCGACCTTCTCTGTAAAGGTAAAATATTTTTATAATACTCTATTCATATATAAGTAAGAAATACTCTAAAATATTAAAGTAATTTTTTAGATTTTTTTAAACAAAATTTCAAATTAAATAAATAATATATTAAATATAATTTTCTTTACAATATTTGTATAAAAAATATTTTAAATTCTCTATATTATTTTACTAATAATATCTTTTTTCTCTTTTCAGGTAGGTGCTCGTCCTACTAATATTAACATTTAGAGTAAGTCTTTGATTTTCTTATTTTCTGGAAAATCAAATACTTTACCTTTGGGTAACGGGTAGATGTGTACTTCTTTATTGTTATAAATAAAGATGTACAGACCTACTTCAGGGGCTGGCGTACCTGCCCACGTGAGCCTATGTCCTTTCCTTAATCCTATCCAACTTCAATCCTTATTTTCACAAATCCTTATTCCTTCGAAGTGTTTCTCGAGTATTTTTTTACTTGTTCGCGAGTGTAAAGTGTGTTCCTCTCTGACCAGAGTATTCCAGGAGTATTCCAGGTACAAGCAGGCGACCTTCTCTGTAAAGGTAAAATATTTTTATAATACTCTATTCATATATAAGTAAGAAATACTCTAAAATATTAAAGTAATTTTTTAGATTTTTTTAAACAAAATTTCAAATTAAATAAATAATATATTAAATATAATTTTCTTTACAATATTTGTATAAAAAATATTTTAAATTCTCTATATTATTTTACTAATAATATCTTTTTTCTCTTTTCAGGTAGGTGCTCGTCCTACTAATATTAACATTTAGAGTAAGTCTTTGATTTTCTTATTTTCTGGAAAATCAAATACTTTACTTTTGGTAACAGGTAGATCTGTACTTCTTTATTGTTATAAATAAAGATGTACAGACCTACTTCAGGGGCTGGCGTACCTGCCCACGTGAGCCTATGTCCTTTCCTTAATCCCTATCCAACTTCAATCCTTATTTTCACAAATCCTTATTCCTTCGAAGTGTTTCGCGAGTATTTTTTTACTTGTTCGCGAGTGTAAAGTGTGTTCCTGTCCTGACCAGAGTATTCCAGGAGTATTCCAGGTACAAGCAGGCGACCTTCTCTGTAAAGGTAAAATATTTTTAGAATACTCTATCCATATATAAGTAAGAAATACTCTAAAATATTAAAGTAATTTTTTAGATTTTTTAAACAAAATTTCAAATTAAATAAATAATATATTAAATATAATTTTCTTTACAAATATTTGTATAAAAACATTTTAAATTCTCTATATTATTTTACTAATAATATTCTTTTCTCTTTTCAGGTAGGTGCTCGTCCTACTAATATTAACATTTAGAGTAAGTCTTTGATTTTCTTATTTTCTGGAAAATCAAATACTTTACCTTTGGGTAACGGGTAGATCTGTACTTTTTTATTGTTATAAATAAAGATGTACAGACCTACTTCAGGGGCTGGCGTACCTGCCCACGTGAGCCTATGTCCTTTCCTTAATCCTATCCAACTTCAATCCTTATTTTCACAAATCCTTATTCCTTCGAAGTGTTTCGCGAGTATTTTTTTACTTGTTCGCGAGTGTAAAGTGTGTTCCTGTCTGACCAGAGTATTCCAGGAGTATTCCAGGTACAAGCAGGCGACCTTCTCTGTAAAGGTAAAATATTTTTATAATACTCTATTCATATATAAGTAAGAAATACTCTAAAATATTAAAGTAATTTTTTAGATTTTTTTAAACAAAATTTCAAATTAAATAAATAATATATTAAATATAATTTTCTTTACAATATTTGTATAAAAAATATTTTAAATTCTCTATATTATTTTACTAATAATATCTTTTTTCTCTTTTCAGGTAGGTGCTCGTCCTACTAATATTAACATTTAGAGTAAGTCTTTGATTTTCTTATTTTCTGGAAAATCAAATACTTTACCTTTGGGTAACGGGTAGATCTGTACTTTTTTATTGTTATAAATAAAGATGTACAGACCTACTTCAGGGGCTGGCGTACCTGCCCACGTGAGCCTATGTCCTTTCCTTAATCCTATCCAACTTCAATCCTTATTTTCACAAATCCTTATTCCTTCGAAGTGTTTCGCGAGTATTTTTTTACTTGTTCGCGAGTGTAAAGTGTGTTCCTGTCTGACCAGAGTATTCCAGGAGTATTCCAGGTACAAGCAGGCGACCTTCTCTGTAAAGGTAAAATATTTTTATAATACTCTATTCATATATAAGTAAGAAATACTCTAAAATATTAAAGTAATTTTTTAGATTTTTTTAAACAAAATTTCAAATTAAATAAATAATATATTAAATATAATTTTCTTTACAATATTTGTATAAAAAATATTTTAAATTCTCTATATTATTTTACTAATAATATCTTTTTTCTCTTTTCAGGTAGGTGCTCGTCCTACTAATATTAACATTTAGAGTAAGTCTTTGATTTTCTTATTTTCTGGAAAATCAAATACTTTACCTTTGGGTAACGGGTAGATCTGTACTTCTTTATTGTTATAAATAAAGATGTACAGACCTACTTCAGGGGCTGGCGTACCTGCCCACGTGAGCCTATGTCCCCTCCTTAATCCTATCCAACTTCAATCCTTGCTTTCACAAATCCTTATTCCTTCGAAGTGTTTCGCGAGTATTTTTTTACTTGTTCGAGAGTGTAAAGTGTGTTCCTCTCTGACCAGAGTATTCCAGGAGTATTCCAGGTACAAGCAGGCGACCTTCTCTGTAAAGGTAAAATATTTTTATAATACTCTATTCATATATAAGTAAGAAATACTCTAAAATATTAAAGTAATTTTTTAGATTTTTTTAAACAAAATTTCAAATTAAATAAATAATATATTAAATATAATTTTCTTTACAATATTTGTATAAAAAATATTTTAAATTCTCTATATTATTTTACTAATAATATCTTTTTTCTCTTTTCAGGTAGGTGCTCGTCCTACTAATATTAACATTTAGAGTAAGTCTTTGATTTTCTTATTTTCTGGAAAATCAAATACTTTACCTTTGGGTAACGGGTAGATGTGTACTTCTTTATTGTTATAAATAAAGATGTACAGACCTACTTCAGGGGCTGGCGTACCTGCCCACGTGAGCCTATGTCCTTTCCTTAATCCTATCCAACTTCAATCCTTATTTTCACAAATCCTTATTCCTTCGAAGTGTTTCTCGAGTATTTTTTTACTTGTTCGCGAGTGTAAAGTGTGTTCCTCTCTGACCAGAGTATTCCAGGAGTATTCCAGGTACAAGCAGGCGACCTTCTCTGTAAAGGTAAAATATTTTTATAATACTCTATTCATATATAAGTAAGAAATACTCTAAAATATTAAAGTAATTTTTTAGATTTTTTTAAACAAAATTTCAAATTAAATAAATAATATATTAAATATAATTTTCTTTACAATATTTGTATAAAAAATATTTTAAATTCTCTATATTATTTTACTAATAATATCTTTTTTCTCTTTTCAGGTAGGTGCTCGTCCTACTAATATTAACATTTAGAGTAAGTCTTTGATTTTCTTATTTTCTGGAAAATCAAATACTTTACCTTTGGGTAACATGTAGATCTGTACTTCTTTATTGTTATAAATAAAGGTGTACAGACCTACTTCAGGGGCTGGCGTACCTGCCCACGTGAGCCTATGGCCTTTCCTTAATCCTATCCAACTTCAATCCTTCTTCTTACAAATCCTTATTCCTTCGAAGTGTTTCGCGAGTATTTTTTTACTTGTTCGCGAGTGTAAAGTGTGTTCCTGTCCGACCAGAGTATTCCAGGTACAAGCAGGCGACCTTCTCTGTAAAGGTAAAATATTTTTAGAATACTCTATTCATATATAAGTAAGAAATACTCTAAAATATTAAAGTAATTTTTTAGATTTTTTTAAACAAAATTTCAAATTAAATAAATAATATATTAAATATAATTTTCTTTACAATATTTGTATAAAAAATATTTTAAATTCTCTATATTATTTTACTAATAATATCTTTTTTCTCTTTTCAGGTAGGTGCTCGTCCTACTAATATTAACATTTAGAGTAAGTCTTTGATTTTCTTATTTTCTGGAAAATCAAATACTTTACCTTTGGGTAACGGGTAGATCTGTACTTCTTTATTGTTATAAATAAAGATGTACAGACCTACTTCAGGGGCTGGCGTACCTGCCCACGTGAGCCTATGGCCTTTCCTTAATCCTATCCAACTTCAATCCTTCTTCTTACAAATCCTTATTCCTTCGAAGTGTTTCGCGAGTATTTTTTTACTTGTTCGCGAGTGTAAAGTGTGTTCCTGTCCGACCAGAGTATTCCAGGTACAAGCAGGCGACCTTCTCTGTAAAGGTAAAATATTTTTATAATACTCTATTCATATATAAGTAAGAAATACTCTAAAATATTAAAGTAATTTTTTAGATTTTTTTAAAAAAAATTTCAAATAAAATAAATAATATATTAAATATAATTTTCTTTACAATATTTGTATAAAAAATATTTTAAATTCTCTATATTATTTTACTAATAATATCTTTTTTCTCTTTTCAGGTAGGTGCTCGTCCTACTAATATTAACATTTAGAGTAAGTCTTTGATTTTCTTATTTTCTGGAAAATCAAATACTTTACCTTTGGGTAACGGGTAGATGTGTACTTCTTTATTGTTATAAATACAGATGTACAGACCTACTTCAGGGGCTGGCGTACCTGCCCACGTGAGCCTATGTCCTTTCCTTAATCCTATCCAACTTCAATCCTTGTTTTCACAAATCCTTATTCCTTCGAAGTGTTTCGCGAGTATTTTTTTACTTGTTCGCGAGTGTAAAGTGTGTTCCTGTCTGACCAGAGTATTCCAGGAGTATTCCAGGTACAAGCAGGCGACTTTCTCTGTAAAGGTAAAATATTTTTATAATACTCTATTCATATATAAGTAAGAAATACTCTAAAATATTAAAGTAATTTTTTAGATTTTTTAAAAAAAATTTCAAATTAAATAAATAATATATTAAATATAATTTTCTTTACAATATTTGTATAAAAAATATTTTAAATTCTCTATATTATTTTACTAATAATATCTTTTTTCTCTTTTCAGGTAGGTGCTCGTCCTACTAATATTAACATTTAGAGTAAGTCTTTGATTTTCTTATTTTCTGGAAAAATCAAATACTTTACCTTTGGGTAACGGGTAGATGTGTACATCTTTATTGTAATAAATAATGAAGTACAGACCTACTTCAGGGGCTGGCGTACCTGCCCACGTGAGCCTATGTCCTTTCCTTAATCCTATCCAACTTCAATCCTTGTTTTCACAAATCCTTATTCCTTCGAAGTGTTTCGCGAGTATTTTTTTACTTGTTCGCGAGTGTAAAGTGTGTTCCTGTCTGACCAGAGTATTCCAGGAGTATTCCAGGTACAAGCAGGCGACTTTCTCTGTAAAGGTAAAATATGTTTATAATACTCTATTCATATATAAGTAAGAAATACTCTAAAATATTAAAGTAATTTTTTAGATTTTTTAAAAAAAATTTCAAATTAAATAAATAATATATTAAATATAATTTTCTTTACAATATTTGTATAAAAAATATTTTAAATTCTCTATATTATTTTACTAATAATATCTTTTTTCTCTTTTCAGGTAGGTGCTCGTCCTACTAATATTAACATTTAGAGTAAGTCTTTGATTTTCTTATTTTCTGGAAATCAAATACTTTACCTTTGAGTAACGGGTAGATGTGTACTTCTTTATTGTTATAAATACAGATGTACAGACCTACTTCAGGGGCTGGCGTACCTGCCCACGTGAGCCTATGTCCTTTCCTTAATCCTATCCAACTTCAATCCTTGTTTTCACAAATCCTTATTCCTTCGAAGTGTTTCGCGAGTATTTTTTTACTTGTTCGCGAGTGTAAAGTGTGTTCCTGTCTGACCAGAGTATTCCAGGAGTATTCCAGGTACAAGCAGGCGACTTTCTCTGTAAAGGTAAAATATTTTTATAATACTCTATTCATATATAAGTAAGAAATACTCTAAAATATTAAAGTAATTTTTTAGATTTTTTTAAAAAAAATTTCAAATTAAATAAATAATATATTAAATATAATTTTCTTTACAATATTTGTATAAAAAATATTTTAAATTCTCTATATTATTTTACTAATAATATCTTTTTTCTCTTTTCAGGTAGGTGCTCGTCCTACTAATATTAACATTTAGAGTAAGTCTTTGATTTTCTTATTTTCTGGAAATCAAATACTTTACCTTTGGGTAACGGGTAGATGTGTACTTCTTTATTGTTATAAATACAGATGTACAGACCTACTTCAGGGGCTGGCGTACCTGCCCACGTGAGCCTATGTCCTTTCCTTAATCCTATCCAACTTCAATCCTTGTTTTCACAAATCCTTATTCCTTCGAAGTGTTTCGCGAGTATTTTTTTACTTGTTCGCGAGTGTAAAGTGTGTTCTGTCTGACCAGAGTATTCAGGAGTATTCCAGGTACAAGCAGGCGACTTTCTCTGTAAAGGTAAAATATTTTTATAATACTCTATTCATATATAAGTAAGAAATACTCTAAAATTTTAAAGTAAATTTTTTTCGATTTTTTGAAAAAATTTCAAATAAAATAAATAATATATTAAATATAATTTTCTTGTACAATATTTGTATAAAAACTACTTTAAATTCTCTATATTATTTTTACTAATAATATACTTTTTCTTTTTTCAGGTAGGTGCTCGTCCTACTAATAATAACATTTCGATTAAATTATTAATTGAAATAAATAATTAAAAAAAATTTAAAATTTATTCATATGCAATTTCGTTATCTTTGTCTTTTTCTAAATTTAATATCAGATATTGGTTATAAACAAAATCGCCTTTATATTTTCAGTTTAATAAATTTATTTCACATGGATAGATAATTAAATTCTAATTTTGGTTAAATAAATAACATTCAAGAATAAATAATTAAATAATAATCCCCTTCTATTTGAATATTCACTTCTAAACTTCAATATATTTTATGTTTCTGATCTAATACATGGATCCATATAGATCGAACTTTCTCTCATCTTTACGATTTATTTCTATTCTACACATTTTTTATTCAATTTGCTTCTTAAATCCAAATATTTCTCGGAATTTTTATACACAATGTCGAATGTGTTTAGAGACTTTGATTCGATACAAATGCAGTATTGGAGACATTGTATTTGTTTCGGAAAATGTCTTTCAACAATTTACCCGACTTTTTTAATCTCAAGTGTAGACATATTTTGCTACAAATAACATGTCTCCTATTTGTTTCAAAATACGTCTACTCTTGAAATTTTCATTATTTTTGTCTTTCAAATTTCAAATTGTATTTCTCATTGTCTTAGGCATTTGAAAATATTTAAAATTATTAGTCTATGAATATATTATGTAATTTACAATCAAAATTATATTAATGATCTCCTTTTAATGATTATTTATTTATCTATCCATGTGGGGGGTGGCGACAGCTGCCTTCTCGTGGTGCCCCCTGTTCTCACTAAACAGCTGTCTATGTCTCTGTATAAATCAACTATGGAGACATAATCATATATAATAATAATTACATTTGCATAATTTTTTACATACACTACTCAATCCCGTTAATGATAATAGCCAATTTCAAAATCGCAATTTTAAATTTTATTAAATCCCGCAAATTACAATTAGCTTATATAATGGTTAAAATTTTATTTAAATCACAATTAATTAATTATAATTATTTAAAAATTTAAATTTAAACAAAATTTAAACCTTTAATAAATTTATTCTCAAAAATAGAAACTTTAACAGTACCAATATTTTCTATTTATTAATTAATTAAAATCTTTTATTAAATCCCGCAAATTATAATTAGCTTTTATAAAGATTGAAATTTTATTTAAATCGAAATTAATTTAATTATAATTGTTTAAATTTTAGTTTTAAACAAAAATTTAAGCATATTCATACGTTTATTCTCAATAAAAATTTTTAAAGAAAAAATAAAAACCGACTTCAAAAAAATTAAGTGCAACAAATAAAAAATTTTTAAGAAAAAATAAAAACCGACTTCAAAAAATTAAGTGCAACAAATATAAAAATACACTAAAAGGTATAAAATAATTATTATCTTATTTAGTTACAACTAAACGACGAAATATTAACAATGAAATTACTTTTTAAAGTCGGTGCCAAACAAACTATACCTATAAGCGAGCGTACCCGCCAAACGTACTAAGTAAGATCCGTCGAGTGCGATTCATAAAAGGTATATGTTTGGCACCAACTTCAAAAAGTAATTTCGTGTTAATATTTCGTCGTTTAGTTGTAACTAAATAAGATAATAATTATTTTATACCTTTTAGTGTATTTTTATATTTGTTGCACTTAATTTTTGAAGTCGGTTTTTATTTTTTTCTTAAAAATTTTTATTTTTCTCTTTTTAGTGATGTTATTAATAGTGATTATATCATCAGAACTTGACCAAATTAATACGACACCATCCCTAAGACACCCCTTTCGGATAAAAAAAGAACCATCGAAATCGGTTCATAAACAAAGAGGTTAGGTCTAAACAAACCTAAACAAACCTAATAAAAAAGGTCTAATACCTATGAAAAAAAATCGAAAAAAAAATGGGACCAATCGGAAGCTAGACTGGACCCAATGCAAAAAAAATTTTCAAAATCGGTTGACAATTGGCGGAGATATGAGGTAACATAGGCACAAAAAAAAAAAAAAAATAAAAAATAAAAAAAAATAAAAAAAAAAAAAAAAAAAAAAAAAAATTCAATCGAATAGAGAACCTCCTCCTTTTTTGAAGTCGGTTAAAAATAGAACCTTTAACAGTTACATATATTTTCTATTTATTAATTAATTAAAATATTTTATTAAATCCCGCAAATTATAATTTACCTATATTTTTTTGTTATGGTTTTTTTAAAAATATTATAAAAAATTCTTGTTTAAATTTCATAACTAAAATTCATGCAAAAAATAATCTATTATATATGAAATTTGAAATATTTATATTCAACTGAAATTACAAAGGAAATTTTCCTACATGATTGGGTCTAAGAATTACTAATATAATTTTAATAAGTAATAAATACAATGTCTAAGTGGATATTATTTTCTAAATTAAATGGGTTTTGGATAAAATTCGCACAAATTATTATTAAAGATAAAAGTAAATAAATATTCATTTACTATCAGTTAAGATTTCTAGGACACTTGTTTCAGATTAAAATTAAAAAAATAAAAGAGGTAATTTTTTTTATTATTATATATTCGACTGAGTTTAGAAATTTTCAGAATAATAAATAAATAGTTTGATTTTGAGTTTTTATTTTATTTCAAATTGAATGAATTTATTTTTGAAAATTTTTAAAACTCTTTTGTAAAAGAGTACGTTCAGAAAGGAACGGTAGGTCAAAATATGAAAATTCTTGCTCTTGGAGCAAACTCAACCAAATTTTGTATACATAATCTGTGGGTCACTAGAAGGATAGAAATTGAAAAACTCTCAGGAGACAATATATTTTTGTTAGAAGAGGGGGGGGGGGGGTTGGTAGCCTGGGAACCATTTTTGGCTTTCATGGCTCATAATCCATTAGGCTCTCAATCTGAAGACACGTGCTCCAAACCTTCACTTCTCGAGAAATCAAATACCTATGTAAGTACCATGTTCTCTAATTATCAATCTCTCTTAAATTGAAGAGGACAATAAAAGAGTGTGTCTTCTGCTGGAAAAATAAATTTTTAATTTATTTATAACGAAAATATACATTAATTCCTTTGTAATAGACTGATAAAGAGGGGAAAACTCGAAACTATAGCTCGTTATAAATGAATCAAAAATGTATTTTTCCTGCAAAAGACACAAACTCTTTTATTAACCGACTTCAAAAAAGGTAGAGGTTCTCTATTCGACTGAATTTTTTTTTTTTTTGTCTATGTTACCTCAAATCTCCGCCAATTGTGATCCGATATTGATTTTTTTTTTCATTGGGTTCAGTCTAGCTTTCGATTGATCCCGTTTTTTTCATTGGTATTGGACCTTTTTTGCCATGTTTGTTCAGGCATAACTTCTTTGTTTATGAACCGATTTTATTTTTAAGTTATTATTATTTTATTTGTTCCATTTAATTTTTTTGAAGTCGGGTTTTTTTTTTATAATTGTCTCCTTCAATTTATAAAAATTCTGCTACTCTCGGCAAAAAGACATTTTAAATTTAATACTATTATTAATACCACTTTAATCTAAAATGTATTTCAATTAAAATTCATGTAAAATATTTTTTTTTTCAAATTCAGTGCGGCTCTCTAGTAATTTTAATGACTTTGTAATGTAGGTATTTGACGAGAAATAATTTGAGCTATTAAGTTGAAATTATTATATATAAACGATTATTCTACAAATACAAAGTAGTTTACTAAATTTCAGCTCATTAGCTTAAAATTTTTACATTTTTTTTTTTACTGATTTTACTTACTGAGAAATTTTGATTGAAACAATTTCCTTTATTCAGTATTTTTTACATGCTTTATATTAGCTTCAACCTAAAAAGTAAAAAAATAAATGCTTCTAAAAAGTACAAAATAATGTAATACTTAATCAAAAATGTGGCTTATAGAGAAATGCTTGCGGATTTTAACAGAATGAAATCTATTTATTTTTATTATTAATATTTTTTTTATCTAAATTTAATTTATATTGAGTAGGTAAACAATTATTTTTATAGAGAAATGCTTGCAGGAATTTAACAGAATTGAAATCTATTTGATTTTATTATTAATATTTTTTTTTAAATGTTTGCGGAATTTAACAGAATGAAATGTATTTATTTTTATTATTTTTTTATATAATTTAATTTATATTGAATAGGTAAACAATTATTTTTATACAGAAATGTTAATTTCCGCAAACATTTCTCTATAAAAATAATTAAGCCTAAAAAGTAAAAAACACGCTTCTAAATAGTACAAAATAGTAATGTAATAAACATAAAGTCAAAAAGATTGGGGCATTTTGATGAAATTAATTAAAAGTACATGCTTCTACGGACAACACTTTTTGACTTTATTACATTACTATTTTGTACTATTTAGAAGCTTGTTTTTTAGTTTTTAAAAATATAATTTATTTAATATTTATTTTTGCTCGAATTCCGTTCAGTAAAGTACAACGGCAAATATTAAAGGTTATTTCTTTTTTAACCGACTTCAAAAAAGGAGGAGGTTCTCAATTCGACTGAATTTTTTTTTGTGTCTATGTTACCTCATATCTTCGCCAATTGTGAACCGATTTTCATGATTTTTTGCATTGGGTTCAGTCTAGTTTCCGATTGGTCCCGTTTTTTTTTCATTGGTATTGGACCTTTTTTGATATGTTTGTTCAGGCATAACTTCTTTGTTTATTAACTGATTTTCATGATTCTTTTTTTAATGGAAAGAGGGTATATTAGGGGTGATACCATATTAATTTGGTCAAGTTCTCAAGATATGATCAATGATGAAATAACGTAAATCTCCAATTCTTATGACCAAATAATCGAAATTATAATAAATAAAATCTTTTATAAAAAACAATATTAAAACGTTCATTTAAAACCCGCAAACGTTTCGAGAGAATTTCTATATTTATGAATTGAATTTTTTTTATCATTTTCTGATTCATTCGCCCGACGCTTTCTCTTATGAGATGCATGGAAGGTATTATATTAAGTCACTATTAATAACATAACTAAAAAGAGAAAAATAAAAATAATGTTTATAAAAAAAAAAATCGACTTCAAAAAAATTAAATGCAACAAATAAAATAATAATAATTTAAAAATCAAATAAATTACACTAACAGGTATAAAATAATTATCTTATTTAGTTCCAACTAAACGACGAAATATTAGCATGAAATCACTTTTTGAAGTCGGTTCCAAACATACATTTTATGAATCGCACTCGAAGGACCTTACTTAGTACTTTTGGCGGGTACGCTCGCTTATATAGTTTGTTTGGCACCGACTTCAAAAAGTAATTTATTTATTTATTTATTTCATTTTTCAACGGCTAGAAGCCTCAATTTACAAAATTATATATTACATACACAAGAATATATTACAATATTGATTAAATACAACAACACATTACACAATTATACCATAGCATTATATAGGGTCCGCCATCTAACGTTTTTTTTTCAACTAGTGCTTATTTCGTGAATGGTAACACTTAGCTCATGTTTGATTTGACAGATAATTAGTTTTATCCTTCCGCTGAACGAATATGGTTGTGTATACGCTTAAACAACGCTGGGAAAAGCTTCGCTAATTGGGCCTGCGATCGACTTACAGAAGATGCCGATTTTGCCAAAAAAATCATCTTTACAGATGAAGCTCATTTTGATCTTGGCGGGTATGTAAACAAGCAAAATTGTCGCATTTGGGGCACAGAAAACCCGCACGCATACATTGAAAATCCGACGCACCCAAAACGAGTCACTGTTTGGTGCGGATTTTGATCCAGAGGCATAATTGGGCCATTTTTCTTCGAAAATGAGCAAGGAGTGGCCGTTACAGTCAATGGCGATCGTTATCGGGCCATGTTGAACGAATTTTTGTTCACAAAAATTGAAGAGGAGGATATTGGCAACATTTGGTTTCAACAGGACGGCGCTACGTGCCACACAGCCGAAGCTACACTCGATGTTTTGCGCCCTGTTTTTGAAGATCGCATTATCAGCCGCAGAGCTGATGTCGTTTGGCCACCTCGGAGCTGCGATTTGACACCGTTGGACTATTATTTGTGGGGTGCCGTCAAAGATAAGTGTTACGCCGACAATCCAGAGACAATTGACGCTTTAAAGGACAATATTCGTGAAGCCATTGGTGAAATACAGCTGCACACAATCGATAATGTGCTTAAAAATTGGACCGATCGTGTAGGCTACTGAATGGCCAGCCGAGGCAGCCATTTGAATGAAATTATTTTCCATTATTAACCGGAAGGATTGTATTTTCAAATAAAAAAAGAAATCTGAGAAAATATTCAGTAGTTTTTTTTAATAGCATTTAAAAAAAAAAAAAGTTATTTGGCGGACCCTATATTAGTTATTCATAAATTAGTGTGAGCGTCTTGAATAAAGCCGCTACCTTATTGATTTCCAAAGAAAATTCCTGAGGATTAACCAATTTTGGTGCCAACTCATTGTAACAATGGCAGAGTCTGAACACTGGATTTCTTTCAGGATGTCTACCAGTAGGCATCTCTGGATAGAATGACATTCTTCTTCTTAATGCATAATTGGGGCTATGTAGAGGAAAGAGAGCAGTAAGCTCTGTACATTTTACCTGGCCCGACATAATTTTATATATAAATATGCAATCAGAGGCGATCATACATGAATTTACAGAAGCTAGGCAGAACGACTCAGCAGCAAGAGTGTAGTCATGATTAAATCTTGACATTGGATTATCAGTAAGGGATGTTAATTTTCTTAGAACTTTGTGCTGAACTCTCTCAATCCTATCAATGTCCCCCCTCGAATTCGGTCTCCAAATAGCAGATGCATACATAATTATAGATTTAGTTAGAGTTGAATATAGGTATTTAATCACATCAGGACTTTTGAATGACTTAGTGCTACGAGATATAAAACCCCAACTCTGATTAGCTCTACCCCCCACATATGTGATGTGCTGTTTAAAGGTGATTTTGGAGTCGAAAATAACTCCAAGGTCTTTAATAGAGTTAACTCTAATACAGGTAGTGCCATTTTCGAGTATATAATTGAATTTAAAGTGGCTAGGTTGTTTAGAAAAACTAATAGTAAAACATTTATCAAAGTTTAGGAAAAGCAGGTTCGCATTACACCAATTTATTATTTTATTCAAGTCAGATTGCATTCTTAGGCAATCTTGTTCAGTGGAAATCTCTAAAAATAGCTTTATATCATCCGCAAATAATAATACATTACAAAATTCAGATATGTTTGCTAAGTCATTAATAAATAATAAAAATAGTAATGGACCAAGATGACTGCCTTGGGGAACACCAGATGGAGCAATAAACTTGTGTGATTTTGTACCTTTAATTTGTACATAAGAGTTTCTCTCGAATAGATAATCGCCAAGCCATCTAATTATAGAAGAAGATAAATTATATTTGCTTAGCTTTAATAATAGTATTTTGTGGTGGGTTACATTTTTCGGCCCACCAAAAAACGTATTCAGAACGACAAATTTGGAATTGCAGGCGACAAAAAAAATATACAACGACCAAAAATTGATAAAACGACAAAACATGTAAACAAACGGCAATTATTGCAATTTCAGATCGAAATATGTATTGGCACTACAAATTACTGGCAAACCACGTCCGTTCAAAATTTGACAGAAAATTTAAGGTTATATAAACTATACAAACCATGTAAAAATATCCTGATAAAGATTGCGTATATTTTATCAAGGTAATATATATATAAATATAAAACATTTTTTAAAAAAATTTTTATTTTTATTTTTTACCCTTACAGTATAATGGAAGAAATTTTTTGTTTGGAAGATTATGAGGAGGATGAAAATAATGAAAATGTCAATTTCAAAGTAAAGTCATTAAGGAAAAGAACTAAAGGACGTAACTCGCATTTTGTAAAAGATTTTAAAGAATCATCAGAAGCAGAAGAATATATCAAAAATGAAAATTCATGGTGCAAAACATCAAAAAAGAACACCTTAGATGGTGAAAAAGTAGAATTTCGATGTAAGTACGGAAAATATCGGAAGCGTGAGTGCCCCGCAGCCATTTATTTATTGTATCATGCATCAAGTATGAAAGTTTCTCTTTTTACAACGAACTGTAAACATCTACATTTCAAAAATAATCCTGTCCGTGGGTTAGACCACAGTACAAAAAAATTTATTGAAGAGCTATACAAAAACCTAATGCAATATTAGCTGCATTTAGAAAAGAAAATATTGCAGAACCACCCAAAACGCGATTATCAAATTTTTTACGCTTATTAAGAGCAAATACATATGGGCCAAGTACTATTACTGGGAATGAACTCAATGAATGGTGTAAAGAAAAAAGTGCCATACCAGATGACATGGATAAGATATTTGTTTTGGACTTTTTAGTAAATTATGATTATGAAAATCAAGACATTAAAATTGTTTTGTCGACAAAAAGATTGTTAGAAAATATAAATAAATCTTGTATGGTACAAACTGATACAACTTACAAGTTAATCTGGCAGGGTTACCCATTAACAATTATGGGAAGTAGTGACAAAAATAAAACTTTTCATCCATTTGTTGTATCAGTTTGTAACACAGAAAACGAAAATGATTTTTCATTTATATTTTCTGCAATTCACAAATATAATAATACATGGAAACCAACCATATTACTTGCCGATGAAAGTAATACTATTACAAATGGTTTTAACAAAATATTTAATGGCCCTAATGTTAGGTTAATGTGCTATTTCCATTTTATACAAGCAATAGCAAAAAAATTAAGGATGGTAAAAAATTCTGCTGAAATAAAAAGTGATATTAGTATGCTACAACTTTGTAATAGCGTGCATATTTTTGAAAAAGCTTGTCAATTATTTTCATTAAAATGGTGTAACATGCAGCCTGACATTGATATATTCTTAGAATATTTTCAGGAGGAATGGTTAAAAAAAATTCAAATTGGTACGAAGGAGCAGCTCTTAGTTATCCAAGTACTAATAATGGTATAGAGGCAACAAATGCTGTCATAAAAAATAGATCTGTGTCGTAGGACACCGGATAGGAACGAAGTTCCTTATTATAAAAATATTAATTTTAAGTTCTATTCTAGGTATAAAGAAAAATAATTATTCGGGTATCATCATCATTGAGTATACAGTCCTAAGACTGGTTTGATGCAACAATCCGTCTCCACTCGACTCTGTCCCCCGCCAGCTGTTTAACCTCTCTAAATGTCTGGCAGTTTATATAAATAAGGAAGAGTGTGGAGGACGATTACAGAAGATGTTCCATCCACCACAACTTTTATACTTCGGTTTGTCAGAAAGCTTTCAATCCATTTGCGAAGTGTTGGTGTGAATCCAAAGGCTGGTAGTTTGGCAAGAAGATTTTTGTTGCCAAACCTGGTCAAAAGCTTTGGAGATATCAAGGAGCTACAGCGAGGGTTTCTTTTCCGGCCTCTAGAGTATTGTTCAAGGTGTGGGTGACATAGGTTAAGATGTCGCCTGTGGAACGATTTTGTCTGAATCCATATTGCCTATCGTGAATTAATTTATTGTTTTCTAAGTGATGAAGGACGTGTTGGTTTATGACTAATTCCATTAATTTGGAAAGAACAGAGGTGATCGAGATAGGCCTGTAATTAGAGATTTGTGATGTGTCTCCTTTTTTAGGAATAGGTGTTACTCTGGCTATTTTCCAGCTTTTGGGGAATATGCTCGACTCGTAAGAGAGTTGGAATAGCTTGGATAAGATAGGGGGCAAGTTCAGGGGCGCATTTTTTAATGAGAATTGGTGGGATAAGTTATCGGGGCCTGCGGCGGATTTTGGAATTTAATTTATTAATGGCTTTTATGATAATTTGGGGCCTGAAAATTATTTTGCCCATGAGGTTGGTTTGGGGGGTATAAGTGGGCGGGTTAAGCCCTTTTGTCATCTAAAGTGGAGTTAGTTGCGAAATAGGATGCTAGTGATTCGGCTTTTTCAGCGGGGGTCGTGGCTACTGAACCATTTGGGTGAAAGAGGGGCGGAAGTGAGGGGGACGCGAAATTTCTATTTATTGCCTTGTGTAACGAGAAAAAGGCCCGTTTTCCATTGGGGCAAGATGCGAGACGGTCAGCTATCCTCTGGTCGAATGATTTCTTTGCCTCAGAGATGATTTTTTTGCATGAGTTTCGCGACTTGGTAAATGCAGCTCGGTCACATTCTAGCTGTGAAAGTTGCCATTTCTGAAAAGATTTGTTTTTCACGGACGGAATCTGCGCATTGTCTACCAAACCAAGGCTTAGAATCCTTGTTCCCTTTAATCAATTTTGAGGGGATATAGGTTTCTAAGCCTATTTGAATTGCCTCGTTAAGGGCGTCTGCGAATTCTGAAGCGTTTTTATCTCTGATGCAGAGTTTTCATCCATTTTGTTGTATCAGTTTGTAACACAGAAAACGAAAAATGATTTTTCATTTATATTTTCTGCAATTCATAAATATAATAATACATGGAAACCAACCATATTACTTGCCGATGCAAGTAATGCTATTACAAATGGTTTTAACAAAATATTTAATGGCCCTAATGTTAGGTTAATGTGCTATTTCCATGTTATACAAGCAATAGAAAAAAATTAAGGATGGTAAAAAATTCTGCTGAAATAAAAAGTGATATTAGTATGCTACAACTTTGTAATAGCGTGCATATTTTTGAAAAAGCTTGTCAATTATTTTCATTAAAATGGTGTAACATGCAGCCTGACATTGATATATTCTTAGAATATTTTCAGGAGGAATGGTTAAAAAAAATTCAAATTGGTACGAAGGAGCAGCTCTTAGTTATCCAAGTACTAATAATGGCATAGAGGCAACAAATGCTGTCATAAAAAAAGAACACACATTAAGAGAACGTCTACCTGTAGGGCAATTTTTAAATAATCTTGACAATCTTTTGTTAAAATGGTCTAAAGAGAGAGATCCTCTTTTACCAAATTATAAAGAATTTTCTCTTAGACCGACCATTTCCATGAAAGATTGGACCGAAGCATATCAATGGGTATTATTAAACAAAAATGTAAGAATTTTAGATGATAAGTTTTATATTTCATCTTCAAATTGTGAAGCCGAAGCCATTTTTACGGAACTGTTTACTAAGTTTACAGAAAACAATTGGGATACATTCGACGACTTTAAAAAAATTAATTTTAGTATTTGGGTGATTGAAAAGAAATATGATGAATTTGTGTGTTCCTGTCCTTCATTTATGAAAAATTATAAATGTAAGCATGTTTTAGGACTTAAAATTCGACTGAAAATGGTAAACGTTCCTCAAGAAGCCAAAACTATGCCATTGGGTAATAAACGTAAAAGGGGAAGACCTGCAAAAGCTAGAAAGGCTTTAATTGTTCAGAATTGACAAATATATTGCATTCTCACTCATATTATACGTTTAATGACTTAATGTGCATTATTTACCAAATATTTTAGTTATTTTATTTTGATTATTGCCAGTATTATTTACAATTATATTTGTATTATTATATTTACATTAGATTTAATTATAATATTTACTAATTTTCTTAAATATATTTATTTACAATTATATTTATATTTACATTTGACTTATTTATATATGTATATGTTTAATCGTTTTGTTTTGTTAAATAAATTTGCTATAAATGTTTATTTTATATTATATATATATATATATATATATTATTTACAATTATATTTACATTTGACTTAATTATAATGTATACTCGTTTTGTTAAATAAATTTACTATAAATAAATTTCTGGTTTATTTATTATTTATTACTTAATAATAAATAAGCATCTGTATACAAGTAGTGCAAATAAGGAAAATATAACCTATAAATTTGACGGTTGTCGATTGTCGCTTTAAAATCTATTTTTGTTTTGCTTAAAACATAATTTGTCGTGACATGAATAGTTTGTAAGGATATCTAATTTGTCGTGCTAAATACCTAATTTGTCGTTAATTTTACTACTTTTACAGCTGACAATTTGTCGTGTAAATTACGGTTTTTGATGGGCTATTATTTATTCCCCTTTTAATAATACCTCGCAAGTATTCCGCCCGTTTGAATTCTGGATTAAAAAAGTAGTTACTTTTTTTAGGAAATGCTTATAATTATATTAAAAATAAACTAGATTGACAGTTTAACGGTTAAACATAGACTAAACGATTAATATATTTGTGGCTAGATGGCGTCAACGAACAAGCAAGTAAGCAAGTTTGTAGCAAGTTAGACAAAAACTTATTAATTCACCCTTGAACATTCAAGATTGCTGCAAAATTACCACAAACTTATCTTGTCATATTTGACATGACAATTTAAAGCCAAACAAAAGTTAAGTTTGCGGCAAGTCCAATTGCTATCTGGGCAAACTCAACCAAATTTTGTATACATAATCAGTGTGCTCCCTAGGAGTTTAAAAATACAAAAACTAACCCCCTCCCCTACATGATTATAAACAATTTTATTAAATATTAATGTGAGTGAGGGCCAAGTTGTATGGAAAAGTCAAGTGGATGGCCACATCAGAACACGTCAGCTTATTTTGTGTCTAAGTTTACTTCAGGGTCTGGCATCCCTGTTCTTTTATAAAAAGAATCATGTCCTATCCCTAATCCTATCCAAATTTAATCCGTGTGTGTTCACAAACCTTTATCCTTCGAAACCGAAATCTATCGCGAGTATATTTTTATTTGTGAGTGTATGATCCTGCTTACTCAGTATCCAGGTTCAGGCAAAGAGAATAAATCTCCGAAACGTCGGCTTTAAATAAAAAAAGATAGTTAGCTCATAAACTAGTGTGAATATAAAACGAAATTCTAATGTAGTTTAGGTGCATTGAGATTAAAAGCTAATTTGATTTTGGTTGAAATCGAATCCAAAATTAAGGGGGGTATAAATTAAAATAATAAGATTTTCGAACTAAAAAAAACAAAAAAAAAACAAGAAAAATAAAATATATACCTATATAGACTATAAAATGAACCTATAATAAATCAGCTGACGTGTTCTGATGTGGCCATCCACTTGACTTTACCAGACAACCTGGCCTCTCACTTTATATTTAATATTTAATAAAATTATTTATAACCATGTAGGGGAGGGGGTTAGTTTTTTGCATTTTTGGACCCCTGGGGGCACACTGATTATGCATACAAAATTTGGTCGAATTTGGTACAAGAGCCTATATTTTCATTTTTTGATCCTACACCCCCCCCCAATTTTGGGGGGGGGTTAGTTTTTCATTTTTAGATTACTGTGGGCCCACTGATTATGTATACAAAATTTCGTTGAGTTTGATACAAGGGCTTAGATTTTCATGTTTTGACCCTACACCCCGCCCCCCTATTTTGGGCGGTTAGTTTTTCCATTTTTAGACTTCTGGGGTCCCACTGATTATGTATACAAAATTTGGCTGAGTTTGCTCAAATGGCTTAGATTTTTAATTTTTAACCCCTCCTCCACCCCCACCCCCTTAATTTTGGGTCGATATGCACCAAAATCTAATCAGCTCTTAATCTCAATGGACCAAAACTACGTGTTAAATTTGGTTTCGATATTCACACTAGTTTTTGAGCTAGCTCGTCCACAAAATTTGGTAACGCACAGACTAACTAACTGACAGACTAAGTACAGACATTTTGACAAAAAAATTATTATCTCAAAAAATATAATTTTTTCAATGTTCACTTATTAGGGCTTTTTTGTAGAGCGAAATGCCATATTTTCGCTCAATTTTTGTAATCAAAATAGTTTCAGCCGTTTTTGAGATATTTCAAAAAAAAAAGATGGATGATTACAATACTTGACCATACCCTCTATGGTAAAGTAAAAAGAGAGTTTTTTATTTTTTTCGGAGGCCGAAATTGAAGAGGTTCAAAAAAATAAAACTATCAATCAGTATAAGTTGTAGACACTATAATCCAGTGGTCGTCAACCTGCAGCCTAAAATTTATCTTTTGAAACTATTTTTTTGTTAAATAATAAATTGAAAGGAAAAATAAATTAATTTTTTAAATTTAGACGAAAAATATATAATATAAATATAAATATATATTATACTGAGTCAGCCGCGGATCCAGATCTCTGATTTGGGGGGGGGGGGGGCCTCGCCGGTATATATGATCTACTTTTGATCTCGGAAGTGTGTCCGATCGAATTGTCCAACCGGGGGGGGGGGGGGGCGGGGCAGACGACCCCCCCCACACACACATAGAACTTTATTTTCTTCAATTTTAAAATTTAATGTTATAAAAAAAAAAATTAAATAAACACATAAAAAATGTTGATCTCCAATGCTTTGGGGGGGGGGGGGGGTCCGCGCCCATTGCCCCACCCCCCCTGGATCCGCGCATGTACTGAGGTTAATATTTATTTGATAGAGATTTTCTTTAGGAGACGGACTGGTATAAATATGCAATTGGATGTTGATGAAAGCAGTCCACGGTGGTTGTAAAAAATAAGACTATAGAGGTTTTATTATTTTACATTTATTTGTTAAACCGACGTTTCGGAGATTTATTCTCTCCTTCTTCAGGGTAACAAAAAGTCAATGAAAGTAGTTCAAAACATAGTTACTTTCTGTCTCCTTTGACAATGCCAAAAAAACATTATAAAATTTTTTTTCATCTCGAATAGAAAATTCTCGAATTGCTTGTTACTTTGTTTTCTATTCGAGATGAAAAAAAAATTTTATAATGTTTTTTGGCATTGTCAAAGGAGACAGAAAGTAACTATGTTTTGAACTACTTTCATTGACTTTTTGTTACCCTGAAGAAGGAGAGAATAAATCTCCGAAACGTCGGTTTAACAAATAAATGTAAAATAATAAAACCTCTATAGTCTTATTTTTTACAACCACCGTGGACTGCTTTCATCAACATCCAATTGTTAATATTTATTATTTATTTAGCAATTGTTTTGAAATTGGCGGCTTAAGAGTGGCACGCCTGACTTGTTCTGATTGGATAATGCCTTGAGATTTTTGATGTCAGGATGACGGCTGTCATTTTTCAAATATTTACAATAACATGGATCGAGACGAGATGTTTCAAATCGAATTCCTTAAAAATGAATTAATAATATCAACTTATATACATGGAATTTGACGTTTTAAACATTAAACCATCTATTTATTATAGGGGTAGGTAATACAAATCTATTTTATTTTTCAGATGTATTATTTTTTGATCTATTTAAAAGAGAAAATTAAATAAACTACTATAAAAACAAGATGAAAAGTTAACCCTAAAATAGAAGAATATTTGTATTTTCAGAAGAAATAATTTATTTAAGGTAAGATTAATTTTTTTATTCAATTTCTCCTTCTTTTAATCTTATCTGAATAGGTATATAAACCAGTTGCTTGACAGGTGTCACATACACCGCTGAACCCGAGGGGTGAACCGCGATTGGAATTAGGTGTACACCGTCTTTGGAATTACTTTGGAATTCATTAGATAATCTATTATCTTCTACTTGGAAATGAAAGTGGAAGTGGATGTAAGTGTACACAATTTTAGATCGCCGTTCACCCCTCGATTATAATAAGGGGACCAACTATTTTTTGTTCAAAAAGAGTACATTTTGCAAGTATTTCATAGTAGAAAAAAAAGAAGGAAAAACGATAAAAACTTTATTTTCTTTTAAAAACCTATTTTTCTTCGGAGTGGATTTTTTTTGCTAAATGAGGATGTTCGTCTAATAATGTAGCCACATCCGAACAACTTTCATTTTGCATATTAAATTTGACTGTTAAGACGGCAGATAATGTTTTTACAGAAAGTTGCGACTTCTCACTGCTCCAATTATCATTCCCTAGTGAAAATACCCTTTCAACAGCAGCATTAGTGCCTGGACAACATAAGGAAATTTCTATTAAAACTTTTAAATTTTCATCTGGGACGCTATTAGAGTAATCGAGGGCTAGGGGTCTATTTCTATTTCTCTTCAACGATATATCGAGCTATCCCCCCCTTCTTCTTCTTCTTTAAAAAAAAAGCTGCTGCCTTGTAGTTCTCGACGTTGGTTCGCCAAAGGCTAGGAGAAGACAACTCTAACTACAAAACACCTGGCCCTCCAGGTTGGGGGTTGATCGATGGGCCAACAACTCATCATCATAAAACATTTAAACAGTTTTCAATCCAAACGCAAAGCCTCGGAATTCGGACGGTCAAAATAGGAAAAGACAAAGGCAACGGAAACGGCAAATGATTTTTGGTACTTGGAATGTACAAGGTATATCTACAAAACATAGAGAAGTGTTCCAGGAGCTAGAGAGACTTAAACTGGATGTGTGTGTTCTGAGCGAAACAAAGAAGAAAGGGTCAGGAATTGAAGAAAAGCAAAATTTTATCCATACAATTCAGAAACATGGGACATGAATAAAAAAACGAAAAGAAATTACAAGCGCTCGAAATGGATGCGATGAGAAGGAGTTGCAGAGTGTCGAGATTGGAGCATATCCCAAATACAACTATAAGGGACAAAATGAAAATGGAAAACGACATAATAGATAGAATAGAAAGGAAGAGATTAATATTGTATGGATACCTCAAAAGAATGCCGGAAGATAGGTGGCCTCATAAAATATGGACCTGGATGCCCACGGAAAGACGGAGGAGAAGAGAAAGACCGAGACGAACGTGGAAGCAGGGAGTAGATGAGGCAATGACCAGTAGGCAACTACAAGAGCAAGACATTCTGGATAGAGAGAATTGGCGTGTTGGATGCGGACAACGGCGCATGCTGTAGAACAAACCGCTTTATTATTATTATTATTATCTGGGATATGTTCTACTCTAAAATGCCGAAAGATTTCTACTCATCTTTAGTCAAGTTCTATTTTCTCATCGTTCCATTTCTTCAATTTTTCTTCATTTAAATATAAATTTACTCTTCGAATTTCTTCAAAGAGAAAATTGTCATTAATAATAATATCTTTTACTTCCTTCATTACAAATTCGACTGCTGAAGAAACTTCTTTCCATTCAATTTTACTATTTAGAAGGGTCCATTTGAAACAATTTAATGCTCTAAAGTTCACTATCCATTCTTCGATATATTCATAGCAAATTTTAACTTCTTTTAAAAATTCATTTTTTAAAGATTTTAAATATTTAATTAATAAAATTGAAATAAAATAATCTAAAAAAATGTTTTAGAAATACAAATGAGTATAAATTTATACAAATGAGTACTTTCAGAGTACAGGATTTGAAAAGAGTACGGTTTGCGAAAAAAGAGTACAAAACTCAGTAAATGAGTATAGTTGGTCACCTTAATTATAATCATACCTACAGTGAATGATAGGTAATTTCCTCATTCAATATAAAATACTTAATTTAAAGTTTCTATTAATTAATTATTTTAAAATTAATAAAAGAACAAAATCACTGACTAGAAAAAATTATCATTTTTTCTCTTGAAATTAATTAAAAAATCTTTTTTTAAATGTTCCTATAATTAAATTCGTCATGAGTCATTTACGTATTATTTTTGAGCCTTTGTGTATTAATATTCAAATTTCAAATGACATTGAATTTTGAGAAATTCTAAGATCATAGAATTCCTCAGATATTCTAGAAATTCTAATTAACAAGGTTTTATTAAAATTATTTTATTGAGAATGATTTCATTTAAATTAAATTTTAGGGTTTAGTGTGCAATTCCTCTTAATAGGGGCCTTAAATAAACAAAATATGTACCTAATTGAGAAAAATTCTAAAATATTATATAAAATTAAATATTCCAGCGCCTCCCAATCGATCGCAGACCCCAAAGATCGAAAACATTTTCTCTTCACCCGGGGCGCGACCACAACGAGGCCGTGTAAAGACAATTAATAACAAATTTTAAATTTAGGGAACGAAGAAAAAGATTATTTTTATTACAGACAAAAGGATGAGCCGGGATCTTTGCATGTGTACTGCAATGCTTTGTCATAAGAGGTTTACCTCCCATATCCACTAAGCTACTGATCCCTGAACCCCAACTAATACCCTTTGGGAGGCGCTGGAATATTTAATTGTTTAATTAATGAATCAAGGCCAACGCTGCGAAAAATGAACGAGGAGAGGATTAAAAAAGAAATTCCATAATTCATATAGACAAAGGGTATTAGTTTGGGTTCAGGGATCAGTAGCTTAGTGGATATGGGAGCTAATACTCTTATGACAAAGCATTGCAGTACACATGCAAAGATCCCGGGTTCGAGCCCCGGCTGATCCTTTTGTCTGTAATAAAAATATTCTTTTCTTCGTTCCCTAAATTTAAAATTATATAAAATGATTAATTATTAAGAGCTAAGATATTTCTATTTAAAAAAAAAATCAAATAAATATTATACAAAACTATCCCTCGGCTGTACCTAAAGGGCTGAAATTTTGACACTGCATTCCTATAATGAATGTGGTAAAGAGCTAAGAAGGTTATTTTTTGAAATTCGAACCCTAAAGGGGGGGGGGGGGGCAAGGACCCCAAAATGTGTTTAAAGAATTTTTCAAAATCTCTTAAAACAGAAAAGATATTCATATGGTTTAGCTTCGAAGGCATGCGCGTTGTTAAGGGGGGGGGGGCACTGCCCCCTTAGAAAACTCATCCCCCCCTAGAGAAATCGAGTCAATATCTCAATAACTATTTATGCTATGAGATTAATTTTATTCTTAAAAAAATCAATACTGTAGATCTCAAAAAAAAATTATCTTCCCATATAGCCCAGTAAATAGCGGGGGGTTTCAGCTTATATTAATTTCGGGAAAAGATTTTTTATGGTCGTTTGGTATGGTGTGGGTGTGTCAAATCTAAGTTTGCGACCTCAAAAGTCTGGGGGACAACTTTTGACCGCCGAAAAACCTCGAAATTTTCGGACTTTTTCCAGTTTTTCGCTTATAACTTGAAAATAGTTCATATTTTATAAATAACCGTTGTATAGTAAATTAAATAGAACAAATTTTTACGTTGATTAAAAAAAAGAAATGTAAAATTGGTTTAGTAGTTCGATTTTTAATGGGGATCCAAAAAACAGCCCCCAGGTTCAGTTTTGAATATGCCTAAAACTTGCACTTTTTTCGAATTTTTTCCATTTTGACCATGGAGGAGCACGTTTTCAACAAAGAAGACTCTATACATTTTAAAACTAGATTAAATTTTCTACAATTTAAACCAAGTTAATTGGATTATTAGTAACCCATGTCGCAATGAGGTTGAAATTTTGAAAAAATACAATTTTTTGCAACAAATCTCAGTTTTTCCTTCATAAAATGAAAATTTTTGGTATTTGATTCCTATCTCATTCTGTAGGAAATCTTATTGACTTGAATGTTTACTTGAACCACTTTTTGATAAAACTCTTAGATTTATAGATATCCTACATTTTCAGAACAGGATATGATCCGAATGGAAAATGCTGGATATCTATAAATCTAAGAGTTTTATCAAAAAAGTGGTCCAAGTAAACAAAATTTCCTACAGAATGAGATAGGAATCAAGTTCCTAGGATCAGTAATTTTAATTTTATGAAGGAAAAACTGCGATTTTTTGCAAAAAATTGCCCGCCACTGTGGCTGCCCCCCTAGGAAAATTCCATAATGCCTAAAGGGCTGAAATTTTGACACTGCATTCCTATAATGAAATGGATAACAGTTAAGAATGTTTTTTTTTGAAATTCGAACCTTAAAAGGGGGGGGGGAAGAACCCCAAAATGTGTTTTTAAAATTTTTCAAAATCTCTTAAACCAGAAAAGATATTCATTTGGTGGTTTTAGCTTCGAAGGTGAAGTATTAAAATTAAACAAATACAACATATTCGAGTATTTTATTTAGTGGCCCCTAAAATGAAGATATAGTCATTTTGGGGTAAATTTTTAAAATTTTTAAACTGCTTTTAAACTTTTCTAAATTTGACCCCTGAAAATGGGAGATTTTACCATAGAAGTTAGAAGGTGAAGTATTAAAATTAAAAATAAACAACAACATATTCGAGTATTTTATTCTATTTGCCCCTGAAATGGAGATATAGTCATTTTGGGGATACTTTACCTTAGTGTGAATAGTTGTTTATTGGACATGTGTTCTAGTTTATTCTAATCTTATTTATTTTATTTTTTTCAGCTCTGATTCAATCACCCTTCTTCAATAGCCGGATGCTGACTGAGGATTTGGCTCGCGAGGCCAGCCCTTTGAGGCTGACAGTGCCTGGTCGGTCAGTACGTGCCTCGCCCAAGGCAAAAGTGCTCAATATAGCCGGGTAGTGACTGAGCGAGGAGCCTCGCGAGGCTGCCTCGGGCGTTTGTCGCGGGACCGTCCTGAGTGAACGCAGGAAACGACCCGAGGCGCCTTTGAGCATTCACAAAAACCGACAACCGATGGATTGGGCCGAGGCAGCCTCAGACGAAGTAACGGCACTTTTGCCTTGGGCGAGGCACGTACTGACCGACCAGGCATTTGCCTCAAGGGGCTGGCCTCGCGAGGCAAATCCTGTCAGTATCCGACTATTGCCTAGTCTGAGGCTGCCTCGGCCCGATCCATCGGTTGTCGGTTTTTGTGAATGCTCAAAGGCGCCTCGGGTCGTTTCCTGCGTTCACTCAGGATGGTTCTGCGGCAAACGACCGAGGCAGCCTCGCGATGCTGCTCGCTCAGTCAGTATCCGGCTATTGGCGTGCGGTGACTTCTTAACCCAGGGGATGCTCTTCAAAAAAAAAGAAACCTTTTTTTTTTAAATTCTATTTTATTCTTCGCTTCTTTTTGGAAAATTCATCAATAACCGCATAATATAAGTATATATTTTTTTTTTTCAAATTTAACATTATATTTTTTAAATTGATATTACTTATACCAATTATATTATATAGAGGCATTCCACGCCAAATTGGACGGTTTGAAAAATTTTAATTTTTGATTTCCTTCATTTTTTGACATTTTTTAGTACCCATCAAAAAACTATTCCTGGTAAATTTTGAAATTTTTTTAATCAACCGGTTTAAAAGATATTGAATTTCGCTTTATACCTAGATCATATAACTTCTTCAAAAATGGTCCAAATTCAAAATTTTTTTTTTATTTTATAGAAAAAAATACAAAAAAATTATTTAGACTATTTTTATATGCGATTTTTGAGTTTGAAAATTTTTAATCTTGTTTTTGAAACTGTATCTAAGTATTATAAGTACCTACTCATCGACTTTTTTGGACAATTTTTTATTTTAAACTTCTATCCATTCTACAAATTTTAAGACCAGGTTTTGATACTGATCCGATGATCATTACAATTTTTTTTCGATTTTCCAAAAATTTATATTCGCTATTAACCATTTTATTAAAACCACGTTTTAGTATTGAGTTCTCTTTTTTTTTTAGTTATTTTGAATTGATTTTTATACATTTTTATCGTTAACAGGTGTTTAAAATAAATAATTAGTATATTAGTTTGTTAAAAGAAAATCAAAATCAAAAATCGATAAAAGACCCAAGAGTGCGTCACTGAAATTTCTGGGAGGGGGGGGGGCTGGAAATTGCTGCAAAATTAGCATTATATGTTAATAACTTCAACAAATAAACTGACACTTTCTGATGTGGCCATCCACTGGACTTTACCATAAAACCTGGCCCCTCACTTATATTTAATATTTAATAAAATTATTTATAATCATGTAGGGGGGTTAGTTTTTGCATTTTTAGTCTTCTGGGGTCCCACTGATTATGTATACAAAATTTGGTTGAGTTTGGTAAATGGCCAAGATTTTCATTTTTTGACCCAACACTCCTCCCCCCCCAATTTGGTTGGTTAATTTTGGCATTTTTAGTCTCCAGAAGGCCCACGGATTATGTATACAAAATTTGGTTGAATTTGGTACAAGGGCCGAGATTTTCATTTTTTTGACCCAACTCTGCCCCCCCCCCCCCAATTTGGCTGGTTAATTTTGACTATTTTAGTCTTCAGAGGGCCCATTGATTATGTATACAAAATTTGGTTGAGTTTGGTACAAGGGCCGAGATTTTCATTTTTTTGACCCTACTCTGCCCCCCCCCCCCAATTTGGGTGGTTAATTTAAACAATTTTAGTCTTCAGAGGGCCCATTGATTATGTATACAAAATTTGGTTCAGTTTACTCAAATGGCCTAGATTTTTAATTTTTAATTTTTACCAAATATTTTTTTCATTTCGTTAAATTTTACTTTTACTCTCACACATATATATAATAAGTGCCTGTATATAATACTATTAATAATTTGGTTAAAAACTAATCTGTGACATTGCTTTTTTTTAATTTAGGAAAAACCATCTGGCTGTAAAAATTGGATTCGAAATCATAATTTCTCTGATTTGAAGAATTAGTACAGGACCTGTCCTTTATTTAAATGGAAAAATAAGACAAAAAAAATTAATACAAGGTAATAAATCAATTAAGGTAGTTGTTTCGCGACAATACTAGCAAAAAGTTAAAGCTAGAGTATATAGAACAGACAATAAGGATTCATAATTCATAAGCCCAAAACTTTTTGCTGTTTATGTACCACTACTATCCAATCCCGTGATCGTTTGACAAATCTGGCACCATTGTAAGAGATTCAGTATTTTTATATTAAAATGACAAATGAAATACATTTTAAAAGTTAAAAAATTTCTATAAAAATCGTTTTTATTTTTTAACAAATATAATCAACGCCTACCTTACACCATATGAAAATTATAATTTTGAAAAAATCTAGCGCTTTATACATCTTTCGCTGGTTAAATAAATGCGCTGTTGCCAAATTGTTTTTAGTGTAAATTTTTTTATATCATTTTCATTATTTATTCATTATTATCTCAGAAACTGTGTTGTAACTATGAATCAAAATTGTCTTAAAATATGTATTGGTTATTGTTTAATGTTGGTTTAGTTTTTTATAACAATGATAAGAAGGGTTTCTTAATTATAATTAAATATGTATGTAAACTTTCCGATATTCCGTATAGTGCAATGTATAAGAGTCTGAAAAACTCTATTTTTGAAATTTAATATCTCCGGAACTGTATTGTTCATAAATTTCGTTTTGCCACCAATCGATGCACAAGTATTTAAATAATAATCTGTCTAAATTTCAAAAAGTCCTAAGAAAACCCATTTGGCGGAACGACTACCTTAAGAAATTTTACTACATCGATCGCCGGCAAAGAGACTTCCTATATTTAAGTTTTGTTGTGTTCTGTTTTATTTATGTATTTGTATTCCTAGTTCACCCCTTGCTTGTAAACAAGCTATTTCTACTAATAAACCTTTTCTCCTCAAGTAATCATTTTTATTCTTACAAACAACATTCTTCTATAATAATATTGGGTGGGTGGATAACTAGCTGCAAGGCCGCCTTCGGTGGGCATCTTGCTAGCCAAGGGCCTTCGCCCCCTGGACCCCCCGGTTACTTGAACACTTCCTCTCCATCCCACCGACCCTCATCCCAACCCCGGAACTTCTCACCCACCTCTGATTATCCTCCAACCCACTAAACTTATCCCCGGGACTTCCCACTGCATCCTCTGGATCCCCATCTTTCCCCATGGATCCCAACCCTCACCCATGGACCCCACATAGGTATGTTTATATAGGTACAGACATAAGCACAAATCCCCCTTAGTAGCCCCTGGACCCCCACACCATGAATCCCCTCCCTTGAACCCTGTACCTCCTGGAGCCCAACCCCACCCCTGGGGACATACAAACATACAGGGAAAAATGCCCTTTAGTAGTATGTGATGATATAGATACAGACACAGGCCCTCTAGTACCCCCACATCCCTGATTCCCTACACCCTGGGCCCAACCTTCAAACCCCTGACCCTGGACCCCCACCCCCACCCCTTGGGCGACAGACAAACATATAGGTATATAATAATAATAAGCCTTTTATTTATCATAAATATACACAAAAATTTTAATTGAAAATTAATTATTTGAAACTAGGCCCTTCCGGGCATAGGCCTCTCCAAGGAATTGCCATGCTCTTCTTTGTCTCGCAGTTCTACACCAATCCCTACCCATCATCTCCGCGATGTCGTCGCTCCATCTCGCATTTTGTCTTCCTCTTTTCCTTTTCATAGTTATTGGGCACCATTCTGTTAGTATCTTGGACCATCTATCGTCTTGACTCCTAGCCAGATGACCCGCCCATCTCCATTTATACCTTTTAATTATTATTCTCAGGTCCTCGATCCCTGTTCTTTTATACATGGATTCTGTTGTTATGAGATCTGTTCTCTTTATCTTCAAAATCGATCTTATCATGGCCCTCTGTGTTCTCTCCAATTTAAGTAGAGTTGGATAGTTTTTAAGGAATTTGGTGTTGGTACTTGGTGAAACATTTTTTAAATTATTGGATAAAAATACTTGGTAGGTTTCACATTAAGATATAAAAAAATGGTAAACAGAAAGTAACTGACCTGGATAAGTCGAAATTGAATACAAGTCAATGGTAAAATTTATTTTTTAAGATAACAAAAGGGTAAATATTCAAAATTAGTGGAGGGAGAAACAGGTAGGGAGTCTACTTTTGTTTAATTTTGAATGGCCTTTTGGAAATGAGGATTTCGAATTTGAATACAACTCAATGGTAAAATTTATTTTTAAGATAACAAAAGGGTAAATATTTAAAATTAGTGGAGGGAGAAGTCAATTATGTTTAATAATTATTTTGTATAATTTTGAATTCGAAATCCTCATTTCTCAAAAGGCCATTCAAAATTAAACAAAAGTAGACTCCCTACCTTTTCTCCCTCCACTAATTTTAAATATTTACCCTTTTGTTATCTTAAAAAAATAAATTTTACCATTGACTTGTATTCAATTTCGACTTATCCAGGTCAGTTACTTTCTGTTTCTCCTGAAGATGGGTTAGTCACCCGAAATATATATATCGAGATTAAAGATTCTCCAAAAATAAATTCGTTTTATTTTTTATATCTTAATGTGAAACCTACCAAGTATTTTTATCCAATAATTTAAGTAGAGTTTTTGCTGTAGTGCTCCAAGTCTGGGCTCCATAAATAAGTACTGGTATAATACATCTTTTGTAAACTTTAATCTTATTCATTAGAGAGATATCATTATTTTTAAAAATGTACTTTAATCCCTAGAACTTGCTCCATGATTGACTTTTTCTTCTTTTAATTTCGAGATCCATTTTATTCTTAAACGATATGACCTGTCCCAAATAAATTGCATTTTCATTAGTTCGTATTGGTGGTAAGTCATCCTTCATCTTTACATTTATACTGGGACCATCATCATCATCATTGAGTATACAGTCCTAAGACTGGTTTGATGCAACAATCCGTCTCCACTCGACTCTGTCCCCCGCCAGCTGTTTGACCTCTCTAAATGTCTGGCATCCCATATCCCCAATTATTTGGTTGAAATATTCTAATCTGGGTCTTCCCCTTCCCCTTTCTTTCCCACCTCCCCCTCCAAGATATCCCTAAGCAGTCCCCCATGTCTCAGTGTGTGCCCCATCATCTGACCTCTTCTCTTCTCCAGACTCTTCCACAAGGCTCTTCTTTCTCCGATTCATCCAAGAACTTCTTCATTTGTAATTTTATCCATCCATTTGATATTCATCATTCTTCTGTAGCACCACATTTCCGAAAGCCTCTAATCTCTTTCTCTCCGCTTTTCTAATTGTCCAGGTTTCACACCCGTACATGGCTATGCTCCATACATATGTCTTCAATAGCAACTTCCTGTTTTCTAAGCTGATTGAGGAGGAGCATAGTAGTTTTTGTTTTGAATTAAACCCCATTTTTGCTTGGGCAATTCTCGATTTAATTTCGTTTTCGCTCCTCCCATCCCATGTTATTTTACTTCCTAGGTAGCGGAATTCCTTAACTCCTTCTAGGTTTTCTTGGTTAATTTTGATGCATTCCTGTCTCGTTTGTTCATTTTTTGTACATATTAGGACCTTGGTTTTTATTCTTGTTTATTTTCATTTTGATTTCTTCTATTAGGATTTGGTTAATTCCATTCAAGGCGTCCTCTAATTCTTTTATTGCTTCCTAGAAGGGCAATGTCATCGGCAAATCTTAACATAGCGATCTTTTGACCTTGGATTTCGATACCTGTATCAATTTTGTCTTTGAATTCTTTAATCGCTTCTTCTATGTATAAGTTGAAAATCATGGGTGACAGCACACATCCTTGTCTTACTGGAACCGTTGGTTATAATTAAAGATTTTCTAGTATTAATTTTCAGACCCGCCACTTCACTCTCTCGACATACATCTCTAATCATATCGGTGATTTGTTCGTCTGACGTCGCCATAAGTATCAAATCATCAGCGAATCTCAAGTTATTGACATATCTTCCATAAATGTTTAAGCCGAAATTCTTTTGATGCCAATCCAACTGTCTAAATATTTGTTCCAAGGCGCAATTAAACAAAAGAGGTGATAACGGGTCATATAGGTATATATACAAGCACAAATGCCATTTAGAACCCCCCTGGATATAGGTACAGACACAGAAAGAATACTCTTTAGTACCTGCCAACCCCCACCCATGGATCCCCCTCCCACCCCCTGGGGGGACGCACATAGGTACATATAGGTACAGAGGCAGGCACAGATGCGCTTTAGTAGTATAGGATTATTGGGTAATTTTTTTCCTTTAAAAAATGGTTTTTAGTTTAATTTTTTTTTTTTTCATAAAATTATTCTTCTCTTTTCAGTTAATGAAAATGTGTATCGAAAATCATATTATCCACATATTCGGAAAATAAAGCAAGAAGCTCAACTCAACCACTTCAAGAAAGATTGGAATGCAGCACAGTTATTTAGGCAAAGAAACATACAGCAAAAGCAACGTTGGAATATGTTCAAAATAAATATAAAAGAACACTTTAATTTTAAAAATCGTTGATTTGTTAATTAGAAAATACATTTAAAATGATCAAAAAGCGAAATCTACTTGAAAATTAACAGAGTTATAAGAGGAAAACAAATCTAAAATAGAACAATCACAAAAAGATTCGATTTGCCCAACTTTTCATGATTGTCTACTGGTTGATGTTAAAAAATAAGGTGGTATTTTGTTCACTATAAAATGCTGAACATTTTTCAATATGAAATGCAATTTGATTAATTTAATAATTCAGGAGATATAACTGATTGGCCAACTGACTTTAACGATTTTTGACGAAAACTCTCTATATCTTACTAATTATTGGTTCTAATAAATATGGTTTTATTAGATGAAATGTTTACTATATTATTGTGAATAAAATGACATATTATTGTTAAAATCTAGTTGAATATTAACAGAGTTATTAGTGGAAATCAAATGTAAAATAGAACAATCACAAAAAGATTCGATTTGCCCAACTTATCATTGTTGTCTACTTGTTGATTTTAAACAATAAGGTGGTATTTTGTTCACTATAAAATGCTGAACATTTTTCAATATGAAATGCAATTTGATTAATTTAATAATTCAGGAGATATAACTGATTGGCCAACTGACTTTAACGATTTTTGACGAAAACTCTCTATATCTTACTAATTATTGGTTCTAATAAATATGGTTTTATTAGATGAAATGTTTACTATATTATTGTGAATAAAATGACACATTATTGTTAAAATCTAGTTGAATATTAACAGAGTTATTAGTGGAAATCAAATGTAAAATAGAACAGTCACAAAAAGATTCGATTTGCCCAACTTATCATTGTTGTCTACTTGTTGATTTTAAACAATAAGGTGGTATTTTGTTCACTATAAAATGCTGAACATTTTTCAATATGAAATGCAATTTGATTAATTTAATAATTCAGGAGATATAACTGATTGGCCAACTGACTTTAACGATTTTTGACGAAAACTCTCTATATCTTACTAATTATTGGTTCTAATAAATATGGTTTTATTAGATGAAATGTTTACTATATTATTGTGAATAAAATGACACATTATTGTTAAAATCTAGTTGAATATTAACAGAGTTATTAGTGGAAATCAAATGTAAAATAGAACAGTCACAAAAAGATTCGATTTGCCCAACTTATCATTGTTGTCTACTTGTTGATTTTAAACAATAAGGTGGTATTTTGTTCAATATAAAATGCTGAACATTTTTCAATATGAAATGCAATTTGATTAATTTAATAATTCAGGAGATATAACTGATTGGCCAACTGACTTTAACGATTTTTGACGAAAACTCTCTATATCTTACTAATTATTGGTTCTAATAAATATGGTTTTATTAGATGAAATGTTTACTATATTATTGTGAATAAAATGACACATTATTGTTAAAATCTAGTTGAATATTAACAGAGTTATTAGTGGAAATCAAATGTAAAATAGAACAGTCACAAAAAGATTCGATTTGCCCAACTTATCATTGTTGTCTACTTGTTGATTTTAAACAATAAGGTGGTATTTTGTTCAATATAAAATGCTGAACATTTTTCAATATGAAATGCAATTTGATTAATTTAATAATTCAGGAGATATAACTGATTGGCCAACTGACTTTAACGATTTTTGACGAAAACTCTCTATATCTTACTAATTATTGGTTCTAATAAATATGGTTTTATTAGATGAAATGTTTACTATATTATTGTGAATAAAATGACACATTATTGTTAAAATCTAGTTGAATATTAACAGAGTTATTAGTGGAAATCAAATGTAAAATAGAACAGTCACAAAAAGATTCGATTTGCCCAACTTATCATTGTTGTCTACTTGTTGATTTTAAACAATAAGGTGGTATTTTGTTCAATATAAAATGCTGAACATTTTTCAATATGAAATGCAATTTGATTAATTTAATAATTCAGGAGATATAACTGATTGGCCAACTGACTTTAACGATTTTTGACGAAAACTCTCTATATCTTACTAATTATTGGTTCTAATAAATATGGTTTTATTAGATGAAATGTTTACTATATTATTGTGAATAAAATGACACATTATTGTTAAAATCTAGTTGAATATTAACAGAGTTATTAGTGGAAATCAAATGTAAAATAGAACAGTCACAAAAAGATTCGATTTGCCCAACTTATCATTGTTGTCTACTTGTTGATTTTAAACAATAAGGTGGTATTTTGTTCAATATAAAATGCTGAACATTTTTCAATATGAAATGCAATTTGATTAATTTAATAATTCAGGAGATATAACTGATTGGCCAACTGACTTTAACGATTTTTGACGAAAACTCTCTATATCTTACTAATTATTGGTTCTAATAAATATGGTTTTATTAGATGAAATGTTTACTATATTATTGTGAATAAAATGACACATTATTGTTAAAATCTAGTTGAATATTAACAGAGTTATTAGTGGAAATCAAATGTAAAATAGAACAGTCACAAAAAGATTCGATTTGCCCAACTTATCATTGTTGTCTACTTGTTGATTTTAAACAATAAGGTGGTATTTTGTTCAATATAAAATGCTGAACATTTTTCAATATGAAATGCAATTTGATTAATTTAATAATTCAGGAGATATAACTGATTGGCCAACTGACTTTAACGATTTTTGACGAAAACTCTCTATATCTTACTAATTATTGGTTCTAATAAATATGGTTTTATTAGATGAAATGTTTACTATATTATTGTGAATAAAATGACACATTATTGTTAAAATCTAGTTGAATATTAACAGAGTTATTAGTGGAAATCAAATGTAAAATAGAACAGTCACAAAAAGATTCGATTTGCCCAACTTATCATTGTTGTCTACTTGTTGATTTTAAACAATAAGGTGGTATTTTGTTCAATATAAAATGCTGAACATTTTTCAATATGAAATGCAATTTGATTAATTTAATAATTCAGGAGATATAACTGATTGGCCAACTGACTTTAACGATTTTTGACGAAAACTCTCTATATCTTACTAATTATTGGTTCTAATAAATATGGTTTTATTAGATGAAATGTTTACTATATTATTGTGAATAAAATGACACATTATTGTTAAAATCTAGTTGAATATTAACAGAGTTATTAGTGGAAATCAAATGTAAAATAGAACAGTCACAAAAAGATTCGATTTGCCCAACTTATCATTGTTGTCTACTTGTTGATTTTAAACAATAAGGTGGTATTTTGTTCAATATAAAATGCTGAACATTTTTCAATATGAAATGCAATTTGATTAATTTAATAATTCAGGAGATATAACTGATTGGCCAACTGACTTTAACGATTTTTGACGAAAACTCTCTATATCTTACTAATTATTGGTTCTAATAAATATGGTTTTATTAGATGAAATGTTTACTATATTATTGTGAATAAAATGACACATTATTGTTAAAATCTAGTTGAATATTAACAGAGTTATTAGTGGAAATCAAATGTAAAATAGAACAGTCACAAAAAGATTCGATTTGCCCAACTTATCATTGTTGTCTACTTGTTGATTTTAAACAATAAGGTGGTATTTTGTTCACTATAAAATGCTGAACATTTTTCAATATGAAATGCAATTTGATTAATTTAATAATTCAGGAGATATAACTGATTGGCCAACTGACTTTAACGATTTTTGACGAAAACTCTCTATATCTTACTAATTATTGGTTCTAATAAATATGGTTTTATTAGATGAAATGTTTACTATATTATTGTGAATAAAATGACACATTATTGTTAAAATCTAGTTGAATATTAACAGAGTTATTAGTGGAAATCAAATGTAAAATAGAACAGTCACAAAAAGATTCGATTTGCCCAACTTATCATTGTTGTCTACTTGTTGATTTTAAACAATAAGGTGGTATTTTGTTCAATATAAAATGCTGAACATTTTTCAATATGAAATGCAATTTGATTAATTTAATAATTCAGGAGATATAACTGATTGGCCAACTGACTTTAACGATTTTTGACGAAAACTCTCTATATCTTACTAATTATTGGTTCTAATAAATATGGTTTTATTAGATGAAATGTTTACTATATTATTGTGAATAAAATGACACATTATTGTTAAAATCTAGTTGAATATTAACAGAGTTATTAGTGGAAATCAAATGTAAAATAGAACAGTCACAAAAAGATTCGATTTGCCCAACTTATCATTGATTGTCTACTTGTTGATTTTAAACAATAAGGTGGTATTTTGTTCACTATAAAATGCTGAACATTTTTCAATATGAAATGCAATTTGATTAATTTAATAATTCAGGAGATATAACTGATTGGCCAACTGACTTTAACGATTTTTGACGAAAACTCTCTATATCTTACTAATTATTGGTTCTAATAAATATGGTTTTATTAGATGAAATGTTTACTATATTATTGTGAATAAAATGACACATTATTGTTAAAATCTAGTTGAATATTAACAGAGTTATTAGTAGAAATCAAATGTAAAATAGAACAATCACAAAAAGATTCGATTTGCCCAACTTTTCATGATTGTCTACTGGTTGATGTTAAAAAATAAGGTGGTATTTTGTTCACTATAAAATGCTGAACATTTTTCAATATGAAATGCAATTTGATTAATTTAATAATTCAGGAGATATAACTGATTGGCCAACTGACTTTAACGATTTTTGACGAAAACTCTCTATATCTTACTAATTATTGGTTCTAATAAATATGGTTTTATTAGATGAAATGTTTACTATATTATTGTGAATAAAATGACACATTATTGTTAAAATCTAGTTGAATATTAACAGAGTTATTAGTAGAAATCAAATGTAAAATAGAACAATCACAAAAAGATTCGATTTGCCCAACTTTTCATGATTGTCTACTGGTTGATGTTAAAAAATAAGGTGGTATTTTGTTCACTATAAAATGCTGAACATTTTTCAATATGAAATGCAATTTGATTAATTTAATAATTCAGGAGATATAACTGATTGGCCAACTGACTTTAACGATTTTTGACGAAAACTCTCTATATCTTACTAATTATTGGTTCTAATAAATATGGTTTTATTAGATGAAATGTTTACTATATTATTGTGAATAAAATGACACATTATTGTTAAAATCTAGTTGAATATTAACAGAGTTATTAGTAGAAATCAAATGTAAAATAGAACAATCACAAAAAGATTCGATTTGCCCAACTTTTCATGATTGTCTACTGGTTGATGTTAAAAAATAAGGTGGTATTTTGTTCACTATAAAATGCTGAACATTTTTCAATATGAAATGCAATTTGATTAATTTAATAATTCAGGAGATATAACTGATTGGCCAACTGACTTTAACGATTTTTGACGAAAACTCTCTATATCTTACTAATTATTGGTTCTAATAAATATGGTTTTATTAGATGAAATGTTTACTATATTATTGTGAATAAAATGACACATTATTGTTAAAATCTAGTTGAATATTAACAGAGTTATTAGTAGAAATCAAATGTAAAATAGAACAATCACAAAAAGATTCGATTTGCCCAACTTTTCATGATTGTCTACTGGTTGATGTTAAAAAATAAGGTGGTATTTTGTTCACTATAAAATGCTGAACATTTTTCAATATGAAATGCAATTTGATTAATTTAATAATTCAGGAGATATAACTGATTGGCCAACTGACTTTAACGATTTTTGACGAAAACTCTCTATATCTTACTAATTATTGGTTCTAATAAATATGGTTTTATTAGATGAAATGTTTACTATATTATTGTGAATAAAATGACACATTATTGTTAAAATCTAGTTGAATATTAACAGAGTTATTAGTGAAAATCAAATGTAAAATAGAACAATCACAAAAAGATTCGATTTGCCCAACTTTTCATGATTGTCTACTGGTTGATGTTAAAAAATAAGGTGGTATTTTGTTCACTATAAAATGCTGAACATTTTTCAATATGAAATGCAATTTGATTAATTTAATAATTCAGGAGATATAACTGATTGGCCAACTGACTTTAACGATTTTTGACGAAAACTCTCTATATCTTACTAATTATTGGTTCTAATAAATATGGTTTTATTAGATGAAATGTTTACTATATTATTGTGAATAAAATGACACATTATTGTTAAAATCTAGTTGAATATTAACAGAGTTATTAGTAGAAATCAAATGTAAAATAGAACAATCACAAAAAGATTCGATTTGCCCAACTTTTCATGATTGTCTACTGGTTGATGTTAAAAAATAAGGTGGTATTTTGTTCACTATAAAATGCTGAACATTTTTCAATATGAAATGCAATTTGATTAATTTAATAATTCAGGAGATATAACTGATTGGCCAACTGACTTTAACGATTTTTGACGAAAACTCTCTATATCTTACTAATTATTGGTTCTAATAAATATGGTTTTATTAGATGAAATGTTTACTATATTATTGTGAATAAAATGACACATTATTGTTAAAATCTAGTTGAATATTAACAGAGTTATTAGTAGAAATCAAATGTAAAATAGAACAATCACAAAAAGATTCGATTTGCCCAACTTTTCATGATTGTCTACTGGTTGATGTTAAAAAATAAGGTGGTATTTTGTTCACTATAAAATGCTGAACATTTTTCAATATGAAATGCAATTTGATTAATTTAATAATTCAGGAGATATAACTGATTGGCCAACTGACTTTAACGATTTTTGACGAAAACTCTCTATATCTTACTAATTATTGGTTCTAATAAATATGGTTTTATTAGATGAAATGTTTACTATATTATTGTGAATAAAATGACACATTATTGTTAAAATCTAGTTGAATATTAACAGAGTTATTAGTGAAAATCAAATGTAAAATAGAACAATCACAAAAAGATTCGATTTGCCCAACTTTTCATGATTGTCTACTGGTTGATGTTAAAAAATAAGGTGGTATTTTGTTCACTATAAAATGCTGAACATTTTTCAATATGAAATGCAATTTGATTAATTTAATAATTCAGGAGATATAACTGATTGGCCAACTGACTTTAACGATTTTTGACGAAAACTCTCTATATCTTACTAATTATTGGTTCTAATAAATATGGTTTTATTAGATGAAATGTTTACTATATTATTGTGAATAAAATGACACATTATTGTTAAAATCTAGTTGAATATTAACAGAGTTATTAGTAGAAATCAAATGTAAAATAGAACAATCACAAAAAGATTCGATTTGCCCAACTTTTCATGATTGTCTACTGGTTGATGTTAAAAAATAAGGTGGTATTTTGTTCACTATAAAATGCTGAACATTTTTCAATATGAAATGCAATTTGATTAATTTAATAATTCAGGAGATATAACTGATTGGCCAACTGACTTTAACGATTTTTGACGAAAACTCTCTATATCTTACTAATTATTGGTTCTAATAAATATGGTTTTATTAGATGAAATGTTTACTATATTATTGTGAATAAAATGACACATTATTGTTAAAATCTAGTTGAATATTAACAGAGTTATTAGTAGAAATCAAATGTAAAATAGAACAATCACAAAAAGATTCGATTTGCCCAACTTTTCATGATTGTCTACTGGTTGATGTTAAAAAATAAGGTGGTATTTTGTTCACTATAAAATGCTGAACATTTTTCAATATGAAATGCAATTTGATTAATTTAATAATTCAGGAGATATAACTGATTGGCCAACTGACTTTAACGATTTTTGACGAAAACTCTCTATATCTTACTAATTATTGGTTCTAATAAATATGGTTTTATTAGATGAAATGTTTACTATATTATTGTGAATAAAATGACACATTATTGTTAAAATCTAGTTGAATATTAACAGAGTTATTAGTAGAAATCAAATGTAAAATAGAACAATCACAAAAAGATTCGATTTGCCCAACTTTTCATGATTGTCTACTGGTTGATGTTAAAAAATAAGGTGGTATTTTGTTCACTATAAAATGCTGAACATTTTTCAATATGAAATGCAATTTGATTAATTTAATAATTCAGGAGATATAACTGATTGGCCAACTGACTTTAACGATTTTTGACGAAAACTCTCTATATCTTACTAATTATTGGTTCTAATAAATATGGTTTTATTAGATGAAATGTTTACTATATTATTGTGAATAAAATGACACATTATTGTTAAAATCTAGTTGAATATTAACAGAGTTATTAGTAGAAATCAAATGTAAAATAGAACAATCACAAAAAGATTCGATTTGCCCAACTTTTCATGATTGTCTACTGGTTGATGTTAAAAAATAAGGTGGTATTTTGTTCACTATAAAATGCTGAACATTTTTCAATATGAAATGCAATTTGATTAATTTAATAATTCAGGAGATATAACTGATTGGCCAACTGACTTTAACGATTTTTGACGAAAACTCTCTATATCTTACTAATTATTGGTTCTAATAAATATGGTTTTATTAGATGAAATGTTTACTATATTATTGTGAATAAAATGACACATTATTGTTAAAATCTAGTTGAATATTAACAGAGTTATTAGTAGAAATCAAATGTAAAATAGAACAATCACAAAAAGATTCGATTTGCCCAACTTTTCATGATTGTCTACTGGTTGATGTTAAAAAATAAGGTGGTATTTTGTTCACTATAAAATGCTGAACATTTTTCAATATGAAATGCAATTTGATTAATTTAATAATTCAGGAGATATAACTGATTGGCCAACTGACTTTAACGATTTTTGACGAAAACTCTCTATATCTTACTAATTATTGGTTCTAATAAATATGGTTTTATTAGATGAAATGTTTACTATATTATTGTGAATAAAATGACACATTATTGTTAAAATCTAGTTGAATATTAACAGAGTTATTAGTGAAAATCAAATGTAAAATAGAACAATCACAAAAAGATTCGATTTGCCCAACTTATCATTGTTGTCTACTTGTTGATTTTAAACAATAAAGTGTTATTTTGTTTCTATAAAATGCTATAACATTTTTCAATATGATTAATTTAATAATTCAGGAGATATGGCTGATTGGACAAGTGACATGAACGATATTTTGACGAAAACTATCTATATCAGACGTGGCCACAACGTGGCTCGCGAGCCGCATGCGGCTCTTCAGTCAATCTCGTGCGGCTCTTGAACCCTCTTGAATAATACTGATTTTAAAAAGTACAGGGTGGGGCATAAAGATCTACTACATTTTGAAGAGGTATAAAAAAAAATGAAAAAATTTAACTAGGAAGAAACTGAATATATTTTTGAAAAGAACATAAAATAATTTTTTTTTAATGTATTTTAAACATTATCAGAAAAAAAAGGGGAAGGAGTCAAAAATGAAAATTCTAGCCCTTTCTACCAAAATCAACCAAATTTTGTATACATGTTCTGTGGATCCCCAGAGGGCTAGATATCCAAAAACTAATCACGAAAAATGGGGGAGGGTCAAAAACGAAAATTCTAGCCCTTTCTACCAAACTAAGTATACAAAATTTGGTTAGATTTTGCATTTCTGGCCTTCTGGTGATCCACGGAGTGTGTATGCAAAATTTGGTTGAGTATGATCAAAAGGAGCTTTTTTCGACCCCCCCCCCCCCTTCCATTTTTGTCTTATAATAATTAATATACATTAAAAAAAAATTCATTTATTTTCTTTTCAAAAATATATTTAGTTTTTTTCTAGTTAAATTTAAAAAAAAAATTATATCTTCAAAATGTGGTAGATCTTTATGCCCCACCCTGTATAATAATTTAATAATTAAATTAAAAAAATACGAATACAAAAATTAAATTAATTTGTAATTTGTAATATTATAAATAAGTAGAGCAAAAAATATATGTTATTTCATTTATATTTTATAAAATAAAAAAAAGGTGTCTTTTTTTTAATAAACCATTAATTAATCTCCAAACAATGTGGCTCGCTTTGAAACAGTTTTATAAATTTGCGGCTCCCAAAGTTAAGTTTAGTGGCCACCCCTGCTATATAACTTAGTAATTATTGGTTCTACTATATATAATAACCAATAACCTAATCCAATTTTCTTTTTTTTTTTTTTTTTTCTAGATTCACCATAAAATGTGTTTTAGAAGGAATTTATAAGGCATCCAAAGATTTACCATCCGAAAAAAAGTACATAGTTAATTCAATTAAAAATTAATAAATAAAATATTTCTTTCAAAAAATATCTTAACAAAATACAACAACTTAAATATATATTTAATATATAATAATTTCACCGATAGAAATTCTCATCTTGAAATATAACCAAAAGTCAACAAAATGCCTTTCTTTTCAAATAGAATGGCTAAATATTAAGAATAAAGGAGAACAAACAGGATCTCCAAGACCAAAGATTTTAAAATTGAGACACTAAGAAAAAACTTAAAAGAAAGAATTCAACAAATAACTTGAGCATCATCATTGAGTATACAGTCCTAAGACTGGTTTGATGCAACAATCCGTCTCCACTCGACTCTGTCCCCCGCCAGCTGTTTGACCTCTCTAAATGTCTGGCATCCCATATCCCCAATTATTTGGTTGAAATATTCTAATCTGGTTCTTCCCCTTCCCCTTTTCTTTCCCACCTCCCCCTCCAAGATATCCCTAAGCAGTCCCCCATGTCTCAGTGTGTGCCCCATCATCTGACCTCTTCTCTTCTTCAGATTCTTCCACAAGGTTCTTCTTTCTCCGATTCATCCAAGAACTTCTTCATTTGTAATTTTATCCATCCATTTGATATTCATCATTCTTCTGTAGCACCACATTTCGAAAGCCTCTAATCTCTTTCTCTCCGCTTCTCTAATTGTCCAGGTTTCACATCCGTACATGGCTATGCTCCATACATATGTCTTCAATAGCAACTTCCTGTTTGCTAAGCTGACTGAGGAGGAGCGTAGTAGTTTTTGTTTTGAATTAAACCCCATTTTTGCTTGGGCAATTCTCGATTTAATTTCGTTTTCGCTCCTCCCATCCCATGTTATTTTACTTCCTAGGTAGCGGAATTCCTTAACTCCTTCTAGGTTTTCTTGGTTAATTTTGATGCATTCCTGTCTCGTTTGTTCTTTTTTTGTACATAACACTTGAGCAATTTAAGGAAATATTCAAAAAAATAGTAATATTTTTGTTAAATTGAATGTTTTTGCCGAGAGTAGCAGAATTTTTATATATTGAAGGAGACAATAAAAGAGTGTGTCTTCTGCTGGAATTATAAATTTTATTTATAATTCCAGCAGAAGACAAACTCTTTTATTGTCTCCTTCAGTAATATTTTTGAATATGAAGATATTTGAGAAGCATATAAAAAAGGTGTAGTTTCATTCTGGACTTTTGAAGAAGTAAATTTTTCAAGTGATCTGAAGAATAAGAGAATTTATTTCACATGTTTAAGCAATTTTTTGGCCACTTCTCATGGTATTTCCGAAAGATTCATCCAGAATGGTTTCCAATTGAAAATGTATGCAGTTCTTATCGATACATCTATCAACGATTCGCATCAAAATCAATATCGTTTCAATACGATTGGAACAATGCAATAAAATTGATGAACTTTTTTTTGTTTTTGCTCATTGAAAGGAATATTATTTTCTGGAAATTTTGCGGTTATCTCTTCACCACGAATGCTCAGAGGCCTAGGGCCATATAGATACACTGTGACCTTAGTGATGGTCTCCAAAAATAACATGAATGTTATTATCTTATATGATTTAATTTATATAATAAAAATATTAAATAAAACTTGCATTTCTTGTGGCTGAGTTTATAAGATAAAAAAATTAACGAGCTTTAATCGGTGAGAATTCATTAGTCTCTTGACATTGTTCAATTAAATATATAAGTACCCGGAACACCGAATTTTTTGCTTTAGTTCAAAGTGATATATTAATATTTTTACTTTACCATACAGGGTATGGCCAAGTATTGTAATCGCGCATGAAAAAAGTGGTTTTTGTCCTTTTTTTTTGAAATATCTCAAAAACGGCTCAAACTATTTTGATTAAAAAAATTGAGCGAAACCATGGCATTTCGGTCTACAAAAAAGCTCTTTTTTTCTTTATTATTACTCAGATATCACTTGCTATTTGCAGTCCATGTTGACTTAAATTCAAAAATAGTTATTGAGGAATAACCATTCTATACTTCAAAATATACTTTTACTAAAAACTTTATTAACCTTTTTTGTGGTCCTCAAGGTACTTAATTAGGATATTAAATTTCATCAAAATTGGTTAAGTCATTTTCAAGATATTGGAAAAAACTAAAAAAGTACTGAAATAAAGTATTAATGTTTGCGGGCCGAAATGTACCAAAAACTAATCAGCGTTTCATTTTGTTAAAGTAATGGTAGGTTTTCAATTTCATTTCAATCGTGCGGTGTGGTCCTCAAGGTACTTAATTACGATATTAAATTTCACCAAAATTAGTAAAGCCATTTTCAAGATATTTGGAAAAATCTAAAAAAGTACTGAAATAAAGTACTAATGTTTGCGGGCCGATATGTACCAAAAACTAATCAGCGCTTCATTTTGTTAAAGTAATGGTAGGTTTTCAATTTCATTTCAATCGGTGCAACGGTGTGGAAAAAATCGTGGACAAAAAAAAACGATAACATACATACCATATATACATACATCCGCACGCACTTCCTGAAAAAATCACACTTTTTGGCCTCTCGACAGGACCCCATGTAATTTTTGGCAAAACCCTCACGTGCTAAAATTCAATCTAATTGAATACTATTAGGTTGATGCATAATTATGGAACGTTTGTATTGGCGCGTTTTTCTTTAGCCAAAAATGGCGTTTTGTTTATTTTTTTATAAAAACAATCTTCTCTATTTATAGTTAATAAAAATGCGTGTTGAAAACCATATTCATATTCGTCATGTTATGCTCTACCACTATGAGAAAGGATGGAAGGCAGCACAGTCATTTCGCGATCTCAACGAATTTTTTGACGAAGGAACAATTACTGATAGTGCAGTACGGAAGTGGTTTGCCCGTTTCAATTCAGGTGACACTAGTGTTTGGAGGATAAAGAAGGAAGAGGTCGGCCATCGGATTTTGATGATCAGGCACTTCTGACAGCCGTGGAAGAGGATGAAAGCCTTACAACACGAATGCTGGCTGCAGACTTCAATGTCGACCAAACAACGATCGTTCGACGCCTCAAAAATCTTGGCTAGGTATGGAAATTGGCTGGATAGGTCCCCCACGAACTCTCCGACAACAACAAGGCTTCACGGTGCAATCGAGGCGAAAAGACCGCGCAAAAAGAACCACATCGTGTTCCATCACGATAACGCACGTCCACATGTTGAGCCCCGGGTCGTCGAATTCATCGTCAATAAGGGCTGGGATCTACTCCCACATCCGCCGTACTCACCGACCGAAGCATCGACGGACTATCACATCAACCGCTCTTTGAAAATCTGGCAAAAGACTAAGATCTACGACGATTTGGATGACTTGGTGGCCGATGTCAAAGCGTGGATTGCCTCCAAGAATCGTGACTTCTTCGCCCGTGGAATCGACCGACTGCCAAGCAAATGGGAAGCAGTTATTGAAGTAGATGGTGAATACGTTCCCGAATAATCATTTAAACATGTTTTTGTTAAATTTTATTATTGTTTTTGCTGAATAAAAATATTTTAAAAAAACGATCCATAATTATGCATCAACCTAATACAATTTGTGACTTTAATTGAGACCGTGGGTTCCGTAGTTTTTACCTGAGGACCCTTTGAAGTCGCGGTTGCCGCGAGACCGGATAAATGTTTCGCATTGGATAAAGTAAAAAAGTAGAGAAAGATTAGAAGACATAAAGGAAATAAGAGTAAGGAGTATCAGTTATTGGGATCCATAAAGAACGAAGACCTGAGAGCACCAAAAGTCGGGTTTGCATGAAATTTGGATGGAAGTTCATTCCAAAGCCTTGCAGTCAAGCAGAGGAGAACCACATTAATTTCTCTTTAAGAATCCGTTATTTTGCCTAGTCTTAAAGGAATACTGGAACGACTCCACTACTGCCTTAAAAATGATATAATGCCAGTTTTTCTCATTTATAAATTACATAAAATCATAGCGAAAATTCAACATTAAAATCTCTAAGCAATAAAAAAATTTCCATACTTATCCAATAGGATTAGAATGAGATATATCTTTAAATTAACGTTATAATAAAATGTATATCAACGTGGATTCACCTGTCATATCTGAACATTCAAAAAGGAGACGTTTTCGAATACACATTTCATCTATGGTACACCCTTTATTTTAAATTAAGTGGATATTGATGACGTATTCCAAAATTCAAAAAAAGAGAGATTATTTAAACTATTTTTTTATTCAAAAACCTAGGTTTCGGTGGCATATTCACTCCTTCTTCAAAACCTTGAATGCCTCATCAATATCCACTCAATTCACTTATCAGCCCGTCTTCAAGAACTACTTCAATTTTATTTTAAATTAAAATTATGTGACCTGATTTTTAAATTTGTACTTTTTTAAGACTAGCTAATAAATTTTTAAGTTTAATAAAAATTAAATTAAACAATTTTAATTAGTACATTTTTAAATTGAATATTTAAGGCTTATTTTATTTATTACTTATAATGTTTTAAAAGCGACAAATAATAGGCTATAACAAAAAAAAAAAAAGAATTCTCTGCAAATAATTTTCAAATTTGCGGATTAAAATTAATAAAAAATGTCGAACTTTCCTTGTTTATTTCATCTGATGTGTAGGTATATCCCAAAATCCTTTTCAGTAATTTTAAGTAGGAACATCTTCACTTGTTGCTAATAAAGGAAAAAATTACAGTGAATACAGGCCTAAATTTTTAAAATGGCCGCGCTGTCAATTTTTAATTTTTTATTTATCAATAATTGTTACTCTTTTAAATTATCTAATATTTAATAAAATTTAAATAATTTATTTATAAACAAAAGTGACACCTTATTTTTGCAAATTGAATAATTATTAATCGAGTTATGGTGGTTTTAGTTATGGTTAGTTATTCTTAAGTAAATGAAAAAAAAAGATGGTGCTGGATTCCATGAATTTTCATAATTTGACAAGTGAGTTGAACAAATCGATGTAAGATGGCAGCATTGAAAATGAATAAAGTTTAAATTCAAATATTCAAAATTCGATGATGGCCGATTTCATCTCATCCAATTAACTATGACTAACCTATAATAATGACAATAATAAAACATCATAACTCGCTTAATTGTAAACCGATTTTCAAAATGAAGGTGTCATTTTATTCAAAATAAAATGCTTAATATTTTAATAAATAAAAGATAATTTGATAAAACTAACTATTGAGATATAAAGGATTGAATAATTGAGATGTAGCCAACATACTCAATTTTGAGATTCTATATTTACTATAATTTTTGACTACTTTATCAATAGCAAAGGATGGATTTTAAAATGACTATAGATAAATTCTAGTAACTATCCGTTGCAGTTTACTGCGATTTAAATTATATTCTCGGGGGGTCAGATAGGCTAGGCGGTAGCGTGACAGCGAGCAGCTAACCAGGGGACCCGGGTTCGAATCCGACTCGAGGCATCCAGCTAAAATCTGACCCCGGGGGTAGAGACAAATTTAAAAAAAAAATATAACTACATAGTATCGTAATTAGGCTTATGGCTAGAAAGGCCGAAAAGCCAAAAAAAAAAAAAAAAAATTATATTCTCTCGAAAACTTTATTATTGGCGACCCCATTTTCTTGCAATCCCAAACATAAATTTTTAAATGTTCAAGGAAAAAAAATTTATTTTTTCTAATTCTTCAAATTTTTATTTATTTTCATTTTTCTTCTCTCTCTCTCCCGTTTGTAGAAGCATAATTATTTTTCTTTAGCTTGTTTCGAGTTTCTCTATAAATTAATTATTTTCTTCTATAAATGAAAATTTTATATTTATAGAATTTTAAAATATTTTTGAAATGTAAAAGTGGTTAAAAATTTTAGGGAACAAATACTTTTTTTGATGGTACTAACAATTTTTAATTTTTTTATTAGATGGGAGGTTATGCATGCTTTAATATCAAAATAAATAGCGTATTTTTTGTCTCTAACTAATCTTATATAGTCCAGTCAACGAATTGCGGTACGAGTTACCGTTATCAATTAAGATGCAACTTTATTATTTTTTTTTTAAGCTATTGCATCAGCTTTTATCGCGGGCTTTGAGCGAGGCGACCTAATCGAAAAATTCCGTAACGAAAATAACCCTAACAATCCCCTCCAAGCGGCCAGCCGAAAGCCAGCGGAGTCGCCCGACTCTTGGCGGAGAGGCGGCTCGGAGCTGGGGAGATGTCCCTCCCCGCCGCCGCCCACCGTGTAGGAGTACACGAGACTCGAGCGACTCGACTGACAGCCGATCCGGCGGATTTAAGAGGTGGGGAGGGGGCTTTCAAAGGATTTCATTATGGAGGGGATTTTGAAATTAAAGGGGGGGGTTCTTTTACAAAATTATAATTTATTAATTATCTTATTTTTTTACAATACATTTAAATTATAAAATACAATTAAACTATAATAGTAAATAATATAAATGAATAATAAATAATTTTCTGGAGACGAACAGTGGACAGCCGGTACATCTTTAAAGAAAAAAATTACATATTTAAGTAAAAACGCGGAATATAGAATATTTTTTTTTATTAACATTTATTTTAAATTTTTTTCAGACGGACATGAGACAACACCGTGGGATTATTATTATTATTTGTATTTCCCATGCATTATGCTATTCAAATAAATAGGATTAAACAAAAATAATTATTAAGCTATTGCATATTAAGCTATTGCATGGCTTTTATCGCGGGCTTTGAGCGCGGCGACCGAATCAGAAATTCCGTAACGAAAATAAACCTAACACCCCCACTCCGGCCGGCACAGCGGTGCGGCGCACATAGGGAGTATTATGCCTATTTAGCCTAGCTCTTGCTGCAGCTTTCATTCTTCAACGCGAAATTTGTTGCCTAAATACAGGCGCACCAACCTCATAAATCAACTTTAAATTCAGACTACAATTTGACGATTTCAATTCGTACAGTTATTTATTTATATTTAATAATTCAATATTTTTCTTATACATGCCAAAAAAATAAACTGAAATGGATCGTTGCTAAACTTTATCAAATTCATTTGAAATATTGATATTTTTTTTTAATGAAAATGATGAGAGAAGGTGTTACTACAAAAAGGTGCAAACCCTAAAGGCCTGGGTTGGCCCCTCCATCGTGAAAAGAAGAAGAAATAATTTTATGGTTTGGGCGGGGGTCGAAGGTATCTGTGGATACGGGTCTTAAATAGCTGAAGGTTATAAGTCGCGGGAAAGATGGTGGCATGGAGCGAGTTCCAGTCTCTGGAGGTCATAGGAATAAAAGAGTTGGCGAAAACGCTTGTTCAAATTTTATTCAATTTGACAGCGAAGGGCTGCTGAGCGTTAAAAACCGCGTGTTTCTCGTAAAGAGGACTTTAGGGGGATAATTGATTTCAGCTCGACTGAATAGACACCATGATTGTTCTTAATTGAAAATGCATAATTAGTGTAAACACATTGCAAAGATATTTTGCCCCTTTTTGATCCCTTTATGGGTCGAATTTCAAAAAAATCCTGAAATAATTTTTTAGATATTTTAATTTCGTATTTTTATAAATAAAAAGCAAGTAGATATTTTATCGCCCTTAAGAGATATCGCATAATCAGTGAAAACACACTTTGCCCCCTTTGAGCCCCTTAGGGGTCGAATTTCGAAAAATGCTTTCTTAGTGAGCCCCTATGTCATAGATGTAATATCCTGTCCAAATTTCATGTTTCTATGTCCAGTGGTTCTGGCTGTTTTGATGATGAGTGAGTGAGTGTATCGGGCAAATAATTTTATAAATATAGATATTATAAACCTTTCGTAAAAAATCTATAAACTTGAAAAAAAAAAATGAATTGATAATGCAGTTTTAAGTTTTAGAAAAATGCTGAAAATTGCAGATTAGAACTTTTACCCCAACACCAACGAATAGTCAGAGGTTTGAGATATTTTCGGTCAAAATGACAAAAAAAGGCCATTTTGACCTATTTTCGAGTCGCATTAAATATTAAACAGCAATATTTGAAATCAAAATATTTTGTTATCGTAATAGAAAACAGTTTCCTATTTGATTTCCAAATTACCACTTGTTTTTGCTCAATTAGAACTCGAGTTATAACTAAAAAACTAAGACTTTATGTTTCTAATTATGTATATAATCACGAAATTTTAGTTTTTTAGTTATAACTTGAGTTCTAATTGAGCTAAAAACAAGTGGTAATTTGGAAATCAAAGAACAAGCTGTTTTCTATTACGGCTGATAAAATATTTTGATTTCAAATTTTGCTCTTTAATATCTAATGGGTATCAAAAATAGGTCAAAATGGCATTTTTTGTCATTTTGACCGATCATATCTCAAAACTCTGACCATTTGTAAATAAATTGAAATGTTCTGATGTGGCCATCCACTTGACTTTACCATACACTTCTGACTGAGTTTGGTACAAGGCCTAGATTTAAATTTTTGGACCCTACACCCCCCCCCCTCCCATTTTAGGACGTTTGTTTTTGCATGTTTAGTCTTCTGGTTGTCGGGAGGGAATCGGATTAGCCGAGAGCTTAAAGACACTAGCCTTCTAAGCAGAGTCCCGGGTTCGAGTCCGAGTCCCTGCATTGATATTTGACCGGCTATAATCTGATTCTTAGTCACCAATCCGTCTGGCAAGCGTGGTGACTTAATGCCAACCCCCTTACATTTGATGGAAGAGGCCTATATTCAGCAGTGGATTGTCGCTAGCGACAGGCTGATGATGATGATGATGATGAGTCTTCTGGTATCCCACTGATTATGTATACAAAAGTCGGTTGAGTTTGGTTCAAGGGCCTAGATTTTCATTTTTTGACCCCCCAGGCCCCAATTTTGGGCGGTTAATTTTTGCATTTTTTGACTTCTAGGGGTGCACTGATTATGTATACAAAATTTGGTTGAGTTTGCTCAAATGGCCTAGATTTTTAATTTTTAACCCCCCTCCACACCCCTTAATTTTGTGTAGATATGCACTAAAATCTAATCAGCTCTTAATCTCAATGGACCAAAACTACTTGTGAAATTTGGTTTCGATATTCACACTAGTTTTTGAGCTAGCTCTTCCACAAAAATTTGGTAACGCACAAACTAACGGACAACCAGACAGACTAACTAATATCTCGAAAAATATAACTTTTTAGATGTTCTTTTATCGAGGCTTTTTTGTAGACCGAAGTGCCATGGTTACGCCTAAATTTTTTTAATTAAAATATTTTCATCCGTTTTTTAGATATTTCGAAAAAAATAAGCAAAAAACACTTTTTTATGCACGATTACAATACTTGACCATACCCTGTATGATAAAGTAAAGATCGGGAAATTGGATGATAATCAGCATATAAAACTCTGCAGAAATCCATTGTTAGGTTTACGGGGAGAAATTTTTGTTGAGTAGTGTAATTTAACGGTTTTGAATAACAAACTCTGTATAGGAAATTGTTTGTTTTATCATGAGTATATATATTAGAACGCTATTTCCTTGATAAAGCAGTCATCATGTTGCGTATTAATTGCCGATTAGATATGAATGAAGCCTGCAGAAATTACTACATATTTAACCCTTTGGCAAAGTACGAGCCCCGATCCATCTCAATTGGCCCACCAATATTTTTTCTTTTTAAATAAAATTATGCTAATTCACGGTAAATTTAATTTAAATATTTATTTTTATTATCATTTGGAACAACATTTTAAACAATTTAAAACATTTTATTGTAACATTTAACTTAAAATTATTTTTTAATTGGTAAAAACAAGGAAAACATACAAAATCCAAAACCTTTATCGCTGCGTGACGTCCCCTTTATTTCTAATTACGGCTTGAATTCTTTTGGGCAACGTACTTATTAAGTTTTGACTCTCGTTTTGAGTGAAAGTATCCCAAATATTTTGAAGTTTATGTTTTAATTCGACTACGTTTCTACCTGGTTATATTCGTAATAGCTTTTTCATTGTGTGCCAAAGAGTTTCTATTGGTGACAAGTCGGGGCTGTTTGCCACCCACTCCAAAAGTGGAACATAATGATCAGAAAGCCATTTTAAAGATTTTCTTGATGTATGGCAGGCCGCCCCGTCTTGTTGGAACACAAAAGTATTATTATTCTTAAATGCATCTGCCATTGTTGGAAGTAACGATTTTTTTAAAATTTCTAAATATTTATTGGTGTTTACAATTCCATCAATGAACTGAAGTTTTCCAACACCTCTAGCAGACATTGAATCCCATAGCATAACTGAAGCAGGAAATTTTACTTTATTTTTTAAACAATAACTCTGCTTCGATTGTCCCCAACACAAATTTCAAAACGAGACTCATCACTCCAATGGACACTATTCCATTCATCACTCGTCCAATTAATGTGACTTTTAGCCCATTTAAGCCGGTTTTTCTTGTTTTAATGTCAAGAGTGGCTTTTCTTTCGACTAAAAAATTAGTAAAATTACAAAAAAATTTTGGAAATAAGTTGCAATAAAATTACCTTGTAAGTTTTAAAACCTAAATTAAGGGCTTCTTTATGGCATGTGGATCTTGAAACACTTCGCCCCACAGCATCGCTCCAAAGAACAGATAATTCACCATAGTTCGAACGCTTGTTTTTTCTAAAAATCTTCTTCAATGCCCGTCTATCAGCATCTGATATTTTGGATTTCGACGCATACCGAGGTTTTGTAGCTATTGTACCCGTTGTTTTATAAACTTGATAATATTTCTGACAGTAAACTTTGATAGATCGCCAATTTCCGCGTTTGATTTTCCCTTTTTAAATAAATTGATAATAATTGAGCGAATTTTTTCATCAACAACCTTTTCACGAGTCATTTTTACTAATAATAAACAAAACAAACTTTCTTTTATTGGAAAAAAGCAAAGCCTACTTGATTATTTTACATATTCAAAGATTCTTAAAAAAAAAAAAACTTGAAAAGCAATGAACTATTTTTTATATAAAAATATGTTTTTTACAATTAAAAAATAATTTTAAGTTAAATGTTACAATAAAATGTTTTAAATTGTTTAAAATGTTGTTCCAAATGATAATAAAAATAAATATTTAAATTAAATTTACCGTGAATTAGCATAATTTTATTTAAAAAGAAAAAATATTGGTGGGCCAATTGAGATGGGACGGGGCTCGTATAGGTAGAAGCGCTAGGTGGTTGCGGTTTTTGTTCGCTGGCTCGTTGGTCACCTAGGGAGATATCGCTGCTCGCTGATAACGCACCTTCAGGCAGACGGCTTCTTCCCCTCCGTGACGTCACCCCGGGGGCGGCGGAGGCAGAAGCGAGCCGTGCGGCGGCGGCGGCAGTTGTGGCCACGCGCCCGCACAAGCAGCAACCTGCAAGAGAGAGCCCGGAATCCGGAATCCGCCCGGAAGACAACTCTGACAAGGCAAGCAAGCAACATGACATGCCCTCCCTGACCATCAAGTTGGCTTTCTTTTTGACCAGTGCGTCTTAAGGAGGTTCGGGACAGATTATCTATCTGGTTGATTTTCGAAAAATTATTTTTTATTATTAACTTCTGCCTACTAAATTTTTTAATAAACAAATTATTAATAATGAGGTTAATTTCGAATAAAAATGTTTGTTTTTAACCGACTTCAAAAAATGAGGAGGTTCTCAATTCGACTGTATTTTTTTTTTGTGTCTATGTTACCTGATTTCTTCACTAATTGTGAACCGATTTTGATGATTTTTTGCATTGGGTTCAGTCTAGTTTCCTATTGGTAAAAATATAAATTTCGTTGGTATTGGACCTTTTTTACTTTGTCCAATGCGAAGCATGGGGAAAGTATTGTAATTGTAATATGTGTTCACGAATAACTTCTTTGTTTATGAACCGATTTTAATGATTCTTTCTGTGTTTGGATCAGTATAGCTCAAAGGTAGTCAAGATACCTAACTATGTATTTATTGAAGGAGACAATAAAAGAGTGTGTCTTCTGCTGGAATTATAAATTTTATTATTATCATTTCCGTCCATAATTTAATTTATAATTTGAAAGTTTATATTGGGAAAATAAGGACAAGTTTTTTATGTGTGACTTTTTTATTTTTCGTCTAAAATGTGTGACATGACTATTTGAAGCCCTGAAGAAGTCGGCAAAGTCGACGAAACGTTGGTGGATAAATAAAAAAGTCAAACATAAAAAACTTGTCCTTATTTTCCCAATATAAACTTTCAAATTATAAATTTTATTTATTTATAACGAGATTCATAAATTAATTCCTGTGAATCCATTGTAATAGACTGATGAAGAGGGCAAAGCCCTCGAAACTATAGTCTCGTTATAAATAAATAAAATTTATAATTCCAGCAGAAGACACACTCTTTTATTGTCTCCTTCAATATATAAAAATTCTGCTACGCTCGGCAAAAACTTTCAATTTAATATTCATTTATTTATTTTTATGTATGTTCAGCAAGAACTTTTTGCCTCGTAGACCGATTTCGATGATTTTTTTTTTATTTGAATGGGGGTACCTTATGGGTGGTCCCATATTAATTTGGTCAAGTTCTGTTTATATGATCAATGACGAAATATCGTAAATCTCCAATTCTTATGAGCAAATAATCGAAATTATAATAAATAAAACCATTTATAAAAAAAAAAACAATTTTAAAACGTTCATTCAAAACCCGCAAACGTTTCGAGAGAATTTCTATATTTATGAATTCAATTTTATTATCATTTTCTGATTCATTCGCCCGACGCTTTCTCTTACGAGATGCATGCAAGGTATTATTATATTAAGACACTATTATTAACATCACTAAAAAGAGAAAAATAAAAATAATTTTTATAAAAAATAAATAAATCCGACTTCAAAAAAATTAAATGCAACAAATAAAATAATAAGAACTCAAAAATCAAATAAAATGCACTAAAAGGTATAAAATAATTATCTAATTTAGTTACAACTAAACGACGAAATATTAACATGAAATCACTTTTTGAAGTCGGTGCCAAACAAACTATATAAGCCAGCTTACCCGTCAAACGTACTAAGTAAGATCCGTCGAGTTCGATTAATAAAATGTATATGTTTGGCACCGACTTCTAAAAGTGATTTCATGTTAATATTTCGTCGTTTAGTTGTAACTAAATTAGATAATTATTTTATATCTTTTAGTACATTTTATTTGATTTTTGAGTTATTATTATTATATTTGGTGCATTTAATTTTTTTGAATTCGGATTTATTTTTGTTTTTTATGATAATTTTAATAAAAAGAATATTGAGATAAATTTTTTTATCATTATATATTTAACACAAAAACGATTTCAAGAAATAGACTTGGAATTCTACACTAGTGCTTTTGTTATATTGTGTTGGCTGCAAATAACTTTTTATTTTTTACATTTATGAATAACTAATTAACTAGGATGTCAAATCTATTGAAAAATGTATCATACGATTCGTAAAATTTGAATTATTGATCTGTATAAATTTGTTGAAAATGGTAAAATTTGTATAGAAGTTAGAGCCCTTTTAAAAGCTCCACTTCCATGTTAAAAGGACAATTTTCAATAATTTATTTCTGGGTAATGGGACAGACGATCAACTTCAAATTTCAGGAATAAATATTTAATGCATCAATGATGCGCTGGTAAAAATTTGAGAATTTTCTTATCAAAATGATAAACAGTCACGAAGCCCCTTAAACTATGGGTCGCGAATCATAGGACAATGAAACAATGAGAAATTTATAATACGAAACGGAGAAAAATTCATGTTTGGTGAATTCGCGAGGTATATAGGACCTGGAACACCGAGCGATGATCGATAATACATGTGTTTGTTTTTGATTTAATCAACCATTTGATTTATTTTGATTCAACCACCTGTTAATAATTAGTTTTATTAAAAAACTTATTAAAATTTTTTTTTCCAAAAGTGAGACCTGCTATTAAATCGATTCTTCCATGTCTTTAATAATCGGAATGTCAAAAATTCAAAATTCATTCAATTCAATGTAATTGGAATTAGTAGTTTTTTCTTTGGGAATCCTTTCCATCAATTCAGCATTAAATTCTACGTCTCCATCTATAATACCTCTAATTATTTTTTTTACTTTACCATACAGGGTATGTTCAAGTATTGTAATCGTGCATGAAAAAAGTAGGTTTTTTTGCTTCTTTTTTTCGAAATATCTCAAAAACGGCTGAAACTATTTTGATAAAAAAAAATTGGGCCAAACCATGGCATTTCGGTCTACAAAAAAGCTCTAATGAGTGAACATTGAAAAAATTATATTTTTCGAGATAATAATTGTTTTGTCAAAATGTCTGTTATTCTGTCAGTTAGTCTGTGCGTTACCAAATTTTTATGGACGAGCTAGCCCAAAAACTAGTGTGAATATAGAAACCAAATTTCACACGTAGTGGGGGGGGGGGGGTTAAAAATTAAAAATCTAGGTCGTTTGAGCAAACTCAACCAAATTGTGTATACATAATCAGTGTGCCCCTAGGAGTTTAAAAATGCAAAAACTAACCCCCCCTTCATGATTATAATTAATTTTATTAAATATTAATGTAAGTGAGGGGCCAGGTTGTATGGTAAAGTCAAGTGGATGGCCACATCAGAACATGTCAGCTTATTACTTTACCATACAGTACAGGGTATGGCCAAGTATTGTAATCGAGCATGAAAAAAGTGGTTTTTTTTGCTTCTTTTTTTCGAAATATCTCAAAAACGGCTCAAACTATTTTGTTAAAAAAAAATTGGGCCAAACCATGGTATCGGTCTACAAAAAAACCCTAATAAGTGAGCATCGAAAAGATTATAATTATTGAGATATGTTATATCAAAATGTCTGTTCGTCTGTGCGTTACCAAATTTTGTGGACGAGCTAGCTCAAAATCTGGAGTGAATATCAAAACCAAATTCATATGTAGTTTTGGTCCATTGAGATTAAGAGCTGATTAGATTTTGGTCCATATCGACCCAAAATTAAGGGGGGAGGGCGAATTAAAATTTAAAATTATAATAAAAATGGAGCATTTTTTTGTTGAAGATATAATTAAAATCATGAATACGAAGTCTTATCAGGGCTGCCATTGAAATGGATGGCGAACGTTTTCCTGATAGAACACCCTCATAAGCTTCATTTTATTGTGTTATAAAATCAAGCAACGTATTATATTAATTCACTATTAATATCATCACTAAAAAAGAGGAAAAATAATAACAATTTTTATAAAAAAAATAAAAATAAAACAGACTTCAAAATAAAAAGAAAAAAATTCATTCGAATTGAGAACCTCCTCCTTTTTTGAAGTCGGTTAAAAAATTAAATGCAACAAATAAAATAATAAGAACTCAAAAATGCACTAAAAGGTATAAAATAATTATCTCATTTAGTTACAACTAAACGACGAAATTGTTACATGAAATCCCTTTTTGAAGTCGGTGCTAAACAAACTATATAAGCGAGCGTACCCGCCATACGTACTAAATAAGATCCGTCGAGTTCGATTCATAAAATTTATATTTTTGGCACCGACTTCAAAAAGTGAATTCATGTTAATATTACGTCGTTTAGTTGTAACTAAATTACATAATTATTTTATACCTTTCAGTTCATTTTATTTAATTTTTGAGTTCTTATTATTTTATTTGTTGCATTTAATTTTTTTGAAGTCGGTTTTTTTCTTTTACAACAGTTTAGAGTTTTGAGATATGTTTTGGGGCTTTTGTGGCTTATGAGACCGACAGAACGAGTTTCAACATCGAGGTTTCATATTTTACTTTTTATTTTTTGGGAAAACATATAAATATATAAATAAATATAAATGTTATAAACCATTAAGTACAGTTAGTTGAAGAAGAAGGGATTCCGGTTCCAAATATTAGAAAAAACGTTTATATACTTAATAAAAATGCCAGGAAACGACACTCCCAGTATCCAGGGCTTAAATGGCACCGCTAATGGTTAGCAGAGCTTGTTAGCTAATAAATAAAATGATAATTGTTCTATAAAAATTAATAAAAAAAAATTTGAAATTTAATCTTATCTTATACTATTAAATGAGCAATGTGTTTATATATATACAGGGTATTCCAGAGAACTCGTTCATTAAAAGTTTTCATGGAAGGAGTTGAGAGGAAATTTTGAACTTAGGCATATTTATGTTTTGGAATATGCTCTTTTTAAATAAATTACTAACAACTTTTGGACACTTTCTGCTTTGCCGCAATCGCTATCAACTTACTTATTTTCTATAGAACTCACCAAATATTTTCCATCATTAGATTAAGTGTTAAAAACTAAGAAGATTTTATATAATGCTACTTGATGTCTAAAATTTATAATTTCTGAATTATTTTAGATAGTTTGTAAAATCTACCAATTTAGCGTTTATCTTTAAAAATTAATAATAACTAAACTATTCTTTGTAGAATTAATTTAATCAATCAGAACTCTTAATTAGACAATTAATAATCTTAATTAATCATAAAAATTCAAATTTTATATCCAGGATGACCATAATAATCGTATATTTCTGAAAATCAAAAAGTTGTTAATTCTCAATTTTTTCAAATAGGATATTGTATAAATTTTAGTATTTTTGAATTCAACATAAAAATTCAATAAGAGTTTATTAAATATTCCCTATACCTAAAATGAATAGTTTTTTAAATAAAAAATATTTGAATTTTCACTCGCCCAGATCTTAATTATTTATACATAAAAATAAGATCTAGACGAGTGAAATATTAAATAGTTTTTATTTAAAAAACTATTCATTTTAGGTATAGGGAATATTTAATAAACCCTATTGGATTTTTATGTAGAATTAAAAAATACTAAAATTTATGCCATGTTCTATTTGAAAAAATTGTGTATTAACAACTTTTTGATTTTCATAAATAAACGATTATTATGGTCATCCTGGATATAAAATTTGAATTTTTATGGTTAAGTAAGATTCTTTAATGTCTACTTAAGAGTTCTGATTGATCAAATTAATTCTACAAACAATAGTTTAATTATTATTAATTTTTAAAGAAGAACGCTAAATTGATAGATTTTACAAACTATCTAATATAACTAAGAAATTATCAATTTTAGACATCAAGTGCATAATACAAAATCTTCTTAGTTTTTAACACTTAATCTAATGATGCAAAAATATTTGGGGGTTTCTATTGAAAATAAGAAAGTTGATGGTGATTGTGGCAAAGCAGAAAGTGTTCAAAAGTTGTTAATAATTTATTTAAAAAGAGCATATTCCAAAACATATTTGTGTCAAAGTTGAAAATTTTCTCTTAACTCCTTCCATGAAAACCTTTAATGAACGAGTTCTGTGGAGCACCCTGTATATAGAATCGGATTCTCGAAAATGTATATTAGGATTTCGATGAAAATCACAGATTAGGGGGTTTCTGGGACGATAATTCGATCTGTCAGTGTCCTATTTTCGGGAAACTTTAATTGATATGTTTTTTCTTAATTAAAGAAATTATTCATAGATGGGTGTATCAATAAAAATTTATAATTAAATTTTTTCAATTTCCTTATATTGGGGGTTCAGAGAGACTAGGCGGTAGCGTGTCATCCTGCTAACCAAGTGGACCCGGGTTCGAATCCGACTCGAGGCATCCGGCTAAAATCTGACCCCCGGAGTAGTGACAAATTTAAAAATAATAAATAGTATCGTAAATGGCTTATGGCTAAAAAGGCCGAAAAGCCAAAAAGAAAAAAAATTCCTTTTATTAATTAATTGATTTTTTTCTATTTTAAAACCCACTAATAGTCTTTTATAATTATTATTAAATATTAAAATTTGTAAATTCAATTAATTAGAAAAGATGGATTGGGGGAGAGGAGACCAATCGACTTGATTGGGGAATAATGGAATTGAAATAATTATCGGAAAAGAGGTTTTTTTTATCTAATTAGATTTTTCCTCTTATTAAAAACAAGGACTAAAGATAAATAAGGACACTCGATGGTGGAGAAGTAATCTCCGGAATCGAAGCAAAAATACAATGTATACATTAATTAATGTAAAATAATTGGTTTAATAAAATTTATAAAAAAAAAAAAAAAAATCAATTAATTAGATCCTCTTACTACAAACACGGACTAAAAACATTATCGCAAGCCCGAGAAGATCAAGAATAGTCGATGGTGGAGATGTAATCTCCGAAGTCGAAGCTCAAATAATATGTATATGCTAATGCATGTAAAATAATTGGTTCAATAAAATTTATTATTATTATTATTATTATATTAAATTAATTAGATGAATGGATTGGAATAATTATCGGAAAAGAGGTTTTTTTATTTAATTAGTTTTTTCCTTTTATTAAAAACAAGGACTAAAAAGATGATCAAGGACAGTCGATGGTGGAGAAGTAATCTCCGAAGTCGAAGTTCAAATACAATGTATATGTACATTAATTCATATAAATTGGTTCAATTAATTAGATAACTGGTTCAATAAATTGTTAATTAATTTAAAAAATTGATTAATTAAAGGTATTTTCTTTTGAAGATGGAGTGGTGGTAGAACAGTTAATACTGATTTAAGGAAAATGCAAAACCATAAATTCCAAATAATATAATTTATTAGAACAACATTTTCAACCAAATTTTAATAAATTTGACATATCGAAAAATAAATATTTTAATCGTTCATATCTCGTATTCGGTAAGTCGCAGAACCTTGAAATTTGAAACTTAAGCTATCTAGAGGCTACAAGAAGTACCACAAGATTTTGGCTAAAATAGAAGTACCGAAAGTTGATGTTTAAGTATATAAGAATGTACCCCCCTACATTTCACAACCGTAAATCTCAGAGCTATGAAATTCGAAACTTAAGCTCAATATAGGCTAGAAAAGGGGTACAGCATTCTTTTGGTTGAAATCGGGACAGCGGACGTTTACATGAAAGATTTTTTTTTTTGATTTTCTCAAAAACGGCACTAACGATTTTTTTTATATGGTGTACTTATCAAGTGTCATGAATTATTACTCTTGTATTGATTTTATTCCGATTGAAATAAAGGAAGGGTGTGTAAATTAGGAGTGTCGTAAAATAAATATTTTAATCAATCATATATCGTCTTCGATAAGTCCCAGAGCCTTGAAATTGGAAACTTAATCTATTTAGAGGCAAAAAGTTACCGAGCATCACTCTGTACGCCAGGCACTTATTATTAGTTGTTCATAACCATTTGCTCAGGGATTAATTGTTGATTGATGAAGGAGCGGATCGAAAAGTTCGAAAAAAAAAATTAAGTTTATTTAATTCTGACTTCAAATAAAAATAGACGATTTACTTGAATCAAAAATTAAAAATAATATTACTATATCGATTTTAACGGCTCTAGGAAAATTCATCGAACACAATTCATCGACGATAATTTATCAAAAATGTCGATGAGCTGATCGTCGACCAATAGGCCTATTCTTGAATTGCCTAGTCGATGAATTATTTTTGATGAATTATCTTCGATGAATTGTTGTCGATGAATTTTCCGGATCCCGATTTTAAACTATCCAAAAAATTACTGTTCCGGAGGTACTTTTATTAATATATGAGTACTAGGTATTGTCTTTGAACGGCAAATAAATTGAAAACTTTTGATATTATTTTTAGTTTTGATACAGAAAATATATGGAATTTGTGTCAATGCATCTACTACTACTACTACTATTCCTGCCATCCACTCGGAAGCATCGCTATACCGCCCCTGAATCCAAATTGAATAACAAGGGATATTGGTTTTCCTCGTCAGTCGCTGAATTACTAAATGCAATTTCGTTTCACACGATTAATTTAGAGAAAATCAACCTCTATTTATTTATTTTTATGAACAACATTAAATGATGATAGATAATCAATATAGGAGAAACTCAAATAGATTCTAACATATTCAAATTTATTTATAAAAAAGAGATTCTTCAATATAGCTAATTGATTTAATATATAAATTTTATTTGTTCTTTTTAGATAATAATTTTTTTTATAAATTTTATTAAACCATTTATTTTACATTAATTAATGTATACATTGTATTTTTTCTTCGATTCCGGAGATTACTTCTCCACCATCGAGTGTCCTTATTCATCTTTAGTCCTTGTTTTTAATAAGAGGAAAAATCTAATTAGATAAAAAAAACCTCTTTTCCGATAATTATTTCAATTCCATTATTCCCCAATCAAGTCGATTGGTTTATCCACCCTCTCTCATTCTTCCTCTCGATCTCTGTTCTTTTTAGAAATTGCGGATATATTTTATAAATTGTATTTTATTAAACTGTTTGTGGGTTTTAAAAAGAATAAATTTTTCTGATAAAAATATTTTGATAGGTTTTTTAATTACACTAATTATTATTAAAGTAAATGTACCAAATTCTGACACTATAAGAGCTAATACTACTTGAACGTACGAGAAAATACTATATATAAGAGGCTAGATTAATTTGTAACAACGCTCTGAGAATGCTGCCGAAAGGGAGCGCTGATGCCGTCGGTATATTTGAGGCAAATTTGAAATATAATTTTAATTGTAATTTGAAATGAAAGACTCCAATTGATTTTAAATTAAGAAACATTAAATATATTGATAATTATTCCCCCCCCCCCCCCCCCGCCTCACCACTCAAAAATTAAATATTCAATTCGCTTTTCTTTGCGCACAGAAAAATAAATTAATCACATCTTAGTTGATTTATATTTTATATATTATTTGTTTATTTTTTAATAATTTGCAACTTTTTTATAATTTTTTAAAAATCTAAATTTTGTTATTCTTATTTTTGGATTTTTACAAAATTGAACGACTTAAGACACGCATGCCCGAGTTTCTCATGGCAATACTGGAGGGAGCAGCCTGTCATATCATACAAACAACACCTGATCTCTTTTAAATATTTGGACCCTTATATACATTATCGAATTTTAAAAAAATGTTATAATATAATTCTCCTCCTCACACAATCCCACTTATTTAAATAAATCTATTTCCACACAAAAAATATCACAATGCTGTAGATTATAGAGAAAAAAATACTTCCAGATTCATATCTAGAGCCTCATTTCTGTAGTTGTGTCAGAACGAAAATGAGGCGAAACTTTTAAGAGACTATGTATTTTCCGGAGTTTACAGGTATACATTTGGAGTGTGGTTTTTTAAGAGGAATAAAATTTTTGGACCGAGACGCCGCCCGCCAGGGCACCAGCCCGGAGGGCCGAGTTTCGAGGGCGTGCCGAAGGCACGCACGAAAAGCTCGTATATATATAATTATATAATACCTTAAGAGGTGGTTGAATAAAAATAAATCTTGCGATTAAATCAAAACAAAACAAGTGGTTTAATTAAATAAACAATAATCAAAACAAATAAAAAAAAAAATCCCCGAACGAACCATATCAAGTAGTATTAAGGGGCCGTCCATAAATTACGTCACACGAATTTCAATATTTGTAGACCACCTCCTCTTATGTCACATTCTTTTACATTTTCATTGAGCCTCCCTGAATTGTGACGTCACACTCTCACATTTATACACTATAATTTAATAATTGTGAAAATATTTTTTATAAATTAAACTCAACCAGAGGGGTTTAATATAATTTAAGTTTAATTTTTTAAATTCTTTAATTTAACTTTGGGGAGCCGGGTTGGCCGAGCTGGATAACGCGCTGGCCCCGCTTCAGCGTCGTTGTTGACGATGTTCAAGTGGGAGGCCGGGGTTCGATCCTGGCTAGCATATAAAATTTCTACCAGCTAAAACTCGGCTCCCTCACTAACCCTACTAACACTTTACTGATATGCTGTCTAAATGGGCTTTGTTCCCGGTGACAATAAATAAATAAAAAAAATTTGACATTTGTGACATCACAATTTTTAACATCCTGGTCTCCCTGTCACATTTTTCAACAAATCTGAGACGACCCCCCCCCTTTACTATGTGACGTATTTTATGGACGTCACCTAAATACAGTATTTTATTTGTTTCTGTTGAAGATAATCTTAAATTTTAATCGAATGAATGAGCCGAGGTTTGGCTTTTCATTGAGAACAATAATATTGTATGCTCTGGTGGATTCCACCTGATAAGAGTTGTTATCTCAATGATCGTATTTGAGACTCCGGGGAGTTTACTAGCCATTTCAAACTAATATCTCTAACATTTTAAGAGTAGGTAGTTTTAGAAAACTATCAGCACATCACACGAATTACCAAATATTTTCTTTAGATAAAAAAACACTAATCTTTAAAAAAAAAATGTTTATTTATGTATTTGATTCCGATTTCTTAAGGGGTAGATATTTGTGAAAAAAAAAACTTTTAGGTAAGTGAACCGCAAAAGCTAAATAATTTATTAAAACAATTTCTGATTGTTAATTCTACAGATTTAGAAATTATTTAATATTTTTGAAAAAATTAGAAATAATATTAATCATCCGACAGGATTCGAACCTGTGTCTTTCCTCCCTAGCCGAGAAGTGTGTTTACAAAGTACACTTATCTATAGGAAATTATTAATTGAGAAAATCTTATTATGAAAAACGAGCAATTCTTGCATATATATATATATATATATATATATATATATATATATATATATATATATATATATATATATATATATATATATATAATCGGTTTCTCGAAAACTGTTCTAACGATTTCGATGAAATTCACGGAGTTAGGGTTTGGGTTAACAATTCGATCTGTCAGAGTCTCATCTTCAGTTAAGTTGTTTTTTATGGTTTTTTTTAATTGAAATAACTATTCACAGGTGGTTGCGTCGACAAAAATGTATAATTACATTTTTATTCAATTTCCAATTAATAATAATTGGTTTTATAATTCTATATCCCACTAATAGTTCATTACAAATATACTATATATATATTTATCTAGATTAATTTGTAACAACGCTTAGAGAAATTTCTCTAAAAAAATTACCCTCTTGCCTAGAATCGAACCGACGAACTCTTGAACTATGGGCATCAGCTCTAACCACTAGACCAATGTCACATTAATATTTATATCTTGATTTCTTTTACTAAAACTATATATTTTTGATTTAGACTTTGTGTCTAGATAATATTGTATTCATTTGAACTCGAATGAAAATGAAAAACACCAATAGATTTTAAATTAAGAAACATTAAATATATATTAATTAACGAGGCAAATTTGAAATATAATTGTCAGCTCGGATTTTAAACTGATGGCTCCAATCGATTTTCATTAACCAGGCAAATTTGAAATATATATATTCGAATTTTGAAATGAAAGACTCCAATAAATTTTAAATTAAGAAACATTAAATATATTAAAGTTTAAATTTTTATTTAAATCACACAAAAAAAAACATGATTACTTTATAATTATTTATTGAAACAAATAATTACAATTTTAATACGACGTTTCGATCGACTTATTCTGCGATCAGATTTCTCAAGTATGAGTACCCACTCCGATTATAAGTTAACTGAGTCAATCATGTTGATGCCGTCGGTATATTTGGGCTTTGAGCCCAGATAAACATGATTGACTCAGTTAACCTATAATCGGAGTGGGTACTCATACTTGAGAACGATCGCAGAATAAGTCGATCGAAACGTCGTATTAAAATTGTAATTATTTGTTTCAATAAATAATTATAAAGTAATCATGTGTGATTTAAATAAAAATTTAAACTTTAATCAAATTAATCACAAAAATAAAAGCTTCAACAGCTTCATTATTAATTAAATATATTGATAATTGTTCCTCCCCCCCCCTCGCCACTCAAAAATTAAAGATGCGAAACTTTTAAGAGACGATGTTTTTTCGGTAGTATACGGGTATACATTTGGAGTGTGGTTTTTTAAGAGGAATAAAATTTTTGGACCGAGACGCTGCCCGCCAGGGCACCAGCCCGGAGGGCCGAGCTTCGAGGGCGTGCCGAAGGCACGCACGAAAAGCTCGTTATTATATATTAAAATTGGGGAATTTAATTAATTAAAGGCATTTTTCTATTTTCTATAAAATTCTATATTAATTAATATATCAATTTCATTGTCTTAAAAAATCTTACAATTTGACGGATCGTGGCTCCTTCTTCAAGATTTAAAGCGTCAACGAAAGAACCTCCCTGTATATTAATATATTCTTAATATTTAAATTACATCCAAAATTTTGTGCCCAGTGATACGCCTTGATGATGGCCATAGCGATTGTAAACGTTGGAAAAAATATAAATAAAATTTTATTTCAATTTTATTTTATTTTGACTTCTAATAAAAATGACCTTTTTAGCTGAATTTAAAATTAAAAATAATATTAATATATCGCTTGTAACTAAACCAAAAAATTACCGATCATCGCTCGGAGTTGCAGGGACTAATTTTTAAATAAGTTCTATCTAACTTTTGATAATCTAATTAAGTAAAATTTATCACCTTTAGGTTATAAAAGTTAGGAAATAATCCGGCCAAGTGCGAGTTAGGCTCGCATACATAGGATTTCTTATATAATATATTTATAAAAAATACAATCTGAAAATGTTTAATTTTGACATTCAAACATTGCTGGAAGAAATTTTTCACTGTATCAATGGAAATTTGGAAAAATAGTATTGCTTTAAGAAGGAACTATAAACAAATAAATATTCTGAAAATATACAATGATATCTGTTGTACTTTGTCGAAATTAATTACAAGTACATGTTTCTGGGCCCCACACTTTTTGATTATTACATTATTTTGTACTTTTTAGAAGCGTGTTTTCTAGTGTTTATAAAATATAATTTTTTCAAATTTCCTCAAATTTCAAAGGGAGAATTTCTCGTCGAAACGTTTAAATTTCATATAAACATTTTCACATTGTTTTATATATACTATATATATTTGTCTAGATTAATTTGCCGCAACGCTGAGGTAATGCTGCCGAGAGAGAGCGCCATCGGTATATTTGCGGCAAATTTGAAATATAATCGTAAATTGGACTCAAATTTCGAAATGAAAGACTCCAATTGATTTTAAATTAAGAAACATTAAATATATTGATAATTATTACCCCCCCCCTTCACCACTCAAAAATTAAATATTCAATTCGCTTTTCTTTGCGCACAGAAAAAGAAATCAATCACATCTTATTTGATTTATATATTATTTGTTTATTTTTTAATAATTTGCCACTTTTTTTATAATTTTTTAAAAATCTAAATTTTGTTATTCTTATTTTTTGATTTTTATAAAATTAAACGACTTAAGACACGCATGCCCATATGAGTTTCTCATTGCAATACTGGAGCAGCCTGTCATACAAACAACACCTGATCTCTTTTAAATATTTGGAGCCTTATATCGATTATCGATCCCAAATTTTAAAAAAATGATATAATATAATTCTCCTCCTCACACGATACCACTTATTTAAATAAATCTATTTCCACACAAAAAATATCACAATGCTGTAGATTATAGAAAAAAAAATACTTCCAGATTCATATCTAGAGCCTCATTTCTGTAGCTGTGTCAGGACGAAAATGAGGCGAAACTTTTAAGAGACTATGTATTTTCGGGAGTTTACAGGTATACATTTGGAGTGTGGTTTTTTAAGAGGAATAAAATTTTTGGATCGAGACTCCGCCCGCCAGGGCACCAGCCCGGAGGGCCGAGCTTCGAGGGCGTGCCGAAGGCACGCACGAAAAGCTCGTATATATATATATGTTAACATTAAATGAAAGCGAAAGTTAAAACTTTTATCCGGTCACTGCCCTATTTTGGTGCAATTAGGACCAGACTCGTTTTGATAGTGAACCAAGAGTTGAAAAAAAGATACAGGACCCAGCCGGGTATGATCCGACATCTTCCGCGTTAAGCCCGCAGATGCCTTCCCCAAAGAATCAGACAGATGGGAATTGTAGTAAATTTTTATATATATGGGGCATTCCATGCCAAATCGACCACTTTTGACCCCGACTCCTTTGGATTTGGCTGAAACTTTCCTACCCTATCGAATTTTTCAGAATTTTTTCACCGAAAAAAGTTATTAATTTTTAAAAAAATGATGTTTTTTCTTTCAAACGCTCATAACTATTTAAAAATTTGACTAATTGGGACGTTTTTTTAACATGATTTTAACTATGACGCTAGTTCTCGTGGGTTTACTATTTCAAATACAAATTGTGTGCCACTATTAATATTTCAGTACTAGTATTTGGAATGAGAGACCCACGAGAACTCGCGTCGTGAGTCAATTTGACCACAACTCTCTGAGTTCTAGCGTGATTTTCATTGACGCGTGTTCTTCTGACTCTAGTGAATATTTATTTTATTATTCACAAAGTATTTCTATTAAATTTATTTAAAATAGTCCAAAAATCTTCTCGATGAGTAAAACCTTAATTACAAGTTAAGATAATAAACAAAAAGTATAAAATATTATGGATATATTTTATTATAAAACAATGTTGGATTTCGAAAAAATATGAAAAATATTTTTAAATTAAACAAAAAAAAAAAAAAAAAAATAGAAAGAAAAGTCCGACCAACATGGGACTTTGTGGCATTCTACGCAGAATAAATTAAATTTTTTTTTTTTGAAAAAAAAACATAATTTTTCAAAAATGTCAAACTTTAAAAAATCAATGATTTTTTCAGAAAAACTGAAAAATGTTATTGAATATGAAGTTGAATATTTTTTTGTATTTATTTCTGAAAAGCACGTTTAAAAACAAAAAAAAAACGTCCCGATTAGTCAATTTTTGAAATAGTTATGAGCATTTGAAAGAAAAAACACCATTTTTTAAAAAAAATTGATAACTTTTTTTCGGTTGAGTAGAAAATTTTGAAAAAATTCTGAAAAATGTTTTTGATAGGGTAGAAAAAGTCAAAAAAATTTCAGCAAAATCCAAAGGGTGTCAAAAGTGGTCGATTTGGACATGGAATGTCCCATATATAACTATATAGTAAAAAAATAAAATATTGATATTGATTTTTAGCTTCCGGATATACTTATCTCCTTCGAGTCCATGAAGGCTTTATACCAAGATTAAGCTTTCGACCTCAAGAATATTGCTTTCAAATAAATCTCCAATCACTAAAAATTCGAAGATCAGCTTGCAAAGTATTAAAAAAGATGTTTGCGTTTTAACATTCCTTTATTTTTCATATTTTTAACTACCGTATGAGATAAGCTCAAGTATCGTATTAGTGCATAAAAAGTGGTTTTTTGCCTTCTTTTTTCGAAATTTCTCAAAGACAGCTCAAACTATTTTGATTAAAAAAATTTGAGCGAAACCAGTTGACATATTGATCTGCGAGAGCTCCAATGAAGTAAACATGGCACAAATAATATATTTTTCGAGATAATAATTGTTTTCTCAAAATGTCTGTTAGTGTGTTATTCTGATAGTCTGTGCGTTACCAAATTTTTGTGAACGAGCTGGTTCAAAAACTAGTGTGGATATCGAAACCAAATTTTACACGTAGTTTTGCTGCATTGAGATTAAGAGCTGATTAGATTTTGGTGCATATCGACCCAAAATTAAGGGGGGGGGAGGGGTTAAAAATTAAAAATCTAGGCCATTTGAGCAAACTCAACTAAATTGTATATAATCGTGGGCAGAGACTACAAATGAAAACTAACCCCAAAATGGGCGGGGGGGTGAGGGTCAATCTGACCCAGAAATAACTAAAAAATCCTGTGCAAAAAGTCTAATAAAAACTAACCCCCTACATGATTAAAAATAATTATAATAAATATTAAATATAAGTGAGGGGCCAGGTTGTATAATAAAGGCACGTGAATGTCCAGTGTCAGTTTATTTTTTAACCGACTTCAAAAAAGGAGGAGGTTCTCTATTCGACTGATTTTTTTTTTTTTGTGTCTATGTTACCTCATATCTCCGCCAATTATGAACCGATTTTGAATTTTTTTGCTTTGGGTCCAGTCTAGCTTCCGATTGGTCCCATTTTTTTCATAGGTATTAGACCTTTTTTGTTAGGTTTGTTCAGGCCTAACTTCTTTGTTTATGAACCGATTTCGATAATTCTTTTTTTATTTGAAAGGGATATTTTAGGGATGGTACCATATTAATTTGGTCAAGTTCTGATCATATAATCACTATTAATAACTAAAAAAGAAAAAATAAAAATAATTTTAAAAAAATAAAACCGACTTCAAAAATTAAATGCAACAAATAAAATACACTAAAATGTATAAAATAATTATTATCTTATTTAGTTACAACTAAACGACGAAATATTAACATGAAATTACTTTTTGATGTCGGTACCAAACAAATTATACCTATAAGCGAGCATACGCCTCACAAACGTACTAAGTAAGATCCGTCGAGTGCGATTCACTAAAAGGTATATGTTTGGCACCGACTTCAAAAAGTAATTTCATGTTAAAATTTCGTCGTTTAGTTGTAACTAAATAAGACAATAATTATTTATACCTTAGTGTATTTTATTTGTTGAATTTAATTTTTTGAAGTCGGTTTTATTTTTACTTTATCCAATGCAAAGCATGGGTAAAGTATTGTAATCGCTCTCGGGGCAAGCGTGGCTTCAAAGGGTCCTCAGGTAAAGACTACGGAACCCATGGATTCAATTAAAGTCACAAATTGTAGTATTCATATTAGGTTGAATTTTAACACGTGACGGTTTTGTCAAAAATTACATGGGGTCTCGTCGAGAGGCCAAAAAGGGCGATTTTTTCATTTAGTGCGTGCGTATGGATGTATGGATGGATGTATGGATGGATGTTATCGCTTTTTTGGCCCACGATTTTTTCCACACCGTTGCACCGATTGAAATGAAATTGAAAACCTACCATTAGTTTAACAAAATGAAGCGCTGATTAGTTTTTGGTACATATCGGCCCACAAACATTAGTACTTTATTTCAGTACTTTTTTAGTTTTTTCTAAATATCTTGAAAATGACTTAACCAATTTTGATGAAATTTAATATCCTAATTAAGTACCTTGGGGACCACAAAAAAGGATAAATAAAGTTTTTAGTAAAATTATATTTTAAAGTACTTTACTCTAGAGTAAGAGAGTACTTTTTTAATTTTTTAAATTCTTTAAAATTTATTCATTTGAACCTTTTAATATAGCTCATTTAGCCTTGCTTAAATAAGAATGGATAGGCTTCTCTCTGTGAAATGCTAAAAATTTGGGAGGAAATTTTTATAAGTAACCATAGCAACTGCGTTGTTTTCTTATCCCTTACCTTTGCAGAAGACATAGAGGAATCGACTTTAAACCAAAAATAGCGATTGATTCTCATCTAATACTTGAGGAATAACCATTCTATATTGGATTTTTGACGTTTCGGTTTTTATTGGTAACCATTGCTGAAGACATAGAGGAATCGACTTTAAACCAAAAATAGCGATTGATTCTCATCTAGTACTTGAGGAATAATCATTCTATATTGGATTTTTGACGTTTCGGTTTTTATTGGTAACCATTGCTGAAGACATAGAGAAATCGACTTTAAACCAAAAATAGCGATTGATTCTCATCTAATACTTGAGGAATAACCATTCTATATTGGATTTTTGACGTTTCGGTTTTTATTAGTAACCATTCCTGAAGACATAGAGAAATCGACTTTAAACCAAAAATAGCGATTGATTCTCATCTAGTACTTGAGGAATAACCATTCTATATTGGATTTTTGACGTTTCGGTTTTTATTGGTAACCATTGCTGAAGACATAGAGGAATCGACTTAAAATAAAAAATAGCGATTGATTCTCATCTAATACTTGAGGAATAATCCATTCTATATTGGATTTTTGACGTTTCGGTTTTTATTAGTAACCATTCCTGAAGACATAGAGAAATCGACTTTAAACCAAAAATAGCGATTGATTCTCATCTAGTACTTGAGGAATAATCATTCTATATAGGATTTTTGACGTTTCGGTTTTTATTGGTAACCATTGCTGAAGACATAGAGGAATCGACTTAAAATCAAAAATAGCGATTGATTCTCATCTAATACTTGAGGAATAACAATTCTACATTAGGTTTTTGACGTTTCGATTATTATTGGTAACCATTGCTGAAGACATGGAGGAATCGACTTAAAATCAAAAATAACGATCGATTCTTATCTAATACTAGAGGAATAACCTTGCTGCATTCCATTTTTGATGTTTTGACTATTAATGGAAACCTCTACTGAAAATGTAGAAGAATCGACTTAAAATCAAAAAGACTAAATTCTTTTATGGCAAACAACTCAAGCTTGAGTTGTTTGCCATAAAAAATTTAGTCTTTTTGATTTTAAGTCGATTCTTCTACGTTTTCAGTAGAGGTTTCGATAATAGTCAAAACATCAAAAATGGAATTCAATAAGGTTATTCCTCTAGTATTAGATAAGAATCGATCGTTATTTTTGATTTTAAGTCGTTTCCTCCATGTCTTCAGCAATGGTTACCAATAATAATCGAAACGTCAAAAACCTAATGTAGAATTGTTATTCCTCAAGTATTAGATGAGAATCGATAGCTATTTTTGATTTTAAGTCGATTCCTCCATGTCTTCAGCAATGGTTACCAATAATAAACCGAAACGTCAAAAATCCAATGTAAGATGGTTATTCCTCGACTCTTAAATGAGAATTATTTTTGAATTAATTTCAATATGAACTACAAATTGCAAGTGATATCTGATTAATAATAAAGGAACAAACATATTAATATTTCAAATGAATTTGGATAAAGTTTAGCAACGATCCGTTGCAGTTTATTTTCTTAAAAAATTATTAATGCTTTTCTAAATTGAATTAATAAAGAAATAATATTTTTGCGATACTTCTTTGTAAGTAGGATTGGAATGAGCGTAATAATTATAAACGTTTGCAATTCCAGCAGGCCATTCCTCTTTCTTTATCTATTTATTTATTTATTTATTTTTACCTTGGGATCTCCCCCCCCCCTCTCTCTCTTACTCACCTGACTTAGTATTTAAGTCGTTGATTAAATAAATTCTTTCAAGTGAATTTTTCTCTCTGGTGTTTAAATTCACGTTAAAAGAAAGGATCTTTTTTTTATCAGATCTCAGGAAAAAGAAATTCCTAAGAATTTCATCCATCTTAATATTTTAAATTCAATTTAAATTTTACACCTTGAAGTGGAATTTTTTTTAAATAAAATCATTTATCGTAATTTATTAAAAATTCCAATGTATGTATACAAAAATAATCTTATAAGGTGTGTGTTTGCTTATTTTTTTTCAGTTTTTAATGTATTGTTAGTATAAAAGCCTGAGAAAATTGACAAGTCTGTTTGTTTTTAATTGAAAAGTTTTTATTTCGCCGAGAGTAGCAGAGTTGTTGATTCACAAAGAGAAACAAAGAGGTTGTCCTCTGCTTGATGCAAATAAACATACACACATATATATCGAAATGATATATCTGTATATATATTATATTACGAGCTGCTCCAGGCGTAACTTCGGCTCTCCGGGCTGGTGGCCCTGGCGGGCAGCGTCTCGATATATGATTATTAGGTCTGTAATATATATTTGTAATATTTTGCCCCCTCTTTCGCCCCCACGCACTCATTTTGGCTTTGATTTTTACTCTTTAGAAAACTGAGAGTTATTTATTTGCAAATATCTAAAAAATAATTTCAACCTCCCAAAATGTGAGTTGGGGCAAAAAATTAATACTCTCTCCGATATAGATCAAATTTTGTAATGTTAGTTTTTAAGACTATATAAAATGTATGCTGTAAAAATCAATAGCCAAAATGAGTGCATGGGGGCGAAAGAGGGGGCAAAATATTACAAATATATATTACAGACCTAATAATCACATGCCGAGACGCCGGCCGCCAGGGCCACCTGCCCTCCGGGTAACTAACATTACAAAATTTGATCTAAATCGGAGAGAGTATTAATTTTTTGCCCCCACTCACATTTTGGGAGGTTGAAATTATTTTTTAGATATTTGCAAATAAATAACTCTCAGTTTTCTAAAGAGTAAATGTACAAAAAAGCTAAAAATGTTCTATATTTTCCCCCTCCCCCTTTCGCCCCAATACAGTCAATTTTGATAGTTGATTTTTACAGGAATAGTTTCTTAAAGTAATAAAGAATAACTCTACAAAATTTGATCAAGATAGGAGAGAGTTTTAATTTTTCCCCCCACTCACATTTTGGATAGTTGGGAGTCGAATTTCAAAAAATCCTGAAATTACTTTTTAGATATTTATATTTAGAATTTTATTAAGTATAATTTTTAAGAAAAAAATAAAAACCGACTTCAAAAAATTAAATGCAACAAATAAAATACACTAAAAGGTATAAAATAATTATTATCTTATTTAGTTACAACTAAACGACGAAATATTAACATGAAATTACTTTTTGAAGTCGGTGCCAAACTAACTATACCTATAAGCGAGCATACCCTCCAAACGTACTAAGTAAGATCCGTCGAGTGCGATTCATAAAAGGTATATATTTGGCACCGACTTCAAAAAGTAATTTCATGTTAATATTTCGTCGTTTAGTTGTAACTAAATAAGATAATAATTATTTTATGCCTTTTAGTGTATTTTATTTGTTGCATTTAATTTTTTGAAGTCGGTTTTTATTTTTTTCTTAAAAAATTATTTTTATTTTTCTCTTTTTAGTGATGTTATTAATAGTGATCATATCATCAGAACTTGACCAAATTAATATGACACCATCCCTAAGACACCCCTATCGGATAAAAAAAGAACCATCGAAATCGGTTCATAAACAAAGAGGTTAGGTCTAAACAAACCTAATAAAAAAGGTCTAATACCTATGAAAAAAATACGAAAAAAAAAATGGGACCAATCGGAAGCTAGACTGGACCCAATGCAAAAAAAAATTTCAAAATCGGTTGAGAATTGGCGGAGATATGAGGTAACATAGGCACAAAAAAAAAAAAAAAAAAAAAAAATTCAGTCGAATAGAGAACCTCCTCCTTTTTTGAAGTCGGTTAAAAAATCAAGTAGATATCTTATTGTTCTTAATTGAAAATGCATAATTAGTGTAAACACATTGCAAAGATATTTTGCCTCTTTTGACCCCTTTAGGGGTCGAATTTCAAAAAATCCTAAAATAATTTTTAGATATTTTAATTTAGTATTTTTATAAGTAAAAAGCAAGTAGATATTTTATCGTCCTTAAGAGATATCGCATAATCAGTGAAAACACACTTTGCCCCCTTTGACTCCCTTAGGGGTCGAATTTCGAAAAATCCTTTCTTAGTGAGCCCCTATGTCATAGATGTAATATCCTCTCCAAATTTCATGTTTCTATGTCCAGTGGTTCTGGCTGTTTTGATGATAGTGAGTGAGTGAGTGAGTGTATCGGGCAAAGAATTTTATATATATAGATTTATTTTTTTGAGACTCTAGTTTGGAAGACTTAGTCTTCATCATCATTCTTTTTTAATTATAATTATTGTTTTTCAAGGAGTCAATACCTTATGGATATTGAAAATTTTTTGATGTTTTCTTAGCTGATAGCCAGTTAGAATTAAAGTCTTCGAAACTAACGAACAAATAAATAATATATATATATATATATACAGATATATCATTTAGATAAATATGTGTGTATGTTTATTTGCATCAAACAGAGGACAACCTCTTTGTTTCTCTTTGTGAAGTCTGTTTTTAATTTTCACTCTCCTATAATCAATCAATTTGATTATTTTAAAATTCACTAATAAATCATTACATTTTATATATTAAAATGAAGAATTGGAAATTATGACTACCGTGAGTGGAGAGAGTTTACACAATCGACTTGATTGGGGAATAATGGAATTGAAATAATTATCGGAAAAGAGGTTTTTTTATCTAATTAGATTTTTCCTCTTATTAAAAACAAGGACTAAAGATGAATAAGGACACTCGATGGTGGAGAAGTGATCTCCGGAATCGAAGCAAAAAATACAATGTATACATTAATTAATGTAAAATAATTGGTTTAATAAAATTTATAAAAAAAAAAAAAAAAAAAAAAAAAAAAAATTATGACTAGCTAATTTAATCAAAAAATCAATATTGAATAAATAATTTTTATTTTTAATTTTATATATTACAAGTATTTTGAAAGATATAATGTATCAAACTCTCGGTATTGGAGCCCAACTACTTCCACTCAGCCGGGCTTATTTAGATTTATCTATCTATCTATCTACTCTTATTAAATAAAGGAGCAAAAATTGTTTATATATTTATATATTTGTATTATTTCCCAATTTTGAAAAGCTTGGCTCTACCGATTTTGATGAAACTCTATTAACAAATTTTGGGGATGAGAAAGCGATCTGGCTAGGTCTGGACCTGGACAAAATTAAACGCCAATTGACTTTTCAACTTGAATTAAAATAATTATTGATGAGTATGAAATATAGCTCAATAAAAAGTTTGATTTACATTTTTTTTTATTATTATCTTTTTATTTTATCACTAGGTTTTACTTCCAATTTTAAAAAACCCACCATGTAGTTTATCGCAAATAATAATTTATATATTAAAATTAAAAAATTTAGTGCGATTGATATACAGTAAACGCAATACATTAATTAATGTAAAATAATTGAAAGTTTAATAAAATTTATAAAAAAAAAATTTAATTGATTGATATACAATGTATACTTATTAATTAGCCGTAAAAATAATTAAGTGCAATAAAATTTTATAAAAAAAATTTAATTGATTGATGGAAACGGATTGGGATGATCATGGGGAATGACCAATCGACTTGATTGGGGAATAATGGAATTGAAATAATTATCGGAAAAGAGGTTTTTATCTAATTAGATTTTTCCTCTTATTCAAAAACAAGGACTAAAGATGAATAAGGACACTCGATGGTGGAGAAGTAATCTCCGGAATCGAAGCAAAAAAAAAAATACAATGTATACATTAATTAATGTAAAATAATTGGTTTAATAAAATTTATAAAAAAAAAAAAAAATTAATTGATGAAAAGTGGATAGATGAGAAAATGAGAAATTGATTGGATGGATTAACTTCCGCAATATGGAATTGGAATAATTATCGGAAAAGAGGTTTTTTTTCTTTAATTAGTTTTTTCCTTTTACTAAAAACAAGGACTAAAGATGATCAAGGACACTCGATGGTGGAGAAATAATCTCCGGAGTCGAAGCTAAAATACAATGTATACATTAATTCATGTAAAATAATTGGTTCAATAAAATTTATAAAAAAAAAAAAAAATAATAATTTAATTGATGATGAGGAGTATATGGGAGAATATGTAATTGGAATAATTATCGGAAAAGAGGTTTTTTTATTTAATTAATTTTTTTCCTCTTATTAAAAACAAGGACTAAAAAAGATGATCAAGGACAGTCGATGGTGGAGAAGAAATCTCCGGAGTCGAAGCTAAAATACAATGTATACATTCATTCATGTAAAATAATTGGTTTGATAAAATTTATAAAAAAAAAAAAAAATTTAATTGATGAAAAGAGGGGATGGAGGAGGATTAGATTGGGGAGAGGAATTGGATGGATTAATTTCCACAATATGGTATTGGAATAATTATCGGGAAAGAGGTTTTTTTCTTTAATTACTTTTTTCCTCTTATTAAAAACAAGGACTAAAGATGATCAAGGACACTCAATGGTGGAGAAGTAATCTCCGGAATCGAAGCTCAAAAACAATCTATAAAAAAAATTTAATTGATTGTTAATTTGAGTTTTAAATCCTACAAATAGTTAACAACAAAAATTATATAATATTAGAATTTGCCAATATATGATTATTATAAGGATGGGGAGGAATAATGGAATTGAAATAATTATCGGAAAAGAAGGGTTTTTTTATTTAGTTAGTTTTTCCTCTTATTAAAAATAAAAGATGATCAAGGACATTCGATGGTGGAGAAGTAATCTCCGGAGTCGAAGCTCAAAAACAATGTATGCATAAATTCATGTCAAAATAAATGGTTTAATAAAATTTATAATTGATTATTATAAAACTTGATAAATTGTTATTATATTAAAAAAAAAAAATTATACGGAATTTATTTATATACCTATATATACATAATCTGTGCGCCACTAGAAGACGAGAAATGCAAAAACTTAGTGTGGGGTGGGGGACCAGTGGGCATAGCGGGTGGTCCAGAGCGTTGCGGGGGTGGGATGCAGTGACGGGGTGGTTTTTATCAGAATTTTAATTTAAAAATAATATTAATATATAACTTTTAACTGAAGCAAAAAGTTGTCGTGCATCGGTCGGTGGCTCCAGGTACTAACATAGGTTGTTATAATAAAGGCAAAAACAAATAAACATAATTTTTTTTTCAATTTTCACTTTAATGGTCCCCATTCATAAAATACTTTCGCAACCAGGGGGGGGGGATTATTGCTTTGCGTGATGATATGTGACAAAGGGGGGGGGGGGTTCTAAGGAAAAGTGACGTTCCCAGGCTAATCAATTTTATTTTAATTTTTTTCTTAACTTGTCAGCAACAAATATTTTATAGGTGTTGTGACGTTATATTTGTTAAGGGTAGAGGCGTAGCCACGGGGGGGGGGGGGTCAGAATTTACCTTAAGGGCAGTGCATATAGGATGAGTAACGGCAACGACAAACCGTTTCTTATGACAAACTAACCATAAATAAATGCATTTCATATGTTTAATCAAGAATTATGTTCTTTTTTAATTTTTTAATTTTTCTCTAAAGCGGCCTTCGCGGGAAAGTCTTGGAGTAGTTTTTTATTTCTTGTTCGTAAATGTTTTTTGGTGTGTTTAATCCGAATCTGAGGTTCGCTAACAAACTTTCGTCACTTTCGTCAAAAATCGAAAAAAGGTAAAAAATCTCATTTTTTTGTGTTTTTTTGCTTATAACTCAAAAACTATCAACCTTTTCGTAAATAATCTTCCTATTCAAAATGAAAGGTCATAAAATTTCCTACAAATTTTATTATTTGGGATTTTTCTCCGACCAACGGTTCGACCTCAAGCGCTATTTGAAAATTGACCTATTTTTTCTGTTTCCACAAATCCCAAAACTCGCACTTTTTTTCGATTTTTTTCCCATTTTGACTATAAAAGAGCACGTTTTAGACAAAGTCCATTCTATACATTTTTAAAGTAGATTAAATTTGATACAATTAAAACAAAGTTTCATCTTAATTAGATAATGGTAACCCGTGCCGCAAATGATGTTGAAGTTTTGAAAAACTTCAATTTTTTCAAAAATTCGCAGTTTTTCTTTCATAAAATAAAAACCCCTCATCCTAGAAAGTTGATTCCTATCTCATTCTCTAGGAAATTTTGTCAACTTGAAAGTTTACTTGGACCTCTTGTTAAAACTCTTAGATTTATAGATCTGTGATTTTTTGCAAAAAATTGCAGTTTTTCGAAACTTCAACCTCATTGCGGCACGGGTTATCATTATTCAATTAAGATGAAACTTTGAATTGTATCAGATTTAATCTAGTTTAAAAATGTATTGAGTGGTCTTTGTCGAAAACGTTCTCTTTCATGGTCCCAATGGGAAAAAATCGAAAAAATTGCGAGTTTTGGTATTTGCGGAAACAGAAAAAAATACGTCAATTTTCAACTAATGCTTGATATTAAATTATGAAATTTCTATGAAATTTTATGACCTTTCATTTTGAATAGGAAGGTTATTTGCGAAAAGTTGATAGTTTTCGAATTATAAGCAAAAAACCGCCAAAAATTTGAATTTTTACCTTTTTTTTGCAATGTTGACAATGTTCCCTCACTGAATTTTGTTATCAAACCTCAGATTCTGATTCTCCACAAACAAAAACACAAAGGGTCGATAAAATTACAACTACCCCAAGACTTTCAGGGTAAAATACAAATTAACTGGACTATTTGTTTTAATATCTAAACATTTTGATTTGTGGATTGCCCCCCCCTCCCCCCCATGAACATTTTCTGGCTTCGCTACTGGTTAGGGAGTTCCCATAAAATGTAAAGCATCTTGACGAAGGGGTGTCCAAAATTTTTCGTAACGTATTTTATGGGTAGCCCTAAAGTATATTTTTATGAATGATTTTTTGAATGATTTTATTAATATTTTAAGATTAAATTAGGTTGATGTTGGTGGTGTTTCACAAGGAGAAAAATTAAAATACAAAGATTTTTTTAGTTTACTCTATATATTTCGAGCTCTTAACTCATCGTCAGGAGAACATTGACTGAAGATAACATGATATTTTGAACAGAATTTATTTTAATTTTAATATGATGGACAGTTATTTATTTTTTTTATAATTTTTATATTATTTTATATTATTATTTTTATATTTATATATTATATAGTTTTATATCGGGCAAACAGGTAGATCTTTCACTCAACGCCACGTTGAACATATGAGATCTCTTCGCAATCTACAGGTGAATAGTTTGAACCCAAATGCCCCCCTCTTAGTTATACCTCGGCTTTTGCAGATCATTTGTTTGACCACAACCATTCACCTTCATCGACCAACCCCTCCCTTTACATTTCATTCCAAAAGCAGGAAATTGGATTTATTGGAGTCAGCTGAAATTAAAAAGGCCATACACCTTAATCAAAACATCTTGAACAATCAAACAGACATCAAAACTTCACCAATAATTGACATCTTAATCAATGATATTTAATTTGAATTGGAGTGCGATGAGAGTGTATGGTGGGTTTATTTTTAATTTTTATTTATTTTTTTAAATAGAAAATAAGAGATGAAATTTTCGCTATGCACCCTCATTGCATTCCATAGTTTATTGCCCTCCTTTATAACACATACATAATTTTCGGCAACTTCCAAGTATAAATATCTTTTTCTTTATTCCAGCCCTTTGTCCCCTACATCTGTTCTTTCGGCTCTAAGGCCATCCCATCCCTATGATAATTCTTTCATATTTACACTAAGTCATAAATAACTGTCCATCATATTAAAATTAAAATAAATTCTGTTCATTATTTCATGTTATCTTTAGTCAATGTTCTCCTGACGATGAGTTAAGAGCTCGAAATATATAGAGTAAACTAAAAAAATCTTTGTATTTTAATTTTTCTCCTTGTGAAACACCACCAACTCCAACCTAATTTAATTTTAACAATGTTTCACTAGAAACCAACACCGCGTTCCCTAAATTTAATATTTTAAGACTTTGTTATGCTTATGATTAACAAAATAAATTCGCATTGGATAAAGTAAAAAGTCAGTTATTTTATAGTAAATCGGGTTGATCAGTGATAAAACACGTTCCGGTGATTTTATTTCAATTCCATTTCAACTGATGACAATTCCAATTAACATATTATTCATCATTCTATTAAATTCTCTCTCTAGAGAGTATATATATGAGAGGAAGAGAGTTCATAATTTGTGCTTAATAAGTAGATTTGAGTCAAAACTGGATATGTCAAGGAAATTAAACGCTGATAAATCGTTAGAATTATTGAGAGGGTAGTTAGATTGGTGTATAATATGTCTTTTTGAAAGGTTAGAAGGTTCCAGAAATATAAAAACCACGGTATTTAATGAAATTTTTCCTCCTTTCGGAAAATAATGATGATGATCGTACTTTTAAGAAGAAATCAATGAATGGGGTTGTCCTCTGGATATATAAAACAGTTACGTAACAGGGTGACACACAGACCAAACCGATGGACCTAAAGGGCTGAAATTTTGTGATTTTGGATTCCTAAAATAACATGATTAACCGTTAAGAAGGTTTTTTTTGAAATCCCGAAAGGGCCCCAAAATGTGTTTTCGGAGTTTTTCAAAATCCCTTAAACCAGAAAAGATGCCAATATGGTTTTGGCTTAGAAAGGTAAAGTATTAAATTAGAAAAAAAAACAGCGCTGCGACACTCCTACTTTACAACCCCTCCTTTATTTCAATCGGATTAAAAATTTGACACAACTATTAACTTGTGGGGAACATATTCACCCACAATAAGACTTCAAGAGAGCGCGCCACCGCGGGAGCTCACGTCAACACCCCAGCGCCACCAAGCCGGCGGAAGCTGCACGCATAGCATCGAGTACTACACCAGCGTCCATCCTGTCAACTCACAAAAACTCTCGAGACCAGAGAAGAAGCTTAGACAACTTTGTAAACCCCCATCTCGTGAATAAAGTTATTTTTATAAGAAGAGTTGTCTTGGAAATAAATTCACCCCGAATATTTATCCCAGTCAACCCCTTCCTTCATGTGGTGACCCCGACGTGTTTATTCACGAGATGGGGGTTTACAAAGTTGTCTAAGCTTCTTCTCTGGTCTCGAGAGTTTTTGTGAGTTGACAGGATGGACGCCGGTGTAGTACTGATGCTATGCGTGCAGCTTCCGCCGGCTTGGTGGCGCTGGGGTGTTGACGTGAGCTCCCGCGGTGGCGCGCTCTCTTGAACTCTTATTGTGGGTGAATAGGTTCCCCACAAACTCATGACACTTGATAAATGCACTAATTTTTTAAAAAAATCGTTAGAGTCAATTTTGAGAAAATCAAAAAAAACAAAATAAAGTAAGGTGGTGTAAATTAGTAGTATGGCGATGACTTCGAATAAATGAAAATGTGAAAGTCGTGTGGTGAACACACCAGTTGATTTTTATTTGATGTCGTATAAAAAAATAGTTCTAATGAAAGTTTTTCAGTTTTTTTCTAGATTAAGAATATGTACAGAAACATATAGGTTTCCATTTAAAAAACAAAACTTGACCTCAAAATACCCTTGAAAGCTTGTTCTAGGTCGATAAACAATAGCGTAGTTTAGTTTCCCCTCTGATTTAAATAAACTTTTATTTGAAAGTTTTTTTCATATAATGCACTACTGTTTTTGAGTTATAAGACTGTTTCAAGATAAAAAAAAAACTGTTTCTTCTTTTAATTTCAAATTGATTGATTTTGTTCTGTTAGAAAAATGAGCTTACTCAATCGCCGAGATCCTGTTTACCAAACAACCTCCCAAATGATTACATAGAGAATCTCTCAGTTTCAATTTGGCTTCCATTTGTTTTAATCAACTGAGATACTAATTATACACATGTATACTAAGCCTAAGATTTTGTTATATTGTCTCTCCTAAGCCTCTCTTTTCTCTATCTAGGTAATTAGATTTCAAATACATTCTTTAAATTAAAAATAAATTAATACCATTTAATACCATAGATTTTAGATTAAGCCTTTTTAACCGACTTTGAAAAAAAGGAGGAGATTATTAATTCAACGGAATGTCTGTTTTTTATTTTTTGTATTTGAACATTTATTTCTCTTTACCATGTGGACCGATTTGGATGATTTTTTTGCATTGGTTTCAGTCTTGTACCTGATTGGTCCCGTATAAATTTCATTGGTATTGGACCTTTTTGTTATGTATGTTCACCCATAACTTCTTTGTTTATGGACCGACTTCGATTATTCTTTTTTTATTGGAAAGAGGGTACCTTAGGGGTGGTCCCATATTAATTTGGTCAAGTTCTGATTATATGAGCAATGACGAAATAACGTAAATCTCCAATTCTTATGAGTAATAATCGAAATTATAATGTATTTTAAATAGTAAATTAGTAAATAGTAAATATTATAGTATATTATTATAGTATAGTAATATTATAGTAATAGTAAATATTTTATAAAAAAAATCTTAAAAGATTCATTTAAAATCCACAAGCGTTTCTAGAGAATTTTTGATATTTATCAATTGAATTTTCTTATTATTTTCTAATTCATTTGCCCGACGCTTTCTCTTACGAGATGCAAGGTATTATCATAAATCACTATTAATAATATCACTTAAAAGAGAAAAATAAAAATAATTTTTATAAAAAAAAAAATATAAAACCGACTTCAAAAAAATTAAATGCAACAAATAAAATAATAAAAACTCAAAAATAAAATAAAATACACTAAACGGTATAAAATAATTATCTAATTTAGTTACAACTAAACGATGAAATATTAAAATGAAATCACTTTTTGAAGTCGGTGCCAAACAAACTATATAAGCGAGCGTACCTGCCAAACGTATTAAGTAAGATCCGTCGAGTTCGATTCATAAAAAATTTTTAAGAAAAAAATAAAAACCGACTTCAAAAAATTAAATGCAACAAATATAAAAATACACTAAAAGGTATAAAATAATTATTATCTTATTTAGTTACAACTAAACGACGAAATATTAACACGAAATTACTTTTTAAAGTCGGTACTAAGTAAGATCCGTCGAGTGCGATTCATAAAAAGTATATGTTTGGCACCAACTTCAAAAAGTAATTTCGTGTTAATATTTCGTCGTTTAGTTGTAACTAAATAAGATAATAATTATTTTATACCTTTTAGTGTATTTTTATATTTGTTGCATTTAATTTTTTGAAGTCGGTTTTTATTTTTTTCTTAAAAATTTTTATTTTTCTCTTTTTAGTGATGTTATTAATAGTGATTATATCATCAGAACTTGACCAAATTAATATGACACCATCCCTAAGACACCCCTTTCGGATAAAAAAAGAACCATCGAAATCGGTTCATAAACAAAGAGGTTAGGTCTAAACAAACCTAATAAAAAAGGTCTAATACCTATGTAAAAAAATCGAAAAAAAATGGGACCAATCGGAAGCTAGACTGGACCCAATGCAAAAAAAAATTTCAAAATCGGTTGACAATTGGCGGAGATATGAGGTAACATAGGCACAAAAAAAAAAAAAAAAAAAAAAAAATTCAATCGAATAGAGAACCTCCTCCTTTTTTGAAGTCGGTTAAAAATGTATATGTTTGGCACCGACTTCAAAAAGTGATTTCATGTAACAATTTCATCGTTTAGTTGTAACTAAATTAGATAATTATTTTATACCGTTTAGTGTATTTTATTTTATTTTTGAGTTTTTATTATTTTATTTGTTGCATTTAATTTTTTTGAAGTCGGTTTTATTTTTTTTTATTATTTTAAAGTATTGATTATTTTAAATAAATTTATCATAATAAATTGATCTTCATCGTCCTCCACTTCATTTTCATCTTTCGCATTATTATCTTGATTATAATAAATTGGATTATATTATATTTCATTTTGATTAGTGATATCCAACGAATAAATTATTAAAGTCCATAGCATCCATATTATTTAATTAATCAAGTACGTTGGCAGGTATTTGGACAGTAAGGTAGAAAATCAAAAAATTGTCATTGATTTACGCGACGTTTCGCCAACTTTATTTTGGCTTCATCAGGCGTCTTAATGGTTATGATTAATGTTAAGATATGATAGATATACACATATTTCTGAATAAACTCAATTGTAATTGATTCTTTTCATGGCCAGAACAATCATCTAATTTATATAAAAAAGAAATATTCCGAAAAAAAAAATTGAAACTCCTGATGAAGCCAAAATAAAGATGGCGAAACGTCGCCTAAATCAATGACAAATTTTTTGATTTGCTACCTTCCTGTCCAAATACCTGCCAACGTACTTGATTAATTAAATGATTATATTTAATTTTATTTTACTACAATTTAGTTTTTTTTTTTTAATCTGAGTATTCGACCTTTTTTAAGGTAGAGGTGAGTTTTTATTTTTAACATGAACTTTTTTACTATCTAAAAATTTTTAATAGGTATTTTAAAGCATGAAAAATTATTAATAAGTCTTCTGATGTGTTTATCATTCTACTTCTAAATTTAACGATTTTCTACTGTTTCTTTCAGATTCGATCTGGGAACACTGCCATATTTTTTGTGTATATCCAGTTAAAATAATAGATAATAGATCGTTATTGTTTCTCCCAGTAGTAGGTTGCAAATAGGTGAATAATCATGGCTCTAAAATCATTAATTTGGAAGTTTTTTTACCAAAATATCCAAACAAAATTAATTAATTAACTAACTAATAAAAATATATCGATATATCGTATATATGGATATATTTGCTGCAATATATTTATATGTTTTTGTATTTTTAGAATTCTGGGGGCCCACTGATTATGTATACAACATTTGGTTGAGTTTGGTACAAGGGCCTATATTTTCATTTTTTGACCCTAAACCTCCCCCCCCCCATTTTGGGGTGTTGGTTTTTGAATTTTTAGACTTCTGGGGGCCCACTGATTATGTATACAAAATTTGGTTGAGCTTGCTCAAATGGCCTATATTTTTAATAATTAACCCCCTCTCCACCCCCCTTAATTTTGGGTCGATATGCAATCAGCTCTTAATCTCTCAATGAACCAAAACTACGTGCGAAATTTGGTTTCTATATTCACACTAGTTTTTGAACTAGCTCGTCCATAAAAATTTGGTAACGCACTTAACATACTAACAAACTGACTAACAGACCTTTTGACAAAACAGTTATTATCTCAAAAAATATAATTTTTTCGATGTTCACTTATTAAGAGCTTTTTTTGTAGACCGAAATGCCATAGTTTCGTTCAATTTTTTTAATCATAAGAAAAAAAAATAAAAACCGACTTCAAAAATTAAATGCAACAAATAAAATACACTAAAAGGTATAAAATAATTATTATCTTATTTAGTTACAAATAAACGACGAAATATTAACATGAAATTACTTTTTGAAGTCGGTGCCAAACAAACTATACCTATAAGCGAGCGTACCGGCCAAACGTACTAAGTAAGATCCGTGCGATTCATAAAATGTATATGTTTGGCACCAACTTCAAAAAGTAATTTCATGTTAATATTTCGTCGTTTAGTTGTACCTAAATAAGATAATAATTATTTTATACCTTTTAGTGTATTTTATTTGTTGCATTTAATTTTTGAAGTCGGTTTTTATTTTTTCTTAAAAATTATTTTTCTTTTTCTTTTTTAGTGATGTTATTAATAGTGATCATATCATCAGAACTTGACCAAATTAATATGACACCATCCCCAAGACACCCCCTTTCGGATAAAAAAAGAACCATCGAAATCGGTTCATAAACAAAGAGGTTAGGTCTAAACAAACCTAATAAAAAAGGTCTAATACCTATGAAAAAAAACGAAAAAAAATGGGACCAATCGGAAGCTAGACTGGACCCAATGCAAAAAAAATTTCCAAAATCGGTTGACAATTGGCGGAGATATGAGGTAACATAGGCACAAAAAAAAAAAAATTCAGTCGAATAGAGAACCTCCTCCTTTTTTGAAGTCGGTTAAAAATAGTTTCAGCCCTTTTTAAGATATTTCGAAAAAAGAAGCACAAAAAAACTTTATTCATGAATAACTTTTAAGGAGTTAGGTGTTGGTTCTAGATGAAACATTTTAATATAATAATAAAACTTGAGTAAGATACGAGGTAGGTTTCACAAAAAAGAAATAAAACAAAATTGAGTTTTGAATTCGATATATCATCAGAGAAATCAAAGTAAACTGATTATATATTGGAAAAATAGTTTTACAAGTAACAAGTAAGTAACCCCCGAAATATATCGAATTCAAAACTCAATTTTGTTTTATTTCTTTTTTGTGAAACCTACCTCGTATCTTACTCAAGTTTTATTATTACTTTATTCATGCACGATTACAATACTTGACCATACCCTGCATGGTAAAGTAAAAACAGTTATTATTCCAATTTTATTATAATAATTAATAAGTAAATTTATTTATTTTAGAACTCACAATTAATTTATTGTAAATATTAAAATTAATAATTTGAAATTAGTTATGACAAGATGAGAATGGGAAAGGAGAAAAATGATGGAATTGAAATAATTATCGGAAAAGAGGTTTTTTTTATTTAATTAGTTTTTTCCTCTTATTAAAACAAAGACTAAAAGATGATCAAGGACACTCGATGGTGGAGAAGTAATCTCCGGAATCGAAGCTCAAAAACAATGTATGCATAAATTCATGTAAAATAATTGGTTTAATAAATTTATCACAAGATAATTAATCATAGGTGGATTAGGATTAAAATGTTGTATGTAGACATATGTTAATATTTAATTTGCTCTTTTTCAAAGTGACTGTACATATTATAGAAGGCTTAGCGTTAGTTTTCGCAAAGAGCCGTGCTCTGCATACGGGTCGAGTCAATGAGCCCGCCTGCCCGCTTTCATACAGCCCTTCTCGAAGAGATGGATGGATTACTTATTTTATTTCATGTGGGCTTTCTCGATTGATTACGAAATTCGCTGCCAACTTCTATAAGGAGGCTTTTGAACTTGTCAGCGATTTATCTTATAGCCGAGAATAAATAGACAAAACAGGGAGAGATACCGACAACTTTTAATATTAATTTTAACTACCAGATACAAAATATTAATTAAATGAAAAAGTGCTATTTTTTCAATGCTCAGTACGCTGTTAATTGGATAATCATTTCGAGTTAATATTATCTTACGAGCTTTTCGTGCGTGCCTTCGGCACGCCCTCGAAGCACGGCCCTCCGGGCTGGTGGCCTGGCGGGCAGCGTCTCGGTCCAAAATTTTTATTCCTCTTAAAAAACCACACTCCAAATGTATACCCGTAAACTCCCGAAAATACATCGTGTTTTAAAAGTTTCGCCTCTTTAATTTTTGAGTGGCGGGGGGGGGGGGAGGAATAAATATCCATATATTTAATGTTTCTTAATTTAAAATGAATTGGAGTCTCATTTCAAAATTCGAATATATATATTTCAAATTTGCCTGGTTAATGAAAATCAGTTTAAAATCCGAGCTGACAATTATATTTCAAACTTGCCTCGTTAATTAATATATATTTAATGTTTCTTAATTTAAAATCTATTGGTGTTTTTTCATTTTCATTCGAGTTCAAATGAATACAATATTATCTCAACACAGTCGAAATCAAAAATATATAGTTTTAGTAACAGAAATCAAGGTATAATTATTAATGTTTCAATGGTGTAATGGCTAGAGCTAATGCCCTTAGTTCAAGAGTTCGTCGGTTCGATTCTAGGCAAACGGTAATTTTTTTAGAGAAATTTCTCTAAGCGTTGTTACAAATTAATCTAGACAAATATATATATAGTATACCGGGCGAGTTTTTACTTTCACATTTTTTATCTTGAGACAATCTTCTAACTCGAAAACAGTGCATTTTTTGAAAAAAATTTCAAATAAAAGTTTATTTATATCAGAGGAGAAACTAAACTACGCTATTGTCTGTCGACGTAGAACAAGCTTTCAAGGGTATTTAAAGGTCAAGTTCTCTCTCAAACTCAATAAAATTTTTAAAATAAGATACATGTTGCTTTTATAAGCCCGAAATTCAGAAGCTAAAGAGCCCAAAACCTAATCAGATGTCCGCGTTGGATATGTACAAATATTTCAACATCAGAACAAACTTTCCGCGATTTATGCATCAATGTATTTCCAATACTGAGAGCCGATGAGATTTCGCTCTCTCCAACATTTTAATCGTGTATGAAAAAAATTGCTTTTTGCTTTGTTTTTACGAAATATCTCAAAAACAGTTGAAACTATTTTTGTAAAAAAATTAGTCAAAACCATGGTGTTTTGGTCTACAAAGTTCTAATGAGTGAACATCGAAAAATTTATATTTTATTAGATATTAATTATTTTGTCAAAATGTTTGTTAATTTGTACATGGTTGGGCAACAAGATCTACCACATTTTGAAGAGGTATAAAAAATGAAAAAATTTAACTAGAAAAAAAACAGAATATATTTTTGAAAAGAACATAAAATAATTTTTTTTTAATTTGTTTTAAACATTAAATCAGGCAAAAAAGGGGGGAGGGGATCAAAATGAAAATTCTAGCCCTTTTGACCAAACTCAAACAAATTTTGTATACATATTCTGAATAGACTAGAAACGCAAAAACTAACCAACCAAAATTGGGGGCGGGGGGGGGTTCAAAAATTAAAATTCTAGCCCTTTTGACCAAACTCAACCAAATTTAGTATAGGTACATATTCTGTGGACCCCCAGAAGGCTAGAAATACAAAAACTAACCATATATACATAGTTTAATCGTATGTTTCCTATATTTGATTCATTCGCAAATCGAATGCTGATGATTTTTGTCAAATATTATGTGAAAACGAGCTTTTCGTGCGTGCCTTTGGCACGCCCTCGATGCTCGGCCCTCCGGGCTGGTGCCCTGGCGGGCGGCGTCTCGGTTCAAAAATTTTATTCCTCTTAAAAAACCACACTCCAAATGTATACCTGTAAACTCCCGAAAATACATACTCTCTTAAAAGTTTCGCCTCATTTTCATCCTGACACAGCTACAGAAATGAGGATCTAGATATAAATCTGGGAGTATTTCTTATTTCTATAATCTACAGCATTGTGATATTTTTTGTGTGGAAATATGTAGATTTATTTAAATAAGTGGGATCGTGTGAGGAGGAGAATTATATTATATCATTTTTTTTAACTTTGGGATCGATAATCGATATAAGGTTCCAAATATTTAAAAGAGATCAATCAGGTGTTGTTTGTATGACAGGCTGCTCCAGTATTGCCATGAGAAACTCGGGCATGCGTGTTTTAAGTCGTTCAATTTTGTAAAAATCAAAAAATAAGAATAACGAAATTTAGATTTTTTAAAAAATTATAAAAAAGTGGCAAATTATTAAAAAATAAACAAATAATATATAAAATATAAATCAAATAAGATGTGATTAATTTCTTCTTCTGTGCGCAAAGAAAAGCAAATTGAATATTTAATTTTTGAGTGGTGAGGGGGCGGGGAGGAGGAATAATTATCAATATATTTAATGTTTCTTAATTTAAAATCAATTGGAGTGTTTCATTTCAAAATTCGAGTCCAAATTACGATTATCTTTCATATTTGCCGCAAATATATCGACGGCGCTCCCTGTCGGCAGCATTACGTCAGCGTTGCTACAAATTAATCTGACTTATATATTTCTAACTTGAAATAATAAATTTATATATAGTTTGGTCAAAAGGGCTAGAATTTCCATTTTGACCCTCCGCCCCTTTTTTATCTGATATAATGTTTAAAACACCTAAAAAAAAATATTTTATGTTCTTTTCAAAAATATCTTCAGTTTTTTTTCTAGTTAAATTTTTTCATTTTTTATACCCCTTCAAAATGGGGTAGATCTTTATTTCACATCCTGTATGTTACGGAATCCACGGTATACTAGCCCGACTAGCATTTATCAGGCTTATTTGTGTTTTAATTAAACTAAATTGGGGGGTCGGGTAGGCTAGGCGGTAGCATGTCAGCCAGCTAACCAAGAGGACCCGAGTTCGAATCCGGCTCGAGGCATCCGGCTAAAATCTGACCCCCGAGGTAGAGACAAATTTAAATAAAATAATTAGTATCGTAAATGGCGTATGGCTAGAAAGGCCGAAAAGCCAAAAAAAAAATTAAACTAAAAATAAATTTTGTTCAACTTAAGTGATTGCTAAAATGAAATGACTATAAAATCCTATTTATTTTCAATAAGTCAAGAAATCTCCAAGTATGATAGACAAGCAGCCAATAATAAATAATAAATCATCCCGTGTGTGTGTGTGTGTGTGTGTGTGTGTGGTGGCTTTTTGCGATGTAATCGGCGAGACCCTTCTCCGAAATAAAAAGGAAAAAAAATCTTTACAAAACATTGTTCATTCGTAGCGGGTAGCAAAGTGATGAGGAGGACAAGATGAAGGATAGAGGAGGAGAGCTGTCTTCAGCAGAAGCCAAACCACTTGTGATGGATGACCTCAAGAATAGATATTGAGAACCATTTGCATCTATCCATCTATCTCCTCTAACGGAATTTGTTCTACTTGTTTTCCTTCAAAATGTCACTTGCCAATCGCTTTATCCTCGTCGCTAATGATATGCCCAATATAATCAGTTACAAGTAATTTAAATACAAATTTAAATATCGTCGACTTAGAGCAGGGGTCGGCAACCTTTTTCGGATGGCGGGCCATTTTCAAAATAAATTTTTTATGCCGGCCGCACATTCAAATGTAACTTAAATAGTGCTTTTATATCATATACGAGTATAAATATTATTAAATATAAATATAGAAAAAATGTATTTTTTATTGACATGCTATAATAACAATAATGTCAGAGAACAAAAATTTTACTATTCTTAAAAGGGGAAAAAAAGAAAATACAATTCCAATTACATGTGTAAATATGTAAATATAAAATATATAAATATGTAAATATAAATTATATAAATATAAAATATATAAAATGTTAGAGGGTGTTGCGTTGTTGCGTGGTGCGTGTCCGCTCTGCCCGCCTAGTTGGCGGGGACCTAACAATGAAGTTGGAAGGGGCGAGGTTCATACCGTTCCCAGACTTGGGATTAACCTTTGTCTGGATCCAAGCATATAGCCGCGACGGAGTGAAGGTGGTTGGAAGGGGAAAGCTAAAGAAATGAGAAAGCCACAAAGTTTTGGCGAATGCTCGCAGGGCGATGTTCGTGCCCTGGTGAATGCTGGAGGTGTTAGGTCGGTTGTGCGGTGGTTGTTGGTGCCGGTTGGCGCTGTTGTTCTCCGCGTTGATCCCGCCTAGTTGGTGGGGACCTAACAATGGTTGCTCGCTCCAGTGAGTGCTCGCAGGGCGATGTTCGTGCCCTGCGTGAATGCTGAGCGCTACCCGCCTAGTTGGTGGGCGAATGCATGCTGGTTGATTAATCGAGATCGAATTGCCTTACTTAATACATGACTGAAATGTTATCAGTCATGCAAAGTGTTGCAATGATCTGACTGTGTCATCTAGCGGCAGAGTCTAAAGGCTCGTGGACAAAGCAAAGCAGGCCGCTACATAAAATATTAAGGAAAATAGTTTATCTTTCATTTTATTCATTCATTATAATTCAATGCGTTTTTGTTCTTGAATATTGTTTGATAATTCATAATAAAGTCCGGTTGTGTTTGGGATACTGAGATCCTCAATAAGTTTTGTAAATTTTCATCCGTCAACCTCGTTCTATTTTATGAAATGCATTCTTGAGAATGTTTGTTCGCATAAATAGGTGCTTGAAAAAATACAAATAATTGATTTTGTAAAATTTCTTAAATTGGGTAATTTATTTTCTGGTAGATTTTAATAAAATGCAATTAAATTATTTTCATCAAAATTATTTTTATATACTTACATTGTAAGATTGCAAATCAATTAATTCTAGTTGTAAATTCTCTGATGGTTTTACAATATCAAATTTTAAAGGATTTTCAAATATTAACATGTCCATTTCTTTTGCATAAAAATCTTGAAACCGATTATGAAAATTTTCGTCCAGTACTTTTAGTGACTCAATAAAAATATTTGAAGGACACTGTTTGTCGTTTTTGGTTAAAAACGATTGCAAAATAGGAAAATTACAATAATTATTCTTTTCAAGTTGAGAAATAAACAATTTTATATTAAGCTGGAAACTTTTGATTTCTGTAAATAGCTCGTTGATTAAGTTTCCTTTGCCTTGTACTGTTATAATTAATTTATTGAGATAAGTTGTAATGTCCACAAGAAAAAGCTCTAAGTTTGTTGATTTTTCCTAAAATTAGATTGGTGCTTTGGCGGGCCGCGCAAAAAGTTGCAAAGGGCCGCAGTTTGCCGACCCCTGCCTTAGAGTGTAAACCTGCTAACTCACAACAAGCAAATTTTACAGGGCAGAAAAAAACAAACAAAATTTAATATTGTTGTTTTGGAAAAAACTATTTTTCACATTTTTTCTACAACTTACAATCGTAATTTTAAGTAGCAGTTTTACTTGGACGATGCTGCATCTCTTTTCTTTCGAACGGTATTAATATCGTCGGCTTAAAGTGTAAACCTGCTAACTCCATTTTGTATCATATATGACATATTAATACCGTTCGAAAAAAAGAGATGCAGCATCGTCCAAGTAAAACTGATAATTAAAATTACGATCGTAAGTTGTAGAAAAAAAATGTGAAAAATATTTTTTTCTATTACAACAATATTAAATTTTGTTTGTTTTTTCCTCTGCCCTCTAAAATTTCCTTTATGTGAGTTAGCAGGTTTACTCTCTAAGGCAACGATATGTATCGTTCCACCTTGCCATGATACGAACATAACATTGCGATTTTTTCTCCAATTTAATTATATATTAACGAGCTTTTCGTGCGTGCCTTCGGCACGCCCTCGAAGCTCGGCCCTCCGGGCTGGTGCCCTGGCGGGCAGCGTCTCGGTCCAAAAATTTTATTCCTCTTAAAAAACCACACTCCAAATGTATACCGGTAAACTACCGAAAATACATCGTCTCTTAAAAGTTTCGCCTCTTTAACTTTTGAGTGGCGAGGGGAGGGGGGAGGAATAATGATCAATACATTTAATGTTTCTTAATTCAAAATGAATTGGAGTCTTTCATTTCAAAATTCGAGTCCAAATTAGAAATTAGAATTTCAAATTTGACTGGTTAATGAAAATCGATTGGAGCCGCGCTGACAATTATATTTCAAATTTGCCTCGTTAATTAATATATATTTAATATTTCTTAATTTAAAATCTATTGGTGTTTTTTCATTTTCATTCGAGTTCAAATGAATACAATATTATCTCGACACAAAGTCCATATCAAAAATATCTAGTTTTAGTAAGAGAAATCAAGATAGAAATATTAATGTAGCAATGGAGTAATCGGTAGAGCCAATGACTATAGTTCAAGAGTTCGTCGGTTCGATTCTAGGCAAGAGCGTAATTTTTTTAGAGAAATTTCTCTAAGCTTTGTTACAAATTAATCTAGATGAATATTATATAGTATATATATTTTGGGGGGTCGGATAGGCTAGGCGGTAGCATGTCATCCTGCTAACCAAGTGGACCTGGGTTCGAATCCGACTCGAGGCATCCGGCTAAAATCTGACCCCCGAGTAGAGACAAATTTAAATAAAATAAATAGTATCGTAAAAAAATTACATTATTTTTACCCAATATTAATGTGTTAATAATTAAACTTTTCTAATTGATTCTATCTTCAAGAGTCCATATATTGAGGATAATTTTTGTGGCCTGGCTGAAAGCATCGCCCTATCTCAAATAAGCTACCATACTTTTAAGTTTGTTTTGTTTTTATTTCTTGTATCTTTTATTTCATTTGTTTCATTACTTTACCATACAGGGTATGGTCAAGTATTGTAATCGTGCATGAAAAAGTGTGTTTTTTGATTATTTTTTTCAAAATATCTCAAAAACGGCTGAAACTATTTCAATTAAAAAAATTGAGCAAAACCATGGCATTTTACTTTACAAAAAAGTCCTAATAATAAAAAATTATACTTTTCGAGATAATAATTGTTTTGTCAAAATGTCTGTTAGTTAGTCTGTGCGTTACCAAATTATTTTGGACGAGCTAGCTCAAAAACTAGAGTGAATATCGAAACCAAATTCACACGTAGTTTTGGTCCATTGAGATTAAGAGCGAATTAGATTTTGGTGCACAAAATTTATGGGGCTGGAGGGGGGGGGGGTAAAAATTAAAAATGTAGGCGGTTTGACCAAGCTCAACCAAATTTTGTAAACTTAATCATTGGGACACCAGAAGACAAAAATGCAAAAAACCAACCACACAAAATTGGGAGGGGGTCAAAAATGAAAATATACGCCCATGAACCAAACTCAATCAAATTTTGTATACATAATCCGAAGTGTACATGATTATAAATAATTTTATTAAATAATAGTGTCCTTCTAGTGACCCAGAGATTATGTATTTTTAAATTTTCACTTTTGACCCCCCCTATTTTGGGTCGTTAGTTTTTGCATTTCTAGCTCTCTAGAGGCCCAGAAATTATGTATACAAAATTTGGTTGAGTTTGCTCCAAGGGCAAGATTTTACATTTTTTCACCCTCCCCCTTTTTGGGAAAATTTCTTTGAACAAAAGTTGTCAGAAATCACATCCCCTACAACTTTGTCTATCATAAAATTTGCGGTAGGGCTAATAGTTTAGGAGTTATTTGATAATTTTTTTTCGTGCGCCCCCCAAACTCCCTTCTGGGGTCAAAATATCAAAACGTTATATAGCTAAAAACGTAAGTTAGAAGACATCTGATTTAAATATGAAATTTCATAATAATCCCTTCAGCCGTTTTTACGTGAATCGTGAGAAACTTTTCGGAAACCACTGAAACAGACAGACATACAGACATACAGGCAGACAGGAATTTTGTTGAGAGTGTTTTCGTTCATAACTTTGCTTGAAACATGTGCAACCAAAATTTGGCGTGATTTGGAGCAATGTACAGACAAAACTTTAATTTTATATAATATATAGATTAAATATAAGAGAGGGGCCAGGTTGTATGGCAAAGTCAAGTGGATGACCACATCAGAACACGTCAGCTTATTTTATTATTTTTAGTTATTTTGAATATAATGGAACAAATCTTATAAACTGCTTCGTTTTTCCAATACCTTCTACTGAACATGGTCTACCAGTTGTCACCGAAACTGTCTAGTAAAACTATTAAATAAATACTGTTAATTAACTGAAATTACTCTATTTGTTTCATTTGTGTGACTAAATAAACCCTAAAATTTATCAAATTAAAAATAATTTATTAAAATTAGAATATTTAAAATATTATTTTAAAACCCACTACGTACCTAGTCCAGAGGGCGTAGCCGATAATTTGTACTTGGCCAATTAATGATCCTTAAATTATTATTAATTATTTTTTTTTACTTTGAAAAATTACAATATCATCAAAATATGCTGTAGAATGTTTCCTCAGGGATTATTGTTGTTATTAGAGTATAATTATGATAAGACATTTAATTTTCTCGTTAGATACTTATCGATATCATTAATCTCGATGTCTAATAAATCCACTTTTTGAAATGGAAGTATAATATAGTATAGAATATAACCAATTTTTTATTTCATTATCTACATACCTGATAATTTTATAAATTAACCAAAATAGATATTTACTGATGGGATTTTAATTTAGAGTGATAAATTATATTTTAAAAATACTCAAAAACACGCTTCTAAAAAGTACAAAATAATGTAATAATTAATCAAAAAGTGTGGGGAGCAGAAACTATTAATTAATTTCGACAAAGTGCCCCACGCTTTTTGATTAAGAATTACATTATTTTGTACTTTTTAGAAGCGTGTTTTTTAGTTTTTATAATATAATTTATTTTTTTACTTTTTAGTCTTAATTATATTCTTTCAAAATATGGCTATGTATTTTATACAGGGTGGTGACTTGGCCCACGCAGCATAGCGATTACAATGTTAATTTTTGAATGTGCATTTATTTGCTCCCCTAATTATTATACAGTTAAAGTTCTTATAGGTTTTTTGTAGAGAAAAAATACTGAATCCGAACATATTTTTGTTTTGAAATTTTGAATTTTCAGAACCGTAATAATCAACATTATAAATAATTGTATTTTTACAAAAATCACTGAGGCCATGGAATTATTAAAACAAACAAGGCATTTTCATTTGTTGATTCTAAGTGACGTTTGTTATATTTGAACTTTTTAAAATCAGTTCTTATTAGAATTTATTGATTACCATAATGAGAAACTCGTTAAATTTGAATGGGCTGAGTTTTGTATTCGTCATTGATAAATAAAAATAGTAGATTCACGTAGATGAAGTTTAGAACGAGCTTTTAAATTTTCACAAGAATAATCAACGAAATTATAAGTAATATTTTTAAACGTAATTAAAACAATGAAATTAGTAAGATAAACAGAATTTAATTTTTTAACATAATTAACAAATGCATAAAATTATAACAAAAAATAACAATCATAGCAAATGTTCGAATAAACCACCATTTACCACTAAACAATGGCCCAACCTTTCGTAAAATTCTCTTCTGACATTTGCTAATTGGTATTGTGATATTTTATCACATTCGGCTTATATAGTATACGATTTTTGAGTTGATCTAAGTTTTGAAATGTTTGTCCAGAGTAAATCTTTGATTTTAAATGTCCCCAAAGAAAAAATCGTTGGGAGAAAGATCGGGGGACCTTGCAGGCCAGCTAATCGTAAACCTCGGACCAATGATTTTATTCTCAAAATGATTATTTAAAAATTCACGGACATCGCGGCTGTTGTGAAAATGCCTTGTTTGTTTTAATAATTCCATGGCCTCAGTGATTTTTGTAAAAATATAATTATTTATAATGTTGATTATTACGGTTCTGAAATTTCAAAATTTCAAAACAAAAATATGTTCGGATTCAGTATTTTTTTCTCTACAAAAAACCTATAAGAACTTTAACTCTATAATAATTAGGGGAGCAAATAAATGCACATTCAAAAATTAACATTGTAATCGCTATGCTGCGTCGGCCAAGTCACCACCCTGTATATAATTAAGTTTGTTATTAATTCTTTATAAGGGCATCTCTAACGTAAATAAATTTACACTTTTTATTATTTAACTAGCTGCAAGGCCCGCCTTCGGCGGCCCTCTTGCTAGCCAGGGCAGTTGCGCCCCCGGGGCCCCCACGTCGAACCCCACCCTCACACCCCATCCCCGCCCGCCGCCTGGGACCTACCACTCGAAACCCACCCAGCATCCCCACCTTCACACCATGTACCCGTACCCAACACCACCACCCCGTCACTGCACCCCACCCCCGCCATGCCCCCTTGGCCCCACACTACCCGCTAAGCCCCCTGGACCCCCGCCCCGTAACATCCCCGTACACCACACCCCATTTCTATCCTTCTAGTGACCCACAGATTATGTATATAAAATTTGTTCGAGTTTGCTCAAAGGGCAAGAATTTACATTTTTTCACCCCCCCCCCCTTTAGTATGTTTTTGGAGAATTTTTTTTAAACAAAAGTTGTCAGAAATCACACCTTATACAACTTTGTTTATAACAAAATTTGAAGTAGAGTTAATAATTTAGGAGTTATTTTATAATGTCCATTCGTGCTCCCCATAAACCCCTTTTTGGGGTTAAAATATCAAAACATTATATAGCAATAAACGTAAGTTAGAAGTCATCTGATCCAAATATGAAATTTCATAATAACCCCTATGGCCGTTTTTACGTGAATCGTAAGTAACTTTTCGCGGAAACCACTCAAACATACAGACAGACATACATTTCGTTAAGGGTGTTTTCGTTCGTAACTTTGCTTGAAACGTGTGCAACCAAAATTTGGCGTTATTTGGACCAATGTACAGACAAAACCTTAATTTTATAGATATAGATACTTGTCCAGACATGTTCACACTATTAGAGAATAATTTCTTAATTTCTATTATTCTAGGAACGGCCTTTTGACTCTAGGTAAAAATCAAAATCAATTTTAGATCTAGATATTTATCATTTAAAATCTTATTATATTAAACGAGCATTTCTTGTATGGCCAGTTATAGTCTTGATGATGTCCATCATAGCAGATCAAAACGTTGGTAAAAATATAAATCAAATATTATTTTATTTTGCTGTGATTAAAAATCGACCATTTTACCTGAATTTAAAATTAAAAATAATCGTTTTTAACTGAATCAAAAAATTACCGTGCATCGCTCGGTGTTCCAAGTACTTATTAATTAATCGAAATTCCGCACAGCGTATCGATTTTTGAAAAAAGTTGCATTTTTTCTCCCAAATCTAGTTTGGAAGCTTGGTCACTTTGGCATTTTCGGATTTTTTTTTCGCCCCCGGGGGAAATGTATGGGTGCACGGGTTATTCAAACTTGGCTCTAATTCCCATTGGCTTATCTTTCAATCCCTTGTCGGATAGAGGGGTGTAGGGGGGCGGTGGGGGGCGCCGGCGCCTCTACTACTTGTTCCCAAAGTAGAATTCCTGACGGGGGTTCGTCTCTTGTTTTGCGCCTAGCAACCCTCAAAACAACATCCAAAGCCAAAAATCCCACCCATCTAGCCCCGTAATATCAATCGAAGAGTTACGTCATCGATCGCAATCGGTGAGCATTTATTTTTATGTTAAAAGATTTGTATTTGTCTCAGGAAGTTTTTCGTAGTTAAAAACCAAACCGGGCGATATTATCGAAAATTCTTTCTTATTGAGATTATACATAACTAAGATAAAGACTTGAAAATGTAACTTCTTGATAAAATATTAAAAAACAACAACAACATAAGTTTAAATAGGTGGAACTACCTGTAGAATTTATATGTATAATCTTTATTGATTGTAGGTACTATAAATAGGTATAAAAAAATACAAATCTCTTATACAATCTTAAAATGTTTCCAGAGAAATTCTACCAATATCAATGGGAATTTCGAAAAATAGTTGCTTTAATAATATGGGACCACCCCTAAGGCCCCCACTTCCCAATAAAAAAAGAATCATCGAAATCGGCCCACGTGGCAAAAAGTTCTCGCTGAACATACATCAAAATGAATAAATAAATAAATAGTTAGGTACTTGACTACCTTGGAGCTATCCTGATCCAAACGCAGAAAGAATCATTAAAATGGGTTCTTAAACAAAGAAGTTATGGGTAAACATACATAACAAAAAAGGTCCAATAACAATGAAATTTATATGGTACCATTCGAAAGCTATACTGAACATAATGCAAAAAACATAATCAAATAATTGGCGAAAAAATCAGGTAACATAGATACAAAAAAAATTCAGTCAAATTGAGAACCTCCTCCTTTTTTGAAGTCGGTTAAAAAATATTTTTAAAATAGACAATGATACAGATTGTCTTGTAGATGAAATTACCTTGAATAAAAATAAAACAATAAAAATATAAATATTTATGAAAAATAATTTTTCCTTAATTATATTTTATTAATATTTATATTTTTTATTTTTATTCTAGGCAAAATTTCATTTCAATAAACAATATGTAACATTATCTACTATTTTCAAAATATATATCATATTGTATGTTTATAGTTGACTATAATTTTTTATTTTAAACTTCTATTCATTCTACAAATTTTGAGACCGGATTTTGATATTGGCCCTATGATAATTACTATTTTTTTCGATTTTGATTTTCTTTCAACAAACTAAAATACTAATTAGTATTTATTTTAAACACCTGTCAACGATAAAATCAATTCAAAATTACTAAAAAAAAGAGAACTCAATACCAAAAAGTGATTTTAATAATGGAAAATAGCGAATAAAATTTTTTGGAAATTTTCAAAAATCGAAAAAAAAATATATAGTAATTATTATAGGACCACTCGGTGTTAAAATTTGTAAAATGAATAGAAGTTTAAAATAAAATATATATTATTATAGTTTTTAAAACGGAGATTTTTTAATTTTTCCAGATATACTTCTTCAATAATATTTTAGGTTATATACAGATTTTTTTCTCAGCTTGAATAGTTTACTAGTCAGAATTAGTTCACCCTGATGTACTTAGGGACTAGCTATTATGTACCTAAGGCCGGTATATAGAGGGATATAAAAAAACCAACTTTAAGAGTTTTTAATTGAAAAGTTTTTGTTTTGCCGAGAGTAGCAGAGTTGTTGATTCACAAAGAGAAACAAAGAGGTTGTCCTCTGCTTGATGCAAATAAACATATACACATATATATCAAGATGATATATCTGTATATATATATTATTTATTTGTTTGAGACTATAGTTTCGAAGACTTGGTCTTCATCATCAGTCTTTCTTCAATTATAAATGTTTTTCATGGAGTCAATATCATATGGATATTGAAAACTTGGTGTTCCTTCGTCACTGGAATGCTAGAAACTAACTAACTAATGATATTGACTCCATGAAAAACATTTATAATTGAAGAAAGACTGATGATGAAGACCAAGTCTTCGAAACTATAGTCTCAAACAAATAAATAATATATATATATACAGATATATCATCTTGATATATATGTGTATATGTTTATTTGCATCAAGCAGAGGACAATCTCCTTGTTTCTCTTTGTTAAGAGTTTTTATTTATTTAAAGACTTATAACCATAAATTTAGAAACTTAGAATAAAATATATAAACTCATTACAAAATTAAATCAAAATTAAAGTATCAATTTCGCAAGTCATACCACCAACTGTTTTGACACCTTTCTGAGCAATAATTTTGCGAGGATTATGAACTGTAGAAATACCTCTCTCGTCTATATTATAAATTTTTGCAGGAACAAAATTATGACGACTTATAGCGTCACAATAGTTGTGAAAAAAACGAGTCACATTCTCCCTATTGAAAGAAATCGCCCTTAAAAGGCTCGTTGGTTCAGGTTTTCTCAATGATAATTTGCTAATATGACGAGACCTAAACCACCTTGCCCTATTTATAATGGATAATTAATCTGATTTTCCTTTTCAAATTGGAATGCAAGCTTGAGTAGCTCAAGAATATTCAGTCCATAATGAAGAAACGAACATTGTTTTAAGCATTCTATGAAGATTTGTTTTTGTTCCACACAGAACACTTTCTTTGTTTCATAATGAGGAGTATACTCATAAGTTTCCAAACCTGAATTCTCCCTAGGTACATCAAAAATTCTGTCCCTAGGTACATCACAGCACATGGTTTTTTAAAATAATTTTTATAAAAATAAAAAATAAAACCGACTTCAGAAAAATTAAATGCAACAAATAAATAATAAGAAGTCAAAAATCAAATAAAATGCACTAAAAGGTATAAAATAATTATCTTATTTAGTTATAACTAATCGATGAAATTGATACATGAAATCACTTTTTGAAGTCGGTGCCAAACATACATTTTGTGAATCGAACTCGACGGATCTTACTTAGTACGCGGGTACGCTCGCTTATATAGTTTGTTTATATTATTTATTTGTTGCATTTAATTTTTTTGAAGTCGGTTTTATTTTTTTATAAAAATTATTTTTATTTTTCTCTTTTTATTGATGTTATTAATAGTGACTTAATATAATACCTTGCATGCATCTCGTAAGAGAAAGCGTCGGACGAATGAATCAGAAAATGATAATAAAATTCAATTCATAAATATAGAAATTCTCTCGAAAATTTTGCGGGTTTTAAATGAATGTTTTAAGATTTTTTTTTATAAAAGATTGCTCATAAGATTTGGAGATTTACGTTATTTTGTCATTGATAATATTATAAGAACTTGACCAAATTAATATGGGACCACCCCTAAGGTACCCTCATTCCAATAAAAAAAATCATCGAAATCGGTTCACGGGGCAAAAAGTTTTCGCATACATAAAATAAATAAATAAATAGTTAGGTATGTTGCCTATCTTGGAGTTATACTGATCCAAATGCAGAAAAAATCATTAAAATTGGTTCATAAACAAAGAAGTAATGGGTGAACATACATAACAAAAGGTCCAATACCAATGAAAAAAAAACGGGGCCAATCACAATTAGCGAAGATATCAGGTAACATAGACACAAAAAAAATTCAGTTGAATTGAGAACCTCCTCCCTTTTTGAAGTCGGTTAAAAAGAGTTTTTGTTTTATTTTTTAGATTAGGTTTTAACATACAGAAACATAACCAAAAGAAAGTTTGATTTATGAGCTATTTATAACCATTATAAATACTGAAGATTAAATCAATGTATACTTACTTTATGAAAACAAGAAAATGAGGGTCAAAATTTACTTTGATTGTCTGAAATCGAAAATTCTTTGATGAAAACAACACTTGGTCTTTAAGCTTAAACACTTGTACATGAGAAGAAACAAATCAGAGAACCAAATAGCCTCTTTTTAACCGGTTATCAAAAATTTTTCAAAATTTATAAGGAAGAGTTTTTTGATGGGTAGGTACTAAAAAATGTCAAAAATTGAATGAAATCAAAAATTAAAATGTTTCAAACCGTCTGATTTGGCGTGGAATGCCCGATTATACTATACGAGCCCCGATCCATCTCAATTGGCGCACCAATATTTTTCTTTTTAAATAAAATTATCCTAATTCACAGTAAATTTAATTTAAATATTTATTTTTATTATCATTTGGAACAAAATTTTAAACAATTTAAAATATTTTATTGTAACATTTAACTTAAAATTATTTTTTAATTGTTAAAAACAAGGAAAACATACAAAATCCGAAAACTTTACCATTGTGTGACGTCGTCTTTGTTTTTAATTACGGCTTGAATTCTTGTGCGCAACGTACTTATTAAGTTTTGACACTCACCTTGATTGAAAGTATCCCAAATATTTTGAAGTTTGTGTTTTAATTCGACTACGTTTCTAGCTGGTTGTATTCGTAATAGCTTTTTCATTGTGTGCCAAAGAGTTTCTATTGGTGACAAGTCGGGACTGTTTGCAACCCACTCCAAAAGTGGAACATTATGGTCAAAAAGTCATTTTAATGATTTTCTTGATATATAGCAGGCCGCCCCGTCTTGTTGGAACACAAAATTATTATTATTCTGCAATACATCTGTCATTGTTGGAAGTAACGATTTTTTTTTAAATCTCTAAATATTTATTGGTGTTTACAATTCCATCAACGAAGTGAAGTTTTCCAACACCTCTAGCAGACATTGAACCCCCATACCATAACTGAAGCAGGAAATTTTACTTTCTTTGTTAAACAATCTGAATTGAAAGCTTCATTTTTCTGACGAATAGCTCTGCTTCGATTGTCCCCAACACAAACTTCAAAACGAGACTCATCACTCCAATGGACACTATTCCATTCAAGACTCGTACAATTAATGTGACTTTTAGCCCATTTAAGCTGGTTTTTCTTTTGTTTTAATGTCAAGAGTGGCTTTTTTTCGCCTAAAAAAATTAGTAAAATTACAAAAAAAAAATTTGGAATAAGTTGCAATAAAATAACCTTGTAAGTTTTAAAACCTAACTTAAGGGCTCCTCTAAGGCACGTGGATCTTGAAACACTTCGCCCCACAGCATCGCTCCAAAGAACAGATAATTCACCATAGTTCCAACGTCTGTTTTTTCTAATAATCTTCTTCAGTGCCCGTCTATCAGCATCTGATATTTTGGATTTCGACGCATACCGAGGTTTTGTAGCTATTGTACCTGTTGTTTTATAAACTCGAATAATATTTCTGACAGTAAACTTTGACAAATTAACTAGATCGCCAATTTCCGCTTTTGATTTTCCTTTTTTAAATAAATTGATAATAATTGAGCGAATTTTTTCATCAACAACCTTTCAACGAGTCATTTTTACTAATAATAAACAAAACAAACTTTCTTTTGTTGGAAAAAGGCAAAGCCTACTTGATTATTTCACATATTCAAAGATTCTTAAAAAAAAAAATTCGTGAAAAGCAAAGAACTATTTTTTATATAAAAATATGTTTTTAACAATTAAAAAATAATTTTAAGTTAAATGTTACAATAAAATGATTTAAATTGTTTAAAATGTCGTTCACAATGATAATAAAAATAAATATTTAAATTAAATTTACAGTGAATTAGCATAATTTTATTTAAAAACAAAAAATATTGGTGGGCCAATTGAGATGGGACGGGGCTCGTATATACGTATATAAGTTTTCTCCGATGTGGTTTTAAAAATAGTTTAATCTTTATTATTGACCAGTGATTTCCATCGATAAACCTCAAGTTGAATGGACTCGACATTTTAAAAGCATCCATATAAACATTTTTCTAATGGAAATTTCGCCTAGACATTGTAAACATCGTTATTGGGTTAATGGAATTGAGCCGTTCACTGCTGAAGCATTCGGGAAATATGTAGTATAATTTTATTCAATATTTTCGAGAATTTTTTGTTCTTTTTTTTATTAATTATAATTTTATTTATTTTCTGATTGAGGTTGTCCTCTGCTTGATGGAAATAAACATATACTTAGGAGAAATTACTATAGAAAAGATACTCTCAATAGTAATTGTCGTTTTTAGTGGCGTAGCCGGAAATATTCATGGGGTGGGAGGGGTCAATTAACAAAGCAAAATATTTCATGGGAAATTTTTTTATTAAAACAAATAGTCCAGTTAAATTTTATTTTTACCCGGAAAGTTTTGGGGGCAGTTGTAATTTCTTTGAACCTTTAGGTGTTCTGACTCCTAATCTGAGGTTTGCTAACAAAATTTTGTGACGGAACATTGTCAAAAATGCCAAAAAACAAGGTAAAAAATCTCATTTTTTGGCTGTTTTTTGCTTATTACTCGAAAACTATAAACTTTCCGTAAATAATTTTCCTATTTAGAATGAAAGTTCATAAAATCTCCTACAAAGTTCATAATTTAGGTTTTTTCTTCGATCAATTGTTCGGGCTCAACCGCTAGTTGAAAATTGGAGTATTTTTTTTTGTTTCATTCAAATCCCAAAAACTCGAATTTTTTTCTATTTTTTCCCATTTTGACCAAGAAACAGCCTGTTTTCGACAAAGACCACTCTATATATTTTTAAACTAGATTAAATTTTTTTACAATTCAAACGAAGTTTCATTTTAATTGGTTAATGGTAACCAGTACCGCAATGAGGATGAATTTTGTAAAACTGCAATTTTTTGCAAAAAATTGAAGTTTTCCTTTATAAAATGAAAACCACTCATTCGAAAAACTTAATTTATATCTCATTCTCTAGGGAATTTTGTTGACTTATACCACTTTTTCGTTAAAACTCTTAGATTTATATATATCCAATATTTACCATGACAGAAAATAATCCGTTTTTTCAAAAAATTGCATTTTTCCTTCATAGAATGAAAACCATTCATCCTAAAAACTTGCTGTTTATCTCATTCTTTAGGAGATTTTGTTTACTTGAACGTTTACATGGACAATTTTTTTGATAAAACTCTTAGATTTATAGATATACAGCATTTTCCATGACACTTTTGAGGATTTGGATCATATCCTCTAAGGAAAATGTTCGATATATATAAATATAAGAGTTTTATCAAAAAAGAAGTTCATGTAAATGTTCAAGTATATCAAATTTCCTAGAGAATGAGATAGAAATCATGTTTCTAATACGAGTGGTTTTCATTTTATGAAGGAAAAACATCAATTGCAATTTTTCAAGATCCCCCCCCCCCGTGGCTACGCCTCTGGTCATTTTTGATGAACTATGAGTGGATATGAAAATAAATCAATTTGTTAAATAATGAAATTGAAAAATATCAGCGATAATTTGTTTATGCTTTTATTATAAGAACGTCTTAAAATAATTTTTAAGAAATTTAACTAAAATTCTCATTAATTAATTTTCTTACTCTTAAAAACTTATTCAATAAAATTGATATTAAATGAATTTCTTAAGGTATAAGGTACGGAACGCTTAGTATACGAGTCCGACTTGAATTTGCACAGCTTATTTTAATTTAATTTTAAGACGTTGTTATGATTAAAGTATAAACAAATAAAAATGTTAGTTTTTCAATTTCACTTTATTAATTTACAAATTTATTTATTTTAAAACCCACTAAAAGTTCATTATAAATATATTATTATATAGTAAAATTAACCATTTTAATTGAATGATGATTGACGTGACTGGATCAATGGAATTGAAATAATTATCGGAAAAGAGGTTTTTTTCTTTAATTAGTTTTTCCTCTTATTAAAAACAAGGACTAAAAGATGACCAAGGACAGTCGATGGTGGAGAAGTAATTTTCGGAATCGAAGCTCAAAAACAATGTAGGCATAAATTCATGTAAAATAATTGGTTTAATAAAATTTATAAAAAATAAAAAAAAAAATTTAATTGAGTGAATGAGTTAACTTTGCATGCGAATCCGAATTGGAATGCGAATCCGAATTATTTTCCTCTATTAAGGGGTTCGGGACTGTTTATCATTTTGATAAGAAAATTCTCAAATTTTTACCATCGAATGCATTAAATATTTATTCTCGAAATTTGAAGTTGAACGTCTGTCCCATTACCTAGGAACAAATTATTGGATATTGTCCTTTTAACATAGAAGTAAATAGACTGAGCTTTTAAAAGGGCTATAACTTCTATACAAATTATACCATTTTCAACAAACGCTGTAGGGGTATAAACATACTGAATCGGCCCCCGAGGGATAATTTAATAATACTTGGGTATAAGTAGGTACTAATAAAATAATAAGATTTTTGAGAAAAAACAAAATATATAAAAAATAGAAAAAGAAAATTTCTCAGGATCATATGAACCGATTGATCTAAATTTTTGTGATCCGGAAAATTCATCGACTGCGCAATTCACCGACTAGACAATTAGGAAAAAAAATTGTGAGCTATATAGGCTTATGAGATCCTTGAAAAAAAAAAATAGTTTTTCTTTTAATTTTAATTTTTAACCATGATACAATTTTGGTACAATTATGAAACTATTTTAAATTTATTAAAATAATTTTTATTGTGATGTTTCGTGCAAATAGACCAAAGAGTCTAGGATGTCTATTGATAATTCTATTTTTGAACCATTTTTTAATATAATAGATTGAATAATCAATACATAATGATATGTACATTTAAGTGAATAACATATTCATAAATAATTCACAACATGTATGGTAATAGTAAGCATTTTGATTAATGAGAACAATATGCTTGCATTTCCTTAGAAAGTTTTTATAATATATTAGGTGTGTCACTTGTTTTTAATTTTAATAATTCAATAATAATCAGACGCGGCGTTAAATTGTATAGACAGTAAATTGCCCTCGATTAGTATGCATCGATGAATTGTTGGCGACAAATTGATCGTCGACCAATAGGGTGTCGATGAATTACCGTCGATGAATTGCCTTCGATGAATTGTGGTCGATGAACTGATAGGCGGCCAATAGGGCATCGGTCAATTGTCTAGTCGGTGAATTGCCTTTGATTAATTGTGGTCGATGAATTTTTCGAATCTCAAAAATTTAGATCAATCTGTTCATATGATCCTGAGAAATTTTTTTTCTGTTTTTTACATATTTTGCTTTTTCTCAAAAACCAATTGATTTAGGGATCTGAAACTTTCAGAATCTTATTATTTTATTAGCATCTACTTATCCCCTAAGTATCATTAAATTATCTCTCGGGGGCCGATTCAGTATGCTTATAACCTTATGCCCTTTATACAGATAATTAATTTAACTTTTATGAAACGATTGATACTTTTTTCAATAGATTTGACATTCTAGTTAATTAGTTATTCAGAAATGTAAAAATAAAAAGTTATTTGTAGCCAACAGAATATAACAAAAGCAGTAGTGTAGAATTCCAACTCTATTTATTGACATTCATTTTGTGTTAAATAAATGTTTTTATATTGAGAAAGAATTTATCCCAATATTCTATTTATTAATATTATCAAAACAAAGATTTTATTAAAAAATTTATTATTCAAAAGTTGTCACTCTGTAGAAATACAAAAGATTTTTTCCTAAATCAACCAGTTAGATAAGCAGTCTCGAACTCGTTTAAACCGAATCCGATTAAAAACCCTCTGCTTAGTTCTTTCTAATGATTAGGCGATTAATATTCTCAGAGTTAATTCTGTTTTTATATATGTTCCGTAGAACCAATGATGAATTTAAATGAATATTGGAACAGAAAGGAAATATTCAATCTTACTTTTCTCTCTGCTTTGAATATTATCAATTCATTTAATATAATATAGAATCAAGCTAATGGAAGAATTTTAATTCAAGACGAAACGTTTCATTACCATTAAAAAAAAAAACATTATGCATGCATTTTTATGTATAGAAAATTAATTAAATTTTCTTTATTCGTATACGACATGCTTACTTATGTAGAATTTAAATTTTATAAATTAAATTAAAATTTATTTAGTCACATAAAATAATTAAATAGAGTAATTTTAATCAATTATCATTATTTATTTGATAGATTTAATAAACAATTTTGATAAATCTATCAAATAAATAATTCGAAGGTTTATAATGGAAATCTTAAGGAGAAGTTTTTTGTCTGATATTTTTATTATTTTACAACCAATGTTTCGAAGACTTTGCGTGGGTCCAGGCACTATATATATAGAATCGGTTTCTCAATAACGGCTCTAACGATTTGGAAGAAATTCAGGGGTTAGGGGGTTTTTGTGTTGACATTTCGATCTCTCACGGTCTCATCTTCGACTAAATTATTTTTGATAGGATTTTTGTTAATTGAAATAATTATTCACAGGTGGTTGTTTGAATAAAAATTTAAAATTAAATTTTTTCCCAATTTTCTTTTAATAAAATTAATTGGTTTTTTTATTTTAAATTCGACTAATAGATCATTACAAATATTATTATATATTAGAATTTGCCAATTTAATTAATTAAGGGTATTTTTGTATAAAATAATATATTAGAATATCAATTTCATTCTCTTAAAAAATCCGACTATTCGAAGGATCGTGCCTTCTTCAGGATTTAAAAGCGTCAATGAAAGAACCTCTGAGTATAATAATATTATTTTTATTTTTAATTCCAATTAAATTCAAAACTTTGTGTGGCCAGAGATAATATGTCTTGATGATGCCTATAGCGGGTATATACGTTCGTAAAAATATAAATTAAATTTTATTTCAATTTTATTTTATTTTTGCTGGGATCAAATGTCGTCCTTTTTACCTGAATTTAAAATTAAAAATAATATTAATATATCTCTTTTGACTGAATCAAAAATTACTGAGCATCGCTCGGTGTTCAGGTACTTCTCATTTTATGTGAATAAATAAAGCCTTTAATTTATAAAATTTAACTATTTTTCATATCACGTACTAATTATAACTTAAAATAAACTGCAACGGATCTTATCCAAATTCATTTGAAATATTAATATGTTCTAGAGTAAAGTTCTTTAAAATATAATTTTACTAAAAACTTTATTTAACCTTTTTTGTGGTCCCCAAGGTACTTAATTAGAATATTAAATTTCATCAAAATTAGTTAAGTCATTTTCAAGATATTTAGAAAAAACTAAAAAAGAACTCAAATAAAGTACTAATGTTTGTGGACCGATATGTACCAAAAACTAAGCAGCGCTTCATTTTGTGAAAATACTGGTAGGTTTTCAATTTCAATTCAATCGGTGCAACGGTGTGGAAAAATTCGTGGACGAAAAAAACGATAACACACATACATCCATCCGCACGCACTTCCAAAAAAAATGGCACTTTTTGGCCTCTCGACGAGATTCCAGGTAATTTTTGGCAAAACCGTCGCGTGCTAAAATTCAATCTCATTGAATACTTCAATTTGTGACCTTAATTGAGTCTATGGTTTCCGTAGTCTTTACCTGAGGACCCTTTGAAGTCGCGCTTGCCGCGAGAGCGATTCCAATACTTTCTCCCATGCTTCGCATTGAATAAAGTAAAAATAGATTTTGCAAGCTATTTATTTTGACATTTTGTATCAAATCCTTGATGAATAGCTGTTGTATATCGCGCGATGCCGAATTTCTTAGAATAATAATTAATTAATGAGTTTTTTTTAATATTATTGAATAATTATTTACATTATTACTCGGCACGCCCGGGAGACAGGCGAATAAACTATTGGATTCACCCTAAAATTAAAAAATAATTTACTTTTTGTATTGAAAAATGTTGTATTATCTATGTTTCTAGTATAGGAAAAAGCCTTGTTTGACTTTCAGGGAAAATTCTATCTTTTTAAATATATGTATAATTAATATTCATTATTAAAGAAGAGTAAATATCATAAAATATCCATTTGAGAATTGATTTTTAATATATTTCGTATATAGAAATATTTCGGGGAATTTTGCCCAGGCTAGGTAATCTAATCTTTTAACGGGATTCTTTCCATTCCATTCTATTCCTTTGCTTTATTTGGTGTCGAGAAATGCTCGAGGCAGCATCGACGACACTCTCCTACCATGCAAAGGTAAACAACCCTTACTTTCTACCCCTATATTTTATATTATAACATTCTTATATAAATTCAATACTGTCAAATAATGTCTAGGAATTAAATTAATATTATTTTGCAAAAAAAAAAATAAAAATAAAATAAACCTATATATTTTTTTAAAAAGAAAAAATTATTTATTGATTGTATAGATCAGGGTCATCATCTAAAAATTTTTAAGAAAAAATAAAACCGACATCAAAAAAATTAAATACAATAAATAAAATACACTAAAAGGTATAAAATTATTATTATCTTATTTAGTTACAACTAAACGACGAAATATTAACATGAAATTACTTTTTGATGTCGGTACCAAACAAACTATACCTATAAGCGAGCGTACCCGCCAAACGTACTAAGTAAGATCCGTCGAGTGCGATTCATAAAAGGTATATGTTTGGCACCGACTTCAAAAAGTAATTTCATGTTAATATTTCGTCGTTTAGTTGTAACTAAATAAGATAATAATTATTTTATACCTTTTAGTGTATTTCATTTGTTGCATTTAATTTTTTTGAAGTCGGTTTTATTTTTTCTTAAATTTTTTATTTTTCTCTTTTTAGTGATGTTATTAATAGTGATCATATCATCAGAACTTGACCAAATTAATATGACACCATCCCTAAGATACCCCCTTTCCAATAAAAAAAGAATCATCGAAATCGGTTCATAAACAAAGAAGTTAGTCCTGAACAAACAAACCTAAAAAGGTCTAATTCCTATGAAAAAAATGGGACTAATCGGAAGGTAGACTGGACCCAATGCAAAAATTTTTTCAAAATCGGTCCACAATTGGCGGAGATATGAGGTAACATAGGCACAAAAAAAAAAAATTCAGTCGAATAGAGAACCTCCTCCTTTTTTTGAAGTCGGTTAAAGAATACCAAACTTCTTAAAAACTTTGAAATTTTTTGACATATGTATATTAACTATAACTATAATATATAAACACCGAGCGATGCTAGGTAAATAAAAATTCTAGCCCTTTCGACCAAACTGAACAAAATTTTGTATACATATTCCGTGGAACCCAAAAAGACTAGAAATGCAAAAATTAACCATTCAAATGGATGGGAAGGTGCGGGGGAATAAAAATTAAAATTCTATCCCTTTTGATCAAACTCAACCAAATTTTGTATACATATTCTGTGGAACCCAGAAGGCTAGAAATGCAAAAAAAATTCTAAACATAGCTTGGTCGAAAGGGCTAGAATTTTCATTTGTGCCCCCCCCCATTTTAGGTGGTTAGTTTTTGAATTTCTAGCTTTTTTGGGGCCCACAGTATTTGTTTAAAATAAATAAAATGATGTTTAAAACACATAAAAAAAAATTAATCAGTTTTTTCATTTTTTTATACCTAAACTAAAAATTTATAAAAATTCTGAAGGGTAGCTACTTAATAAGGATAAAGTCTACAGAGTTTAAAATTTTTTGAACCATTACTTTGGCCGGAATAAAAAATTAATATTTCAATGCCAAAAACCCCATTGTAGTCCAGTCAAATTGTGTTTTGGGGTAGTTTTTTTTTTTTTTTTTTTATAAATTTTATTAAACCAATTATTTTACATTAATTAATGTATACATTGTATTTTTGCTTCGATTCCGGAGATTACTTCTCCACCATCGAGTGTCCTTATTCATCTTTAGTCCTTGTTTTTAATAAGAGGAAAAATCTAATTAGATAAAAAAAACTCTCTTTTCCGATAATTATTTCAATTCCATTATTCCCCAATTAAGTCGATTGGTTTGCTAATCTCTCCGTCCTCCCAATCCTCCTCGATTCCTGGGGTAGTTTTGATTTTTTTTGCATATATATGTTTTTTGTGGCGCTGAATCCAAATCTGAGCTCTCCCACCAAAATTTCGTAACGCAACATTGTAGAAAATGCTAAAAAAGGTGAAAATTTCCATTTTTGAGCGGTTTTTTGCTTATAACTTGGAAACTATCAACTCTTCGTAAAAAACATGCCTATTCAAAATGAAAGTTCATAAAATTTCCTAGAAATTTCATTATTTAGGTTTTTTCTCTGATCAAACCGTTCGGGCTCAAGCGGAAAATCCAATTTTTCGACCTCGGCACCCCCAAAAACTCGCACTTCTTTCGATTTTTTCATATTTTGACCATGAAGGAGCAGGTTTTCGACGAAGACCACTCGATACATTTTTAAACTAGATTAGATTTGTTATAATTAAAACAAAGTTTCATCTTAATTGAATAATGGTAATCCGTGCCTCAATAAGGTTGAAATTTTGAAAAACTCCAATTTTTGCAAATAATTGAAGTTTTTCCTTTATTAAATGAAAACGACTCATCCTAGAAAGTTTATTCCTATCTCATTCTCTAGGAAACTTTATTGTCTTGAACTTTTAAAAAGACTACTTTTTTGTTAAAACTCTTAGACTTATAGATATCTATCATTTTCCATTACAGAAAATGATCCATTTTTTCAAAAATTCTCAGTTTTTCCTTCATAAAATGAAAAGCACTCATCCTAGAAACTTGATTCTTGTCTCATTCTCTAGAAAATTTTATTGTCTTGAATGTTTACTTTGAACATGTTTTTGATAAAATTCTTAGATTTATAGATATCCAGTATTTTCCATGACATTTTTGAGGATTCGGATGATATCTAATTTATAGTCACCAAAATTATATTATAATAACTGAAAAATCTATAAAAATTCTGAGGGGTAGCGAAATTTTTTGATTTGGATTGAGAGCCACAAAAAACATATATATATATATGAAAAATCAGAACTACCCCGAAACTTAGCGGCCAATTTGAGCACAATTTGACTGGACTAATGTTATTTAGATGGAAAACTTACATCGCTGTGCGCAAGGGCGGATCCAGGGGGGGGGGCGGAGGGGGCGATCGCCCCCCCCATAGAGGCCCGTGCCTGGCAAAAAAAATTTGTAAAAAAAAAACATTTATTTTTCAAAAAATTTTTAAAATTGAAAATAAAGTTCTATATGTGTGTGTGGTGGGGGGGCGGCGTCTCTGACCCCCCCCCCCCCGCTTGGACAATTCGATGGCGACACACTTCCGAGATAAAAAGTAGATCTTACATCGGGCACCTTATATACATTCACCCCCCCCCCCCATAAAAAATTCCTGGATCCGCCCTTGGCTGTGCGGCACAGGTTAAAATTTAGATTTGAAATTTGCGGGATATTTTATTTATTTTTTATTTATTTAAAATCAAATGAGCGTCTGTCAGCGTGAAAATTTGAAAATATCCAAAATAAGCTCCACGCTAATGTATACATTCTTATACATGAATGGCTTATCGAAAACATTCCCAATATCGAATTAATTAATTCCAACCCTCTCCCGGGGCTCCTTCTGCCATGGGTTACTTGGCCTTGTCCATCGCCCATGGTGGTCGGTTAACGGATTTCTCAGCGTGACGTTCCCTCTTAAAAGCCTGCGGTGCAAACACCCTGCATTTATCGCCATCGAGGGAAATTCTTTTATATTGTTTCTACTTTATCACTCTCTCTGAGTTCTACATCATTTTTATGATATTTAAAGGGTTTTTCTTCTATTTAATAAATAATCAACTCTATTTAAGATTAGACTATTTTTTAACGACAGTCAAAGAGGAGTTTTTTTTAATGCAATCGAATGCAAGAAGGGGTGCATCAGTAAAGATGCAGCCCCTATGGATCTCGAAAGACCCTTGCATTACCGAAGAGAAGAGAAAGTTGATTAAGTGAGAGGGGGTAGACGTAGGTGTCTATGCGCTCCGGTTTTGAAGGTTTGAAGATTATAGGTGCTGGGAAATATAGAGGCTGGGAGAGAGTTCCAGTTCCTTGATGTAGGATATATGTATTCGCGAATGAAGTGGTCCGGCACTTTTCCAATTTGACCGCGAAAGAGTGTTGGGAGTCGGCAAAACGCGTGCTACGTGCAAAGCGATGCTTTGGGGGGAATTATTGATTTTATCTCATCAGAGCACCTGCCGTAATAGTATCTATAGAAAAGGGAAAGGGCAGAGACATCTCTTCGATGAGCCAGCGAGTCGAGGGAGTCGGTGAGGGTAGAATCGTCAATTAGCCTGACGGCTCGTTTCTGAATTGCAACCAGGGTAGCAAGTGAGTATTTTGAGGCTCCTCTCCATAGATGAGAGCCGTATTCGAGACAGGGGCGGATTTGGGCCTTGTAGATGGGGAGAAGTTGTGGGGGTTTGTAAAATCGCTTGGACCTGAATAAGATAGCCAATCTTCCTTGCTGCAGATTTCGCCACAGAGGAGATGTGTTCATTCCAAGACAGGTCAGATGCGACAGAGACGCCCAACATGGATAGGCTGTCACACATTTTTAGGGTATTCGAATCGAAGTGAATATCAGGGAAATCTTTATTTTCGCGCCTAGAAATTAGACACCATTGAGTCTTGTTTGAATTGAAGTTAACTAAATTTTGTGAGCCCCATTTATTCAGTTTGTCTAGGTCGAGAGTAATTGAGGAGGTAACATTGATTCGATTATTCGGGAGTGAGGGTTTGCCGTGTAGAGTGCTATCGTCGGCGTAACAATGAGTGGGGTTTGCCGTTTGATCGAAAAGGTCGTTTATATAAATTAGGAAGAGTGTGGAGGAGATTACGGAGCCTTGGGGAACACCAGAGTTTGTGGAGAACGATTCAGATGATGTTCCATCCACCACAACTTTTATACTTCGGTTTGTCAGAAAGCTTTCTATCCATTTGCGAAGAGTTGGTGTGAATCCGAAGGCTGGCAGTTTTCTAAGATAGTTGTTCTTAATCAACTATTAATCGCGTCATCTTGAATAACTTAAACTATTTTCACGATCACTTTATTATTAAAATTTATTATTTGATACGGAACTCAATATGGTTGTTCCCTACTTGATGCAATAGATATATTATTAATGGTTTTTCGGGTTTCTCCGCATGGATTTTTGAGGTTTTCTCGACGTTTCGGCTTCTCTTTTATGAACCATTTTCAAGAGAGTGGATGGATTGTTTTCGTGACCTAGCCGTGGTTATCCATATATAAACAATCCACCCCCTCACTTGGAAATGGTACCAAAATAGTAGCCGAAACGTCGAGAAAACCTCAAAAATCCACGTGGGAAACCCGAAAAATCACTAATAACATATAACAACCCATCCGCGGGAATCTCAATGAACATACAGGTATATATATATACAGGGTGGGGCATAACACTAGAACGCCCGAAGCCGTCAATTTGACGGTTTTCACATTTCATTTCTCTTTCATTTCGTTACTATTTAAGTTAGAACTTTGAAACTCGCTGACTTTTAATCATACTATATATATTGATCTAGATTAATTTGTAACAACGCTTAGAGAAATTTCTCTAAAAAAATTTCCCTCTTGACTAGAATCGAACCTACGAACTCTTGAACTATGGTCCTCTGCTTTATCCACTAGACCAGTCTGACATTAATATTTATACCATGATTTCAGTTACTAAAACTATAAATTTTTGATTTAGACTTTGTGTCGAGATAATATTGTATTCATTTGAACTCGAATGAAAATGAAAAAACACCAATTGATTTTAAATTAAAAAACATTGAATATATATTAATTAACAAGGCAAATTTGAAATATAATTGTCAGCTAGGATTTTAAACTGACAGCTCCAGTTGATTTTCATTAACCAGGCAAAGACTCTAAAAGACTTTAAATTAAGAAACATTAAATATATCGATAATTATTCCTCATCCCCCCCCCCCCCGCCCCGCCACTCAAAAATTTAATATTCAATTCGCTTTTCTTTGCGCACAGAAACTGGTTTTGTTAATGATAATACTCCATAAATATAGCATGTTAATTTTTCATTTTATATCATAATGATTATTAAAAAATTAAAATATATTAATATTTATCGGTAAATCACTCGTATCCATAATAAGATATTAATTAACAGGAATAGCAGGAATTGGACAAAAATTAAAAACAGAGTTTTTATTGAATGGGCCAGACGTTTCGTCGATTAATTTCGACTTCCTCTGGCCCATTCAATAAAAACTCTGTTTTTAATTTTTGTTCAATTCGCTGCTATTCCTGTTAATTAACTATTTATTATTAATATATAAATTGATGATAGAATTATATTTATTATTAGAAAAAATAAAAAAAAATTAAATAAAAGGAAACAGAATTATTTTATTTAGTTTGAGTGTTGAAAAATGCAAGTCGTCAAATTGACGGCATCCGGGCGTTCTAGGGGATCTGAAAGTCCGGGCGTTCTAGTGTTAAAGATCTACCATATTTTGAAGATGTATAAAAAAAATGAAAAAATTTAACTAGAAAAAAACTGAATATATTTTTGAACAGAAGATAAAATAATCGATGCCCTTAATAGATGGAAACCAAATTTGAGACATAAAACCGGAAATTGTGGTCCCCAGAGGCCAAAAAAGTGGTCCAAAATCTATTGGTCAGTGCGTATGTACCCCCTGCGTTTCGCAAGCATAAGTCTCAGAGCTATGAAATTCGAAGCTTAAGCTTGATATAGGCTAGAAGGAGTACATCATGCTTTTGTTTGAAATCGGGAGACCGGAAGTAGACATTTATATGAAAGATTTTTCGTTTTTTTTGATTTTCTCAAAATCGTTAGATAACTAAGGTACTAAGTTGATGCTGAATCCCAGGGTGGTCGAGGGCTGCGTCTCTGAAAAGAATATCTGCAGTACATTAAATGCAACACCTAAGTTAGAGCCTTTTTTGAGAAAAAAAACGAAAAAACTTTCATGCAAATGTCCACTTCCGGTCTTCCGATTTCAACCAAAAGCTTGATGTACTCCTTCTAGCCTATATCAAGCTTAAGTTTAGAATTTCGTATCTCTGAGACTTATGGTTGCGAAACGCAGGGGAGGGTAAATTCTTACGTATGTAAACATCAACTTCCGGTTTTTTATTTTATCCAAAATCTTGTTATAATTCTTGTATCCTCTAGATCAGTGGTTCTTAACCTATGGGTCGCGACCCAAAATTGGGTCGCAAAACATATTCTTTGGGTCGCGCAGAGTTGTTAATCAAATATTTTACTTATTATTATAAGTTGAAACATATATTTTGATTTATTCAATACTATAAAAAAAGAAAATATGAAAAACTTGCTCTTTTTCATTAAATTTCCCTTAGATCGAAAAGTACCTTTGGTTATCTTAAGGTAGTTGTTCCGCCAAATGTGTTTTCTTAGTATTTTTTTGAAATTTATACAGATTATTATTTAAATACTTCTGCATCGATTGGTGGCAAAACGAAATTTATGAACAATATAGTACCGGAGATATTAAATTTCAAAAAATAGAGTTTTTCAGACTCTTATACATTGCACTATACGGGATATCGGAAAATTTACATACATATTTAATTATAATTAAGAAACCCTTCTTACCATTTTTATAAAAAACTAAACCAACATTAAACAATAACCAATACATATTTTAAGACAATTTTGATTCATAGTTACAACACAGTTTCTGAGATAATAATGAATAAATAATGAAAAATGTATAAAAAAATTTACACTAAAAACAATTTGGCAACGGCGCATTTATTTAACCAGCAAAAGATGTATAAAGCGCGCATGCGCTAGAATTTTTCAAAATTATAATTTTCATAAGGTGTAACGTAGGCGTTGATTACAATTGTTAAAAAATAACAAAACGATTTTTATAGAAATTTAAAATGTATTTTATCTGTCATTATAATATAAAAATATTCAATCTCTTACAATGGTGCCAGATTTGTCAAACGAGCACAGGATTGGCTAGAATCGGTACATAAACAGCAAAAAGTTTTGGGCTTATGAATTATGAATCCTTATTGTCTGTTCTATATACTCTAGCATTAACTTTTTGCTAGTATTGTCGCGAAACAACTACCTTAATAGTTACAAAATTATATTATTATATGTGAGTTAAAAAAGTCATCATTGAAAATTAAAGAAAATTTCTCAAGTATCGTCTAAAAAAAAGCAATTAAATTTTTTTTTGACGGGAGATAGGGGGTCGCGACATGAACATATTTCTCAAATTTGGGTCGCAGCTTAAAAAGGTTAAGAACCACTGCTCTAGATAGCTTAAGTTTCAAATTTCAAGGCTCTGTGACTTTCCGAAGACGAGATATGAACGATTAAATTATTAATTTTACGACACTCCTAATTTACAACCCCTTCCTTTAATTCAATCCGATTAAATATCTAAGACAACTAATAACTCATGACACTTGATAAATACACAAATTTTTGAAAAAATCGTTAGAGCCGTTATCGAGAAAATAAAAGAAAATCGAAATAAAGGAAGGTGGTGTAAATTAGTAGTTGTCGAGATGACTTATTCAAATTAATGAAAATGTGAAATTCGTGTGGTGAACACACCATTTGATTTCATATCATTCTATAGTATAAAACTGAACTATTATGACAATGTCTCTATTTTGAACGGTAAATTAACTTATTTCCTGGGGGGTCGGTAGGCTAGGCGGTAGCGTGACAGCGAGCTAACCAGGGGACCCGGGTTCGAATCCGACTCGAGGCAGCCAGCTAAAATCTGACCCCCGGGGGTAGAGACAAATTTTAAAATATAGCTAGTATCGTAATTGGGCTTATGGCTAAAAAGGCCGAAAAGCCAAAAAAAAAAAAAAAAAATTATTTCCCAGTAGATTATTCTCTTCAAAAAAAAGAGGTATTGTCATAATAGTTCAGTTTTGCACTAGAGAATGATAGGAAAAAAGTTACTTACTGTTGGTTTATCACACAATAATCCACTATTGCGCAATATAAACGCATCGTCTTTTAAAAACCTGAAATACATGATTTCGGGGCAAGAAAGGAACATCTTGGAGTTTTGTCCATAAATTAGTCATAAAATATAATAATGGTAGAGAGAGGGTGAAAAACCTCTGAAAATATATAGGGGAGTTCTATGATTGTGATGATATGTGCAAAATTTCAGCACTCGGATAACGCAGGCAACGGATATCAAAGGAAGGGAAAAAATAGAAACTTTAATTGGCTCTCCTGAAAAATCCCTTTTTACTTTACTTTACAGGGTATGGTCAAGTATTGTAATCGTGCATGAAAAAAGTGGTTTTTTCCTTTCATTTTTTCAAAAGATCTCAAAAACGGTTGAAACTATTTTGATTAAAAAAATTGAGCAAAACCATGGCATTTCGGTCTACAAAAAAGCTCTAATAAATGAACATTGAAAATATTATATTTTTCGAGATAATAATTATTTTGTCAAAATGTCTGTTAGTTTGTTAGTCTGTGCGTTACCAAATATTGTGGACGTGCTAGCTCAAAAATTAGCATGAATATCAAAACTAAATTTTCACAGGTAGTTTTGGTGCATTGAGATTAAGAGCTGATTAAATTTTGGTGCAAATCCACCCAAAATTAAGGGGGTTAGGAGGGGGGGTTAAAAATTAAAAATCTAAGCCATTTGAACAAACTCAACCAAATTTTGTATACATAATCAGTGGACTCCCAAAAGTCTAAAAATGCAAAAGCCAACCGCCTAAAATGCGCGAGGGGAGGGGCGGGGCAGGGTCCAATAATGAAAATCTAGGCTCTTGTACCAAATTCAACCAAATTTTGTATACATAATCATTGGGACCCCAGAAGTCTAAAAATGCAAAAACTAACCGCCCAAAATGGGGGGGAGTGTAGGGTCAAAAATAAAAATCTAGGCTCTTGTACCAAACTCAACCAAATTTTGTACACATAATCATTGGGACCCCAGAAGTCTAAAAATGCAAAAACTAACCGCCCAAAATGGGGGGGAGTGTAGGGTCAAAAATGAAAATCTAGGCTCTTGTACCAAACTCAACCAAATTTTGTACACATAATCATTGGGACCCCAGAAGTCTAAAAATGCAAAAACTAACCGCCCAAAATGGGGGGAGTGTAGGAGTCAAAAATGAAAATCTAGGCTCTTGTACCAAACTCAACCAAATTTTGCACACATAATCATTGGGACCCCAGAAGTCTAAAAATGCAAAAACTAATCGCCCAAAATGGGGGGGGGGGGGGGAGTGTAGGGTCAAAAATGAAAATCTAGGTTCTTGTACCAAACTCAACCAAATTTTGTATAAATAATCAATGGGCTCAAAGTAATCTAAAAACGCAAAAACTCCCTCCCCTACATGATTATAAATAATTTTATTAAATATTAAATATAAGTGAGGGGCCAGTGTTTGGGGGTCGGGATTCTTAAGGCCAATTAATTTTTCAATCAATTGACTAATATCAAAGAACGTGTTTACACCCTAAATGGACTTGCTTCCCGTGAAGTCTAGCTCAGAACGCTTTGGTTGATGCAAACAGATTCTTGGATATCAACCCCTTTGCTAAGAAGGATGTATACCGGGCCAGGAAGCGTTAGTGAAAAACCACCCTTAATAGCGCTTCGTATCCAAAGACTTCAAAAAAAAAGGAACCGTTAAATGAATTGGTTTGACCGCAGGTTCGAATAATGTGCTAGTAATCAAAACTACTTTGAAAAATGGTAAATGTTCTGGAAAATATTCTTATTTTTAAAGTTCAAATAAATTGTGATTTTGTTTTTAATAATAATCAAAAACAGGATTGGTTATTAAACAAAATAAAATATATATCTCAAAGATGGAAGACTCCTTATTATTTCTTATTTGTTAAATATGGCGGAGGAAGCAATATAAAACTCAAATTTAATATTTAAACAAAATAACAACTTTTTATTTTCTTTTAATAAATCAGCAGTGGAAAAATATCAAATGCACATATTATAGTAACATTATGTTTTATAAAATAAATACAGTTTTATATAATTAATATATTAATTGTAACATAGCAATATTTCATAAATTAATTGATAATTATATCAATTGAGTAATACAACTCTGAATTAAAGAGTGAATTATTTTCAATATAATAGAAAAATATTTCCAATATTTAATGATTAATATATAAACAGTTTTACAAATAATTATTAAACTACTTAGCTTGTTTTTCAACACGATTGTTCCAAAAGAAATGATTTTTCGTCAATTGAAAACGTTAGCTGAAGCCTTTCTCTTAAAGAGGATGTATCCGTCCTTGTTCCACACTAAAATCTTGCATTAGTTGGAAACAAAGCAATTTGAGAAATCCTTTTCTCTGGAGTTCCTTTGAACCCGTTAATTCAGGTTGATAATTAGCGTATAATTAATCAAACAAGATATTTAAAGATGGCGGATTAACACCAGCGTGGGTGAAAAAACGCAACGAACCAGCTACTGTATACGAGCTGTTCAAAATGGCCTCGCAAGGCAATGAAGATCTTTCTCGCTAAAAAGCAAAGAACAGCATCCTATGGGTCCGACCAGTGTAAGAGGAAGGACACAACGAACCAGCCACTGTATAATGGGCTGTTCAATGGCCGCGCAGGCAATAGAGTTCTCTCTCGCTTAACAAGACGAGCAGAGCAACCCGAGTTCGGTCTACATGAAGGCAGCGCCTAAAACCAACTGAGCTCGCCCGGCTTCACTAGCTGTGAAGAGGGCCCAAACGGTCACGTGATCAAAACTAGGGTTTTGATTGGTGAACGTCACACATTTTTTATGACTGTATTTTGTTCTCTCGAAAGGCTTGCTTAAAAGCGACTGGAATTCGTATTTTTCTCTAAATAAATTTCCTTTGGAACGACAAAGTATTGAATTACTGCCAGTATAATTAATTTTTTGAATGAAAAGATATCAGTTTTGTTGTGAAATTGAATCTTTTTCTAGAATATTTTAAATAAAGATATTAAAATATCCTTTACAATAGGAAAATGAAAACAAATTTCTATAATATTTTTTTTGATAAATTGAAAACTTAAAACTATTTGAATTAATTTTAATTAAATTAATTAACATAAAAAAAAAGGCTGAAAACTCTTAAGTTTGAACATAACTCCCCAATTTTTGTTAAAAGATCCTCTTTTAACGAATTAAAACTAAAGTTTTTTAAAGTGTCTTTGACAGCTGGGTGAGTTTTGACATTTCACAGATGTTTTCAGAATATGGACTTTGTCACTTTACATATGATAAACATTTTTTTTTTTTTTTTTTTTTTAAAAATTTAATGATCTTAAAACTAATTACTTAAATACTAATGGTGTTTGTTTTGGTTAAACAAAATCATTTTGTTTATCAACTTATAAACTAAATTTCTATTGGCAATGGGGCCAATTTGACAACTGGTCTTGTTATTGTTCCCAACTGGGTTTTCAACTTAACCACCCTCACGGTACCATCTTTGCCTGGAAAAACTTCCAGTACACGTCCTAACTTCCACTGGTTAGTCAGTGTATTTTTGTCTTGTATAAGAACTAATTGATTTACAACAAGGTTTACAATTTTGGTTTTACCTTTATACCGTTGTTGTAAAGTGTTTAGATAGTTATTGGACCAAGCTTTCCAAAAGCCGGCTTTTAAATTTTCTAAAAATTTAAATCTTTGATTTAATTTACAATTTCTTTCTTGACAATGTTCTAATACTGGTAATTGTACAAGAGGTTGACCAACTAGAAAATGTCCAGGTGACAAGTATTCAAGACTTTCACTGTCATCGGAGAGAGGGGTTAAAGGCCTTGAATTTAAAATCGATTCTATTTGACACAAAAGAGTTTCTAGCTCCAACAACGTTAAAAAGCTCTGTCCTACAATTCTTTTAAGGTATTGTTTACAAACACGCACAGATGATTCCCAAAGTCCACCGAAGTGAGGGCTGTAGGTGGGTACAAAAGACCAACAGATTGAATTCTCTGATAAGAACTTCATTACTTCATTATTTTTCATTTTTGAAATCAATTGGTTCAATTCCGACCTGACAACTTTGGAAGCGGAGACAAATGTTGTTCCATTGTCTGAATATATCCTTTTGGGAACCCCTCTGCGGGCAATAAATCTTTTTAAAGCATTTAAGAAACATTCTGTACTGAGATCCGTACAAACTTCGAAATGACAAGCTTTAGTGGCGAAACACACAAATGTGGAAACGTAAACCTTTTGTGGCTTGGAACCTCGTCTCAGATTTAAGTGGACCATGAATGGGCCGAAAAAGTCTACTCCTGTATTTTCAAAGGGTCGTGAAGGATTGACTCTATCACCAGGTAAATTTCCCATTAAGGGTGTGTAGGTTAGCGGCTTCTGTTTGAAGCATGTAATGCATTCACGGCAAACCTTTCTTATTAACTTTCTCCCTTGTACTATCCAAAATTTTAGTCTGAGCAAGGCCGAAATAACATTAGGGCCTGCATGTAAGTACTTTAAATGATAAGACCTAACTAATAATTTAGTTATGTAACAACTTTTCGATATTATTAAAGGATGCTTTTGGTTGTAGGGGATGTTAGCTTCTTCTAAACGACCTCCTACCCTTAACAAGTGGAATTTGTCCAAGAATGGGTTTAAAGTTAGGATGTTAGATTTTCTATCTAACGGCTCCTGATTTTCTAAGCTAGTTATTTCTGTGACAAAACTTATTTGGCTGTATTTAATCAAATTTAATAATGAATTCTCTCTATCCAAAGGACGTATAGTTTTAAAATTTTTAAACTTTTCTTTATATTCGTCAGGATATTCCCTTTTTATTTTTAAATAGATACAGAACTTTTTGAGTATTGAAAGGTGAGAAACTAATCTTTCCAATGAAGAGAATTGTGACAAATATTTATCTATTACTTCTTCTTTTTTGAGAAGTGAGTGCACAAAACTTACAACTTCTTTTTTATTTTCTTCCTCTGGGGTTTTAACCTCGTTGAGGAATTTAAATGGGGTGGGGTTTGATAAAAAGTGTGCTTTGTAACCCTTTTTCCAAAATTCTGTGTTTAAAAAATTTTCTACTGAAATCCCTCTGGTCCCCAAGTCTGCAGGGTTTTCTGCGGTTGGAACATGTGACCAGGAGTGAGGAAAATCTAAACTCTGTATTTCAGTAATCCTATTAGAAACGAAAGTTTTAAATTTGTAAGGTGGGCTGGAAATCCAGTTCAAAACTACTGTAGAGTCTGAAAGTAAATAAATGAATTCAAGTTTGATTTCAAAGGCCCTTAAGATAAATTTTATGGAGTTAACTAAAGTTAAAGCTGCGGTTAATTCTAACCTTGGAATTGTTAAAGACTTTAAAGGAGCTACCTTAAATTTTGCATAAATCAAGTTTGAGTCAATATAATTATTTTGCGAATCATATTCTACTAAATAAATTACAGCTCCATAAGCTAATTCACTAGAGTCTGCATATCCAAATAATTTAAACTTGGACAAAGTATTTTTAAATAAATATCTTTGTATTCTGAAATTCGAAATTTGTGTCATCTCTTTTCTAAAGTTTGACCACAGCTCCTGATAAGCATGGGGTACAGGATCATCCCAGTTGAGTCCTGCTTTCCACAAACTTTGAAATATGATTTTAAAAGTTATAATGCATGGTGAAATCCATCCCAATGGATCATAAATCTTGGCTAGATCTGACAAAATGTTTCTCTTTGTGAGATTCTCATTGGAAAAAGAGGTGAAATTAAAAGAAAATTGATCTGAATCTGAGAACCAAACTAAACCTAAGACTGTAGAATGGTCTCCAAAAGGAATAAATTTAGACTGAGCAGTTAAAATATTTTCTTTTTGCAAAAGATCTAAAATTAAGGGGGAATTAGAAACCCATTTGTCTAATTTAAAATGACCTTTACCTAAAACATAATTTAAATCTTTTATTAATGTTAAAAGGCTTTGTGGAGAATCACTCCCTATTAAAAAATCATCTAGATAAGTATTCTTTTTAATTATAGATTCTACTTGTGGGTACTCTGCAGAATTTTTCTCTGCTAACCAAATTAAACATCTTATCGCTAGGTAAGCCGCTGGAGCTAATCCAAATGGTAAACAACTAAACCTGTAGATGTTTATGACATCTTCCTGCATGTCTTTCCACAGAATTCTTAAATAATTCCGGTGGTCAGGATCGATTAAAATTTGAAGATACATTTTTACAATATCTGTAGTGACTACAAATTTGTAAGTGCGAAACCTGGTTAAAACTAGACGTATGTCATTCTGGAGGGTGTCACCTACCTCTAGGCAATCATTCAATGAATATTTTGAGGAAGACTTAGCTGATCCATTCAAAACTATTCTTAGGGGACTATTTTCACCCTTGTATACCCCGAAATGTGGGAGGTAAAATTGTTGATTGTTTTTTGTTTTATCATGCATAGTAAGAGGACCTACTAATTCAATAAAATTTAATTCTTTTAATGTATCAAAGTACTGAAAATATTCTTCCTTTAATAGAGGATTGCTATTTAATTTAACTTCTTGTCTTTTTAACATGGTAAGAGCTTTGTGCAGCGAGTCACCTAAAATTGGGGGATCAATTTTGAAAGGTAGTGCCACTTGTAATTGGCCACTTCCATTCTCTTTAATACTAAATTGGAATTGTAACTCTGCATTTGAAATGCTATCTGCTGCATGGTCTGGCGTCGAATCCAAGTCCATCAGCTTTAAAACATTAGAATTAATTTCTTCTAACGTTGTTGCTGCATGAGCATTTTTATTATTAAAATTAAAATCGTTTTTGTATAATGCTTCGGCCTTTCCGAAGACAATCCAACCTAACGAGGTATTCTGTGCTACAAGATTTTGATCTTGACTTTTCCTAATGTCGTTTAGCATTAATTTTGAAAATAAATCTGCTCCTATTAGGACTCCAGTGGTGTGGGGTGTATTAAACGTACCATCTGATAACGGTAACCCACTAATAAATTTAAATTGACTTCTTTTTAAAGGGACTGAAGGTATAGTCAAATTTAGGCTGTTTACAACATAGAATGGTGCATCCAATTCATAGCTATCATCGATAATTGAACCAATTTTCAAATTTACTAAACCTTTAGATGAAGTTACGTGTTGGCCTTTTAAACCTTTTACATTCAAAAGGGCGTTTTGTTTTTCTAAACCTAATTGATTAACGATTTCCTCTGAGATTAGAGAAATCTCACTTCCGGTATCAATGAAAGCACGAATGTGTACCTCACGTCCAGAAATGTCTTGTGTTTTGATGAGAGCTCGGCTTAATAACGTTGTGGATCCGTCCACTCCGCAGTGTCCTGATGTCTTGGAGGAAGACTTTGTGTCAGTTTGTTCTCCGGCCTTTTTATCCTCTGGGTCTTTTTGGACCACTCCGCCCTCCGATTTCAGTGAAGAGTTCGTTTTTGAATTACTGCAAAAATGTAAAAGTGGAGAGAGTTTAAAGCCGCAACGACAATTAAAGCGTTTACAATCATTTACATAATGAGAAGGAGAAAAACATTTTTTACACAATTTGTTTTGATTTACAAACTTTGACCTTTCTTCTAAAGAAAGCTTTTTAAATTTTTCACATTGCCACAAGCCATGCTGTTTTAAACAAAGTTTGCAACTTAGGTCTTTATTAGAAACCTGTACATTTAAAGATCTTGCACTGTTGCTTTCTTTAAATTGTACTTTTTGCTTGTTAGCATTAAAACTGTGCGAATCTAAATAAGAATCTGCTTGTCTTTCTATGAAAATTAAAAGTGTGTCTAGACTCGGTATTTCGTCGTGGTTTTCTAACGTGAGTAACCAGTCCTGATGTACTTTTGCATCTAATTTGGAAGACACTAGTCTTACCAGTATGGGATTCCATTGATCAGTATTAATACTTAAATTTTTTAATTGTGCAATGGTTTGCCTAACCGTGCTGGTTAAACTTTGATAAAACCTTGAATTAGGAGATGTGATATTTTTTAAATTTAATAATTTATCTATTAAATCAAAAACAATTTTTCTATACTTATAATATTTACTTTCTAATAATTCAATGGCTACTTGGTAATTTTGATTAGTCAAATCTAAGTGCCTAATTAAGTTTAAAGGTTCCTCAGTCAAAAAACTTTTTAAGTACTGAAGCTTTTGACATTGGCTGAGTGAATTATTTGAATCAATCGCTGCATCAAATTGATGTTTGAAAGCAGGATAACGTGTGTATACACCATTAAATTTTTCCAACTCAATTTTTGGAAGATTTATGTGTATGTTTTTTGGTTCAGAATCTTCTGAACTGGTTTCTGAATCATTTGACGGTTTAGCAGTTTTCAATTTAGATAATTTATCTAAGAGTTTATATTTAAGATTATTGAGCTCGCGTGAAGTTGTGGTAATTTCCGTAATTATCGGAATAATGGTTGCTTCATTTTGTAACTCGTGTTCATAAATGTATTTTAAGCTATTATCTATGTCCAAAAAGATTTGTGTTACTTTTTCTATACTATGATTGTAAGAATCTGTAGAGCTAAATTCTTTTTCCGACATAAATTCTAAAAATTCACTGCTCTTTAATTTTATTAAGGCCCACTTGGCTGCTATTTGTTTTATTTGCTTCTCCAGAGTCATCTTGAGATATCTATTTTATAGCTATTTATTTAATATAGTATTAGATTTGTTTTATTAACGGTCGCCACCAGAATTTATAACCAATTTTTCAAAATACTAATAACAAATTTGTTTTGAGAACTATTGCTAGATGTCTGGGGTGTGTGTCCTTGTCACGTGATCCAGATGTTAGGGGGTTGGTCCTGTCACCAGGTCGCCAGATGTTTGGGGGTCGGGATTCTTAAGGCCAATTAATTTTTCAATCAATTGACTAATATCAAAGAACGTGTTTACACCCTAAATGGACTTGCTTCCCGTGAAGTCTAGCTCAGAACGCTTTGGTTGATGCAAACAGATTCTTGGATATCAACCCCTTTGCTAAGAAGGATGTATACCGGGCCAGGAAGCGTTAGTGAAAAACCACCCTTAATAGCGCTTCGTATCCAAAGACTTCAAAAAAAGGAACCGTTAAATGAATTGGTTTGACCGCAGGTTCGAATAATGTGCTAGTAATCAAAACTACTTTGAAAAATGGTAAATGTTCTGGAAAATATTCTTATTTTTAAAGTTCAAATAAATTGTGATTTTGTTTTTAATAATAATCAAAAACAGGATTGGTTATTAAACAAAATAAAATATATATCTCAAAGATGGAAGACTCCTTATTATTTCTTATTTGTTAAATATGGCGGAGGAAGCAATATAAAACTCAAATTTAATATTTAAACAAAATAACAACTTTTTATTTTCTTTTAATAAATCAGCAGTGGAAAAATATCAAATGCACATATTATAGTAACATTATGTTTTATAAAATAAATACAGTTTTATATAATTAATATATCTGTGTGTGCGTGCAACAATCGCTGCATGATGATAGAAGATAATGCGGTGACCCCCCGAGTAATACAACTCTGAGTTAAAGAGTGAATGTATTTTCAATATAATAGAAAAATATTTTCAATATTCTAGTGATTAATATACCAACAGTGTTACTAAATAAATAATTAAGCCGCCGCTTCATGTTGTTTCAACACGATTGTTCCAAAAGAAATGATTTTTCGTCAATTGAAAACGTTAGCTGAAGCCTTTCTCTTAAAGAGGATGTGTCCGTCCTTGTTCCACACTAAAATCTTGCATTAGTTGGAAACAAAGCAATTTGAGAAATCCTTTTCTCTGGAGTTCCTTTGAACCCGTTAATTCAGGTTGATAATTAGCGTATAATTAATCAAACAAGATATTTAAAGATGGCGGATTAACACCAGCGTGGGTGAAAAAACGCAACGAACCAGCTACTGTATACGAGCTGTTCAAAATGGCCTCGCAAGGCAATGAAGATCTTTTCTCGCTAAAAAGCAAAGAACAGCATCCTATGGGTCCGACCAGTGTAAGAGGAAGGACACAACGAACCAGCCACTGTATAATGGGCTGTTCAATGGCCGCGCAGGCAATAGAGTTCTCTCTCGCTTAACAAGACGAGCAGAGCAACCCGAGTTCGGTCTACATGAAGGCAGCGCCTAAAACCAACTGAGCTCGCCCGGCTTCACTAGCTGTGAAGAGGGCCCAAACGGTCACGTGATCAAAACTAGGGTTTTGATTGGTGAACGTCACACATTTTTTATGACTGTATTTTGTTCTCTCGAAAGGCTTGCTTAAAAGCGACTGGAATTCGTATTTTTCTCTAAATAAATTTCCTTTGGAACGACAAAGTATTGAATTACTGCCAGTATAATTAATTTTTTGAATGAAAAGATATCAGTTTTGTTGTGAAATTGAATCTTTTTCTAGAATATTTTAAATAAAGATATTAAAATATCCTTTACAATAGGAAAATGAAAACAAATTTCTATAATATTTTTTTTGATAAATTGAAAACTTAAAACTATTTGAATTAATTTTAATTAAATTAATTAACATAAAAAAAAAGGCTGAAAACTCTTAAGTTTGAACAGGCCAGGTTGTTTGGTAAAGTCAAGTGGATGGCCACATCAGAACACATTAGCTTATTTTGAGTTAGACCAGTCTTGTTCTGGAGTAGCGATATCTAATAAGATGCAGGCTGGACTTTACTTGATGATGTATACTTTATCTCTCCCTTTGCTAGGGGGAATTTTGGCATTAGGGAAAAGAGCCATGACCTATCAATTTATAATGAGTTGGAAATGCCCGAGAGGGAAGTTATATCTGTATCTAAGTTTGGTAATGGCATTTATGGTGAAAATACCCAAGTTTCTCACTTATTTGTGATTGCCAAAGGGACACGTAGAAGCGTCCTGTTAAACCTTCTTACATCCCACAGGTCAAATCTTAACAGTCCTTTTACTTCTCCTATTATCCCTTAAACTATTTGATCACCAAGCTTTGGGATTCATGACTCTACCCTCACTAATAATCGTCTAGTTTAATTTTAAACTTTCAACTTGAAATCAAATAAAACAGACTTCAAAAAACTAAATGCAACAAATAAAATAATAATAACTTAAAAATTAAATAAAATACACTAAAAGGTATAAAATAATTATCTAATTTAGTTACAACTACACGATGAAATTTTTAAATGAAATATCTTTTTGAAGTCGGTGGCAAACATATACATTTTTTTAATCGAACTCGACGGATCTTAGTTAGTACGTTTGGCGGGTAGGCTCGCTTATATAGTTTGTTTGGCATCGACTTCAAAAAGTGATTTCATGTAAAAATTTCGTCGTGTAGTTGTAACTAAATTACATAATTATTTTATACCTTTTAGTGTATTTTATTTTATTTTTCAGTTTTATTATTTCATTTCTTACATTTAATTTTTTTGAAATCAGTTTTATTTTTTTTTATAAAAATTATTTTTATTTTTCTCTTTTTAGTGATGTTATTAATAGTGACTTAAGATAATAATCTCGTAAGAGAAAGCGTCGGGCGAATGAATTAGAAAATGTTAATAAAATTAAATTCATAAATTCTCTAGAAACGTTTGCGGGATTTAAATGAACGTTTTAAGATTGATTTTTTAAAACAGATTTTATTTATTATAATTTCGATTATTTGCTCATAAGAATTGGATACTTACGTTAATTCGTCATTGATCATATGATCAAAGCTTGACTAAATTAATATGCGACCACCCCTAAGGTAGCCTCTTTCCAATTTTAAAAGAATCATCAAAATCGGTTCATAAACAAAGAATGCCTAAGCAAACATAGCAAAAAAAAGGTTCAAAACCAATGAAAAAAAACGGGACCAATCGGAAACTAGACTGAACCCAATGCAAAAAATCATCAAAATCGGTTCACAATTGGCAAAGATATCAGGTAACATAGACAAATAAACTGCAACGGATCGTTGCTAAACTTTATCCAAATTCATTTGAAATATTAATATGTTCTTGAGTAAAGTACTTTAAAATATAATTTTACTAAAAACTTTATTTAACCTTTTTTGTGGTCCCCAAGGTACTTAATTAGGATATCAAATTTCATCAAAATTGGTTAAGTCATTTTCAAGATATTTAGAAAAAACTAAAAAAGTACTGAAATAAAGTACTAATGTTTGTGGACCGATATGTACCAAAAACTAATCAGCGCTTCATTTTGTTAAACTAATGGTAGGTTTTCAATTTCATTTCAATCAGCGCAAAGGTGTGGAAAAAATCGTGGACGAAAAAAACGATAACACACACACACACATCCATCACACCTCCCCACGCACTTCCAAAAAAAAATGGCACTTTTTGGCCTCTCGACGAGATTCCAGGTAATTTTTGGCAAAACCGCCACGTGCTAAAATTCAATCTCATTGAATACTTCAATTTGTGACCTTAATTGAGTCTATGGGTTCCGTAGTCTTTACCTGAGGACCCATTGAAGTCGCGCTTGCCGCGAGAGCGATTCCAATACTTTCTCCCATGCTTCGCATTGGATAAAGTAAAAAACACTCCAAATTCAGAACCTCCTCCTTTTTTGAAGTCGGTTAAAAACAAGATTTTAACGTCTTAACGATTTACTCGATCTAAAGTTTCTCTCCAAATCATGGCGTTTTCTTGTTTCTTTCTTTTATATTTTGTATATTTTTTTAAAAACGCTTCTTAGCACGCGTTTTTCATTTTAAAGGATATCTCTACATCAAATTTAAAATTATTATTCTCTTCAGTAACAATCTTGATGGACTTTGAATTAAAATGAGATTTCTATCGGGCAGCTTGAACTTTTATATTAATGTAGGTTGTTTGGATTGTGTTTGCAGATAAATAAATAAATAAATAAAGCGTGATCGCAGCGATGTGAGTGTGCGTGGGTGGAGCGTATGGGCAGAGCGGCAGGCCTCGGCTCTGGTCTGCCAGGCTACTTGCTGGGGTCTCTGCTCGTAATCTGGTCGAGCCTGGTGGCAGCTACTCAAGCCGAGGAGTTTGTCCTGGGCTTTCTGACAGGCTCCCAGAGGAAGGAGGGCGACATCACCTATGCAAGGCCCGGAAGGTCCATCAGCGGGGCAATTTCCATCGCCGTCGAGGAGGTCAATTCAGGACCACTGGCTCAAAGAGGACATCGATTGTCCTTCCGAATCGCAGAGACTTACGGCAAGGAGGTAAGGCTCTTTTTATTATTATTTGCTTTGTGAGATTTATTCGAAAAAAGATTTTTAAGATTCTTCCATAAAATACATCACGCTAAATTCAATTATTTTTTACTTTGCCTCTATGGTTAAGTATTGTAATCGTGCATGAAAAAAGTGTTTTTTTTTTTTTTTTTGCTTAGATTTTTCAAAATATCTCAAAAACGACTCAAACTATTTGGAATTAAAAAATTTGGGCGAAACCATGGCATTTTGGTCTGCAAAAAGCCCAAATAGGAGAACACCGAAAATTTTTTATTTTCGAGATAATAATTGTTTTGTCAAAATGTCTGTTTGTACGTTAATGCGTAAAAAGTTATTGTTGGCGCTCTAGCTCAAAAACTAGTGTGAATATCAAAACGAAATTTCACATGTAGTTTTATGGGAATTGAGATTAAGAGCTGATTAGATTTTGGTGCATATCGACCCAAAATTAAGGGGAGGGGTTAAAAATTTAATTATAATATTTTCAAACTAAAAAAATAGGTAAAATGAAATATACTAAAAAAATCAACCTATAATAACGAAAAGATTTTTTCTGGGCTAAAAAATGAAAATCTAGGCTATTTGAGCAAACTCAACCAAATTTTATATACATAATCAGTGGGATCCCAGAAGTCTAAAAATGTAAAAACTAATCGCCCAAAATGGGGGGTGGGGGCAGGGTCAAAAAATAAAAATCTAGGCCATTTGAGAAAACTCAACCAAATTGTGTATACATAATCAGTGGGCCCCCAGTAGTCTAAAAATGCAAAAACTAACCCCCTCCCTACATGATTATAAATAATCTTATTAAAAACTAGCTGCTAGTGGCGTGCCTTCGGGACGCCCTCTGCACCTAGGCCCTCCGAACAGGTTGCCCTAGGAATTTTGAAAAAACACAATGACAAAATTAAAAAACAGAGATCCTATAGGACGGAAATTTAAATACGATTCAAGTAGTTTTTGTAGACAGACTGATAAATGAATTGATTGGATTTAGGATGAGGCAGTCCAAAATTCAAAAAAGAGAGATAATTATAAAAATCTTTTTTATTCAAAGCCGACGTTTTGTAGGTTTATTCCCTTTCGTAAAATATTTTATATTTTTATTACAGGTAATTTCATTCCCCAGATATCCTTTATCATTGTCTATTTTCAAAATATTTATTTGTTTATAATTTGTGTAGATTCCTTTTTTAAAGCAAGTGTTTTTTAAAATTTTTTTAAAATTTCCCTTGATAAAGAGAACATTTCTCGTAAACCAACTGGATTCTTAAATAAAAGTTTCTAGATTGTTTTTTACTTTACTATACAGGGTATGGTCAAAGTATTGTAATCGTGCATGAAAAAAGTGGTTTTTTCCATCTTTTTTCGAAATATCTCAAAAACGGCTGAAACTATTTTGATTAGAAAAAATTGAGCGAAACCAGGGCATTTCGCTCTACAAAAAACCTCTAATAAGTGAACATCAAAAAATTATATTTTTCGAGATAATAATTGTTTTCTCAAAATGTCGGTTAGTCTGGTTGTCTGTTAGTCTGTGCGTTACCAGATTTTTGTGGACGAGCTAACTCAAAAACTAGTCTGAATATCAAAACCAAATTTCACACGTAGTTTTGGTCCATTTAGATTAAGAGCTGATTAAATTTTGGTGCATATCGATCCAAAATTAAGGGGGTGGAGGGGGAGTTAAAAATTAAAAATCTTAGCTATTTTAGCAAACTCAACCAAATTTTGTATACATAATCAATGGGATCCCAGAAGACTAAAAATTCAAAAACTAGCCGCCCACAATGGGGGGGGGGGGGTCAAAAAATACAAATCTATGCTCTTGTACCAAACTCAACCAAATTTTGTATACATAATCAGTGGGCCCCCAGGAGTATAAAAATGGAAAAATTAACCCCCTCCCCTACATGATTATAAATAATTTTATTAAATATTAAATATAAGAGAGGGGCCAGGTTGTATGGTAAAGTGAAGTGGATGGCCACATCAGAACACGTCAGCTTATATATTTTTTTTTTTTTTTTTAAAGGGAGAAGGGTTTTTTTTTCCCTTCCTAGCTTTTGGTCAGAACCATTTAGCCAATCACATTCTTTGTATTATTTTATAATTTTAAATATTTACACTAGCCCTTAGTACAAATCTCTGAAGAGCCATCACAACTTTTTCACTGCACTCACACAAGGACAAAAGATAATCACTATTTATTGGGAATTTTACACTTTCGGTGATTTCACAGTATAGCAATTGTGTCCACTTTTTGTTTAGCTCACATTCAAGCAGCCCATGATTGAGCCCCTCACTGGTTATATATTTTACGAGCTGCTCCAGGCGTGCCTTCGGCACGCCTTCTACAACTCGGCCCTCCAGGCAGGTAGCCCTGGCGGGCAGCGTCTCGGCATGTGATTATTATATAGTTTTAAAAACTAACATTACAAAATTGATCTATATCGGAGAGAGTATTAATTTTTTGCCCCCACTCACATTTGGGAGGTTGAAATTATTTTTTAGATATTTGCAAATAAATAACTCTCAGTTTTCTAAAGGGTAAATGTACAAAAAAGCTAAAAATTTCTATATTTTTCCCTCCCCCCTTTCACCCCCATACAGTCAATTTTGATAGTTGATTTTTACAGGAATAGTTTCTTAAAGTAATAAAGAATAACTCTACAAAATTTGATCAAGATCGGAGAGAGTTTTAATTTTTTGCCCCCTCTCACATTTTGGGAGGTTGAAATTATTTTTAGATATTTGCAAATATTTAAATATTTGCAAATAAATAATCCACAGTTTTCTAAAGAGTAAATGTACTAAAAAGCTAAAAATTTCTATATTTTGACCCCCTCCCTTTCGCCCCCATACAGTCAATTTTGATAGTTGATTTTTACAGGAATAGTTTCTTAAAGTAATAAAGAATAACTCTACAAAATTTGATCAAGATCGGAGAGAGTTTTAATTTTTTGCCCCCACTCACATTTTGGGAGGTTGAAATTATTTTTTAGATATTTGCAAATATTTAAATATTTGCAAATAAATAATCCACAGTTTTCTAAAGAGTAAATGTACTAAAAAGCTAAAAATTTCTATATTTTGACCCCCCTCCCTTTCGCCCCCATACAGTCAATTTTGATAGTTGATTTTTACAGGAATAGTTTCTTACGGTAATAAAGAATAACTCTACAAAATTTGGTCAAGATAGGAGAGAGTTTTAATTTTTGCACCCACTCACATTTTGGATAGTTGGGAGTCGAATTTCAACAAATCCTGAAATTACTTTTTAGATATTTGTATTTAGAATTTTATTAAGTAGAAATCAAGTAGATATCTTATCGTTCTTAATTGAAAATGCATAATTAGTGTAAACACATACCAAAGATATTTTGCCCCTTTTGACCCCTTTAGGGGTCGAATTTCAAAAATCCTGAAATTAGTTTTTAGATATTTTAATTTAGTATTTTTATAAGTAAAAAGCAAGTAGATATTTTATCGTCCTTAAGAGATATCGCATAATCAGTGAAAACACACTTTGCCTCCTTTGACCCCCTTAGGGGTCGAATTTCGAAAAATCCTTTCTTAGTGAGCCCCTATGTCATAGATGTAATATCCTCTCCAAATTTGATGTTTCTATGTCCAGTAGTTCTGGCTGTTTTGATGATGAGTGAGTGAGTGAGTGAGTGAGTGAGTGAGTGAGTGTATCGGGCAAAGAATTTTATATATATAGATATATATATTTTTATTCAAGTGAATTTCATGTCTCAAGATAGCCTTTATCATTGTCTATTTTCAAAATATTTATTTGTTTTTAGGTGTTTTATCATCCCTTTCTTAAAACAATTATTTTTACAAATTTTTTAAAAATTTCCCAAGATAAAGAGAAAATTTCTCCTGAAACTTCTGGACTTTTTAAATGGTAAAAGTTTCTAGATTATTATTTTTTTTTTTACAAAAGATTTCTACATATTTAATAATACACAAAACATTCATTAAAAATTCTTTCTTCATCAAAAATATCACTTTCTTTATACAACATTACAATACTTGACTATACTATGTGCGGTAAAGTAAAAAAGAAATGTTAACCTGTGAATATAACGTTAAATGAATGATTGTTTGTGTGCCAATTCAGGAAATGAGCATTCGTCAAACTGCCCAGCTGTGGTCTTGGAATGTGTCTGCATACATTGGTCCCCAGGAGACCTGCGTGCACGAGGGTCGGCTGGCTGCTGCCCTCAACCTGCCCATGATCTCTTACGTAAGCACTCCGTGTCCTGCAAATTAAATTCTTTACCGCTGCCACCAATTCTACCTCTCCTGTGAGTTTCTGGAAACCCCCGCAGGCCTCTAGCAAAACCTGCCAAACTGAAATTTGTATTCACACAATGTCGCTACCAAGTTTTTTCTCTTATTTACCTTAAAATATATTATAGTCCTAAAATACATACATATATGTCAGAAATGTATTCTGTTCGAGACAAGATGATTTTTCTAGTTTAAATGTAATCCAAATGTAAATTAAACTAGAAAACAGTTTCTCAAGTAAAACAGGGTTTAATTCAATTAGATAAAATCACACGAGTGTCCTTTATTGAATCCGAAATCTTATGGATAACTTTTATAACATGTCAGAAGGGTTTATATTAACGCCTCTTGGGAAATTAACTCCAGAGCTATAAAAATAATTCTGACCAATTGCCTATAGTTGACACATCTAATATACAGGGTGCTTAGAAAAACCGTTCCAAGACTTCAGGGTGTGATTCCCCACATCAAAATTAGATGAAAAGTTCCAATAAACATAGGTCCAAAAACGCTTCTTTTTCTGTCTGGACACCATTTTTTTTTTAAGGAAAACGTCTATCTTGAGAACGGATGTAGATATCTTTATGAAATTTGGTACACATATACTTAACTACATTATCTACTATTTAAAAAGTACCTAAATTTTATCTTGAAAATTTTCAAAATGGCGGCCATTTAAAATTTTTAATTGTGAATAACTTTTTAATCTTTCATTTTATTAAAATTAGTATTGTTGGATATAATGTTACCTCTTATGAACAGAATGACATCTTATTTTTCCAGATCCGGTAGAAAATAACCAGGTTATGACAAAATTTGTTAAAGCACCATTACTGGCTTCGGTAGACTGAATTTTGAGACCAACATTATTTCCTCCTATTTTCCTTCAAATTTTGTCATAACTTCGTTATTTTTGATCGGATCTTGAAAGATAAAGTATCATTTTGTTGACAATAAAAAGGGTAATATTTTATTTTAATAAACTGAAAGATTAAAAAGTTATTAAAAATTAAAAATTTTAAATAGCCGCCATTTTGAAAATTTTCAAGATAAAATTTAGGTACTTTTCTAAATAGTATATAATATAGTTAAATACATGTCTACCAACTTTCACAGGGATATCTACATCCGTTCTCAAGAGAGATGTTTTTCTTAAAAAAAAATATCTAATTATCTAAGTTTAACCATAATACGTTAGAGAAAGACGTATCAAATTATAGGGTTGAATTGTATATGATATATATAAATATAATCATGATTTAATTTTTGAGATTAATTAAATGAAAATTTCTAAATGTCAAGTAATAAAGTTGCAAATGTTTTAAAAAATAAATAAGCACTCGACCGGGATGGAACCTGTCATGTTGCATTTATATATATAATAATAATAATAATATAATATATTTATATATATAATATAATAATAATATTTTTTCGATTAATTTTTCAATGTTAATTTTAAAATCCGCGCCTAAAAAATGTTTGAATGATGTTGCCCTTTTTCACCACCAGAAGAGTGTGCGTACGAAAAACGTAACGCTGTCATTCGTTGGCTGAATTTTACTACCCATAATTTTCCATACTGGGCTCCTTATATGCAAATCGATTCTTACGGTGTAAACTCCAAAAAAAAAACAGACATTCCGTTGAATTGATAAACTCCTCCTTTTTTCAAAGTCGGTTAATAGCTGAGGATTTAATAGAAGGAATTCCAGGAATAGATAAAAAGATTATAATATCTTAAATAAAAGCGTATTTATTGGAAAGTATTCTCTTTACTGCTTTTAAATCTACGTTTCGGGGGATCTACCCCCCTTCTTCAGGGTTCAAAGGGTTATTGAAGAAATAATATAATATTTTTATATAGTTTGGCAGAGACACCGCTCTAAAGGAAGGGAGAGAAATTCCAAATCTCTTTCTTTTTAACAAAAGAATCGAATCTCTTTTCGAAAATACGTAATATAAATTCAATTAGAATATGGTGAGTGGGAAATTGAAATGGCCAAATAACCCAATTAAACCAGGGAATAGAAATTCTTGAATTTCTTATGATTTGAGCCATTTCACTCAATTACTTTCTTAACGTTTTTATTTGAAGAAAAGAATAAGATTCAGTATAAGAAATAATAATATCTCTAAAATGAATATTAGGTAACAAACAAATGACAAACAATTCTTTTGTATAGAAATGACCAAAATAATAATAATAATAATAATTGCCGCCGATAGAACAGTGGCTAAGACGCTTGATTTCGAATCTAGTTTACTTACCATAACCCTTAAATGCTTGGTGTACCCCACAGGGTACAAACCACATTGTAAGTCATAAATAAAAATAAATTGACACGTTCTGATGTGGCCATCCACTTGACTTTACCATACACTTCTGGTTGAGTTTGGTCCAAGGGCGTAGATTTTCATTTTTTGACACCCCCCCCCCATTTTGGGCTGTTTGTTTTTGCATTTTTAGTCTTCTGGGGGCCCACTGATTATGTATACAAAATTTGGTTGAGTTTGCTCAAATGGTCTAGATTTGTATTTGTTGACCACCCCCCCTAATTTTGGCGCCAGAAAAAAAATATTTTTGTTATTATAGGTCCATTTTATAGTATATTTCATTTTTCTTGTTTTGTTTTTTTTAGTTTGAAAATATTATAATTTTTAATTTTAACCCCTCCTTAATTTTAGGTCGATATGCACCAAAATCTAATCAGCTTTTATAAGGGCAACTCTAGTCTGGTGAGCAACATTGCGGCAAGGTTTCGGGTGGGCTCGGGTTCTGTGAGAGTTGAAGCCATCACACTCTCGTGGAAGGGAGTGTGGTGGCATAAAGCGGTGCCTCCCCTTGTCGCCCTGGGAATTTCCCAGAGAAATTTATGCGATATGACCTTCAGGGAGATGAGGGGTTCTTTAATGAATTTTTACAGCTTCAACAGGAGAACTTATAGTGAAATCGCCATGCGCTAGAAATTGTATATAAAAAGAAAAAAAAGAATTTTTTTTTTGTAAATATATTATGAAAATGTTCCTATAATTATGTAAATACTCTTGTAATTAAATTCACTCGACTATGTAAATATTTCTTGTTAGTGGAAGCCCCCACCTGCGTGGCCCAATAAACGAAAAATCAATGCACCAAAACTACGTGTGAAATTTGGTTTTGATATTCACAATAGTTATTGAACTGGCTTATCCACAAAAATTTGGTAACAACAGACATTTTGACAAAACAATTATTATCTCAACAAATATAATTTTTTCGATGTTCACTTATAAGAGCTTTTTTGTAGAGCGAAATGCCATGGTTTCGCCCAATCTTTTTAATCAAAATAGTTTCAGCCGTTCTTGAGAAATTTTGAAAACAAAAGAAGAAAACAAAACACTTTTTCATGCACGATTACAATAGCTGACCATACCCTGTATGGTAAAGTAAAAAATTGACGTCTAAGAATACCGAAAAATCCAACATTTTAATCTCTTTAATTTAATAAATCCAAACCTAGCTTGTTGCTATAGTTCACTCCTCACCAGACAATCTGTAAAATTTCGGGGCGCCGAAGTCTTGAAAAAGTTTTCACGTTTTCTTCTAATTTTTAAATTATCTTCAATTCCTAAGAGGTAGTAATATGATTATAATTATTGTTTGTTTCCTAGTTTTGCACCCATCGTGAGCCTTCGGATAAAAAGGTCTTCAAAACATTTGCAAGAACTCGACCACCAGATTCACAGATTTCTAAAAGTGTAACAGCGCTTCTACTTGCCTTCAATTGGACACAGGTACCTACTATCTAAATATAAATATCTACTCTTATTAAACGAGCAAAAATTGTTTGTATATATATATATATATATATATAAAATAAGTCTTGTGGTCGAGGGTGTAAGTTTTTTTAAAAAGAACTTTAAGACTTATTACATTTTTATTTGTTTATTGAAGAAAAGATTACATACACTTGTAGTCACAGTCAAACAAGGATTTAAGTAGTTATTGTCGGTGATTTATAATTAAATCCCGAATTTAAACAAACGCGTACAATGAACGTTTGGGTTTAATTGAAATGAGTTTACAACTTATATTGAATTTATATGGAGTTGTATTGAATTTGTCAGAGATTTAAATAAAATCCTGAATTTAAGAAAAGGGCGTTAGGGCATAGCCACCGGCCGACTTTAATGGAGCAAATGTTCCACGAGCGAGTGAGCGGCCGACTTATATAGCAAAAGACCGCAGGCGTCAGCGTCATGACTGACGTCATGAAAAGTGCCCAGGTCCGCAGTAATCGCCACTATAACTCGTCCCTCCACAAGACGAAAGTTTAGGGGTTGATTTCCTCTAAACTTTCGTTAGCCTCTTTAACTTCACTGAGTGGTTCTTTGTAAATTTTATAAAATTTTATGATCTTGGTTTTGACTAATAAAATTATAATTCCAATAAATAATATTATTATCAATAGAATAGTTATTATATTATCATTATCAATTTTACAATTTGAATTTTTTGTTTTATATAAACCAAAACTTAAGTATTTATTGATTCCATCACATTTAACGAGTGTTTGTTTCCCGTTGGTTACAAAGATTATTATTTGGTTCGAATTTGGTATGACAATATGGCTAGGGAAATGTTTTAATTTTAATAATTCACAATTTTCGTTAGTTTGTCTTAAAATAATATTTTTTATACAATTTGATTTTACGATATTCGATAATTTACAATAATTAATATTGTTATTTAAGATACAATCAGTTACTGGATATAATTCCTTTTCAATTATTATCACTGTCTGGAGTGGCTCGTTTAGCAAGAAGGTTTCATTTTTTTTTGATTATTGGTAGTGGTATTAATTGGATGACATTTGTTTTTTGTTTTTGGTAGGTTGGTATTTCTAATATGATGTCGATGTAATTTTGGTGAGTTTTACAAATGGGGCGAATAAAAACTATAGCGTCCCAATAATTTTTTTCTAATTTAATATTTGGTGTTAATTTCCAAAATTTCTTTCAGGTCATTGAAAGTGATTATCGATTCGTGTAGGACATTTATTGTGCAGAATGACAATACAGTTTCAATGTTTTCAATGGTAATCAATATTGAATTCAAGGTGCCAATTAGTTGGGAGATTAAGTTAATCAGTCCCTGTTCACTGTTTCTTTTCAATTGCGAGTCTACTAATGACAACATATTTTTGAAATTTTCTTGGTTTAGATTAATTTTGTCCAATTGGTGGTTAAATTGTTCGGTTAAGTTGTTAAAAGATTTCAATATTAGGTTATTCTGAATTTGGAGTTTATTTTGATTTCTGTTCAAGTTTTCTAAAATTTGATCATACCTTTCTCTATCTTCATTATCTAAATTTCCGGTTATGGCTTTAATTAGGCTGCCTAGTCCATTGATTATGCCCCGTTTTCTCTATTGGTTTTATTTGGTCACCTTTGTTTAGAGAGTTTAAATTATGTTCAAGCAATTCGAAATAAGAAGTATGTTCTTTATAGAACTTTGTAGGGGTTATGTTTTTTAAATTATTAGTTGCTTGTATTGGTTGCTAAATTCGGCGTGGATGGGTAAAAGGTTGAAGGCGTAGTGTATGTAATGGTAATTGTCCGAAGAGTCTAGTGTCCTTAATCTGGTCGAAATAGCCGGAATTGTCCATTTCCTCTACTTGTCCTGTTGACAGTCCGAATGGTCCGAAGACGACGGCGTAGGCGATGATGATGTAGTTCCTACAATTGTTCGTATTTAGTTGGTCTTTTAATATTTGACATGTGAATTTTTGTGGTCTGTTTGTGGTGTCGGGGAATAATTTGTCAAACTTTTAAATTTTTTATCGATTGATTTTAATTTTTCGCGTTTGAATTTGTTTCCTGATTTGATACATTTCTGTTATTCTTTACGAATATATTTCTTAGGATTGGGGTAAATTTTCTCTGTTTTTGTTTCTATCTGTGGTAGTTTTTCCTTATTCTCCTCTAATTTTGCTTTAACTATTTCATACAACTTTTTGGTTTTTTTCTATGTGGTTTTGAACGTAATTTGAAGTTATTTTTTCTTCTAAGTTTTGTTCTAAATAATTTTCGGTATTAATATGACCGTTTACAATTTCGAGGGGTGTTAATTTTGTTATTGAATGGGTGGTGTTGTTATAGGCCATTAATGCGTAAGGCAATTTTTTCTGAGATGGTGTTATTTTTAAATTGGGGCTGAATTTAGAATATTTAAATGTTCACCTATAGTGGAGTGGAATCTCTCAATGTTTCCATTAGATTGGGGGTGCTGACTACAGATGAAGTGAATTTTGATTTATAAGTTTCAAAGGAGTTCCTGGATAGTATTATTTTTAAATTCGTTCCCATTGTCGGATATAATAATTTGGGGTATGCAATGGTTACTGAAAAATTTGATTAATTTCTTTGTGACATCGAAACGAGTTAAGGATTTTGGTATGACAGAGCAAATTTTGAAAATGAATCTATGATTGTATGAGAATTTTTGGTTTCCGATAGTGAAGCTATCCATCGGAAGAAATCTCAAGGATTTGGATGCAGTAGGCGCGTTATGTTTAGTCTTAACATTAAGGAGTGTCTATCATATTTATTTATTTTTAAATTTCGCATTGCATTTATAATTCCATCCAATCATATCTTTCATCTTTGTGAAAATGGCCAACGAGATTTCGTTTATCAAATGTTTCATCAATACTGCAGTAGTGCGTTTTTTCTAGGCAATATTTTTGAATTTCTAGTTGTTGCTCATTTGTTTCAAAATCTTTCAACAACGTGATGCATTCATATAATTTTAGGTTTGTTTGTCAATGTTTTTGGATAATGGATATGAATTTTTCTTGGATTGGGGATTCAAAATATATGTGGTATTTAATATTAGGGACTAGGTATTCCGCCAATAATTTGGCAAATTTCCTTTTCAATGTTATTTTTTATTAGTTTAATATGAAATCGTTGTTTTTTGTTTCCAAATAATTTTTCGATTTTTATTAGTTGAGTAGAAAATGGTACTACCTTTATTATTAGTTGGTTTTTAAATTTGTTTAGGGGCTGGTCAAGTCGGGAATTTCTAGGATTTCGGTGGTTGCGTCTGAGTCTGAGGAGTAGTTGCTTTCTGATTCTGATAGATTTCCGGGTTCAGGTTCAGGTTCGGGTGTTGCGGGAACATTTACTGGATTCACAGGATTTGGTTCGGGTTGAGTTCGGAAGTTTTCGGGTTAGTTGCCCAGTCGTTAAATTGATTCATATACTCTTCCAAATTGGGTTCAGGGTCGGTTACTAGTGGGTTAAAATTTATTCTGGAAAGTGGGTCAGCTACGCGGTTTAGTTTTCCTTTTTGGTGTTCAATATCGAAATCGTATTCGCTGAGTTTTTATTTGCCAGCGAATGAATTTTGGCATTAGGGTTTTTTCGCTTGATTTTAACCAAACGAGGGGCTTATGGTCCGTGATTATTTTGAATTTTCTGCCGAATAGGTAGGGCCTAAAATATTGAGTTGCCCAAACTATCGCTAGAAGTTCGCGTTCGACCGTAGAATAATTCTGTTCATGGGAATTTAGCGTGCGAGAGGCGTACGCTACCGGTAAGTCTGAATTTTGATCATTTTTCTGTGATAGGACCGCGCCTAGGGCGAAATTGCTCGAATCGGTGGTGAGTGTAAAAGGTTTGTTAAAATCGGGATAGATCAGGATGGGTTCATTAGTTAAGAGAGTTTTGCATTTTTCAAAAGCGTTAATGAATTCGGGGTCTTTTGGGTTAATTTTGTTTTCTTTTTCAGAGTTCGAGTGAGGGGTTTCGTTATTTGGGCGAAATCGCTAACGAATCTCCGGTAATACCCGAGTAAACCTAGAAAAGGTTGACCTGTTTCTCGGTGGTAGGTAGCAGGTAATTTTGTATAGCGGAAATTTTATCAGGGTTTGGTTTAATTCCCTCAGGTGTGACTATATGGCCTAGGAACGGGACTTCCTTCTGCAGGAAATCACATTTTTCGATTTTAATTTTGAGATTGGCTTTACGAAGCCGGTCGAAAACTGTTTTTAAATGGGTGATGTGTTCCTGGAGGCTTGGGGAGAAGACAATAATGTCGTCTACATAGACTAGACAAAATTTATTAAGGATACCCTGGAGGACATTGTCCATGGCTCGCTGAAAGGTGGCTGGTGCGTTTTTTAAGACCAAAAGGCATTCGCAAAAACTCGAAGTGCCCTTGTTCCGTGTTGAAAGCCGTCTTTTCAACATCCTCGCTTGCCATCTCGATTTGGTGGAAGCCGCTAGATAGATCTATTGTACTTAAGTAACGACTTCTGCCTAATTTATCAAGGAGAGGTCGGTGATATTGGGTATTGGGTATTTGTCGCTTATTGTCTTCTTGTTTAATTGGCAGTGATCAATGACGGTACGATATGTTCGTTTGCCGTCTTTGCTAAGTTTTTTGGGCACTACCCATACAGGGGATGACCATGGGGAGAAGGAAGGTTGAATAATTTTTTGTTCGAGCATATCCGAAATTTGTTTAGAAACTACTTCTCTATAAATTTGCGGATAGCGGTAGCTTTTGAGTAAACTGGTTCATCATCGGTGGTGCGGATCCGATGTTTAATTTGGTTTGTAAATGTTAAAGGTGTGTTTTCGCGATAAATTATGTCTCTATAATCTGTTATCAATTTTTTAATTTTGTATTTTTCTTCACTATTCAAATTTTTTAACGTTTCTTCAGGAATGGCGGCGTTTGACGCGCTTCAATCGCTGCCGGGTATTTGTCTTTAGATTGAGTATTTAAAAATTTTAATTCGAAAGAGTTCCTAGAAGTTATTAAGCGGTTGTTTTTTATATCAATTTTTGCGCGTAATTTTTTCAAATTATCTAGCCCGAGGAGATAATCGAAATTATCGTGGAAATCGAATATATGGAAATTTAGAGGTGTGTTTGTTCGAAAAATTTCAAAGAATGGAAGAGAAGGCTATTTACGCAATATTTTCCTTGGCTAGTGCCATGTCAGTTCGAATGAGAATAGATTTTTTTAATAGAGTCCGCGTGAAAATAGCTAGCAATTTCTGGTTGAACGAAAGAGTTTGTGCTACCAGTGTCGATAAAAAATTTTCCGGTTTGTTGTTGGATGGAGGATGTATGGTAGGGAAGGAGAATCGAGAGAATCTATCTGCTCTAGTTCTCGTCGGTCGTAGGTGGGTCGGCTGTTGGTAGATTTTCCGAGGCTATTTCCTCCTAAAAAATTACCGGGATCGTGTTCGGGTGTATAATCTGATGTGTAGTCAGGTGTATATTCATGTGTGTATTCATCGAAGTTTACCTCATTTGGGTCGGCTTGTGCCTCGTGGTGGTTCAAATTAGGTCGATTGAATTTTGAGGGGAAATGGCTGGGGCTTTGGCTGCTAAATTTATTGGTTGGAGGAGAGGGTCTTGGTGAGAATAATTTCTTTGGGAAGTGATTTTGTTGTGTGTGGGGTGTGTTAGATAGGTTTTGTTGGTTATGCGGAGTCCGGAAGGGTGGGTTGTTTGGTGTAGCAGGACCTCTGCTAAAAGGTGTTGAGGTTCTAACTGGATTGAATGGTGTGTTTGGTTTTTGGTAATATTGTTTATTAGTAGGTGTGTTAGAAGGTCAAATTTTTGTGTTGTTAGCCTGGCTTCATATTGGAAGTCGTTAGTGAGCATATTTAGGGCATCTCTAAGCTTTGGGGGTTTTTAGTCCTCATAGATTGGCCTACTGGGTCTAAGTCCTCTTAATAATACTCGCAAGGCTAAATTTGTGGTAAAGGTTTGCAATGATCTTTTCTCATTTTTCGTCGAAATTTAATTCTATTTTTGAAATAATTTGCTGTAATTTTGTAGACACTTGGTCATGGAATTCGAAGGTGTTTTTTTGGGTTTGATTTTTGTCTGGGTGGATGTTAACTCTAGAGTGAGTGTATAAATGTCCTTTTTGTCCGAATAAGTCTCGATTAAAAAGGTTTTTAAATCTTCCCAGTTTCGCGAATTATAGCTATTGATTTTGTTTGGCAGCTTCCCCCTTTTTATTTTTGAATTATGGGTGAATGATTACTTCGTTTGAAAATCGTCTGTATCTGAGTAATTAAAAAATTTTGAAATAATTTTATCAGAAATCTCGATAAATCTGGGCAAGTCTGTTGATCGCCTGTAAAATCAGGGATCATATCTAGGTATTCCCTTTTTAAAAAGGGTTGTTGTGGAGGTTGCATTTGGAGGGGTGGTGCTTGAGGGGGTGAAGGTTGAGGGGGTGAAGTTTGAGGGGGTAGGTTTTGAGTGGGGAGAGTTTGATAAGCTTGGGTGTTGGTTGTTGATGTTGTCGGTAGATTCAGTGAAGAAGGTCTGATAAGGGGTTGGTTAGGCATTTTTGATTTGTTTCTTTTAAATGAAAAAAAAAATTTTGGAATTAGGGCTAGAAGTCCTTCCTATCTAAACGAACAACGAACAGTGATTGGAATAAGTTATTATAATACTAGCAATGTATTTTATTATAATAATTTAATATTAATTTTATTTATTTACTTATTCAATATTAATTTTATTTACTTAAATTTACTTTAAGAAAAATATTTATTAATGTAAGTTTTGGAGATTTGATTTTTTTTTTGATGATTAATTATTAATTATTAATTATTTATTTTGTTGAAAAGGCTGTCGGTGTTTTCAGTGATGAAACCCGAGTATTTTTATTTAAAAATAAAGTTGAAGTTATTTATTTAGTTTTTTTTCAGTATTTCGAAGTGAAATCTGAGTTTTTATATAAATTGTATTTATTTATAAATATTTTTATTTTATTTTTTTTTTTTTTTTTTTTTTTTTATTTTCAAGGATATTCCTTGTATTTGTTTGAAAAAGTTTAAAGTTATTCTATTTATTTAATTGTGACTCACATTGGCTGGCTAGCCAATCGAATTTGCACTTGACACTTTGCACAACACTGATAACAGCTGGGTGTTATTGTCCTGGAAGACAGGCAAGCGGCCTGCTTGTTGTTGTTCCCTGGCAGGTGACGTAACTCGTCGCTAGGGATGATGTCAACTCGAAGCGATGTGTGCGTGGGCGTATGCTGGTTTTCTTTCTTCGTAGGTGGGGTACAAAGATTTGAAAATCCCCGAATTTGAGTTTTAGTGGCCCAAATTCGTTACCGATCCTACCACGACTGCGCCAAATAAGTCTTGTGGTCGAGGGTGTAAGTTTTTTTAAAAAGAACTTTAAGACTTATTACATTTTTATTTGTTTATTGAAGAAAGATTACCTTGTAGTCCACAGTCAAACAAGGATTTAAGTAGTTATTGTCGGTGATTTATAATTAAATCCCGAATTTAAGCAAACGCGTACAATGAACGTTTGGGTTTAATTGAAATGAGTTTACAACTTATATTGAATTTATATGGAGTTGTATTGAATTTGTCAGAGATTTAAATAAAATCCTGAATTTAAGAAAAAGGGCGTTAGGGCATAGCCACCGGCCGACTTTAATGGAGCAAATGTTCCACGAGCGAGTGAGCGGCCGACTTATATAGCAAAAGACCGCAGGCGTCAGCGTCATGACTGACGTCATGAAAAGTGCTTAGGTCCGCAGTAATCGCCACTATAACTTATATTTATATATATATATTTGTATCATTGTTCTATTTTGAAAACGGCTTTACCGATTTTGATGAAACAAATTCTATTAACAAGTTTTGAGGATGAGAAAGCGATCTGGCTAGGTCTGGACCTCGACAAATTTAATCTTAATTGATCTTTTCTTAATTAAAGTAATTATTGACAGATGAAAATCTCAATAAAAAAGTTTGTTTACATTTTTTCAATTATGTTTTATTTTTAATTGCTTTTTTAATTTTAAAACCCACTAATAGGTTATAGCAAATATTAATATATTATATTAAAATTAGGAATTTTTTGTTTGTTTTTAATTAACAGGTGTCTAAATCATAACAAAACAGGTGTGTTTACAAATAAAGTGGTTCGAAGTGGCTTTTTTTTATATAACTTGGAAACAAATCTTATTTAATTTTATGTTTTTATTTCAGATCCTATACGATTATTTTTTTTATTATTTTTTTCCTATTTATTTTTTATAATGTTTATCAATATGAACGAATGTGGGCAAATTGGTGTACGAGTAAACAAATATACACATAATATATATGTGGACCATTAGAAAGCTTGAAATGCAAAAACTGGGTGCGGGGTGGGGTGGATGTGGGAGGTGCAGGAGGTGGGGTGCAGTTGTGGGGGATCCGGGGGTGGGAGGCGCGGTTGGTGTGGGGGGGGTGCATTGGTTGGGGGCGAGGTGTGTGGTTTCGGGAGGGTGGGGGGGGTCAGGGGTTACCGTGCATCGCTCGGTGGCTCCAGGTACTAATTATTATACTCTCAATTTTGGGAAAAAATTATTTTGATTTGTTTTTTAATAAAAATAATTAGTACCTGAGAACATCGAGCGATGCTCGGTGATTTTTTGATTCAGTTAAAAGCGATATATTATTATTATTAGTTTTGATTATTTATGTCCAACGATTAAATTAATAAGTTGTTGTAAGGAAATAAGGACAATAGCTTATGCAAGTATTTCTAATTTTATGCCAACGTTTCGTCAACTTTGTTGACTTCCTCAGGGCTCAAACAAATTAATCTCTTTGCATATTTGTCAATTTATAAATATTCATTCTTAGCAAACACATATAGGCACAGATTGAAAATATTTCCTATTTAAATCTAAACTAAATACTTGCATAAGCTATTGTCCATATTTCAGCTTGGGAAAGATTTCGGATATTTCGGGGTTAAGAATATTTTTAATTTTTATTTTTTTTTATTTTTTTAATCCACTCATCATGAAAGCAGGAAGAAAATGTTAATCCGAACTCTCCTTACATGTTCTAATTTTATTCCTCTTTTTCTTTTCCCTTGTTTTATGTGTATGATCTGCGATTTGAGAAAATATCTATTAATATTCAATTTCTTTAAAAAGCTAATTTACTACATCAACTTATTAATTATTATTATATTTCATTTTAAATTCAGGTAAAAAGGTCGATTTTTAATCGAAGCCAAAATAAAATAAAATTGAAATAAAATGTAATTTATATTTTTACCAACGTTTATACCAGCTATGGCCATCATCAAGATCAGAAAAATAATATTAATATAGACGGCGGTTCTTTCGTTGACCCTTTTAAATCCTGAAGAAGGAGGCACGATACTTCGAATTGTCGGATTTTTTAAGAGAATGAAATTGATATTCTAATAAATTATTTTATACAAAAATACCTTTAATTAATTAAATTGGCAAATTCAAATATATAATCATATTTGTAATGATCTATTAGTGGAATTTAAAATATAAAAATCAATTAATTATTAAAAGGAAATTGAACAAAAATGTAATTATACATTTTTATCGACACAACTACCTTTGAATAATTATTTGAATTAACAAAAAACCCATCAGATTAAACTTAGCCGAAGAAGAGACCATGACAGATCGAATTGTCAACGCAAAACCCATTAACCCCTGAATTTCATCCAAATTGTTACAGCCGTTTTCGAGAAGCCAATTCTATATATTGTATATACAAGAATTGCTCGTTTAATATAATAAACAGTGCCTGGAACACCGAGAGACGCTCGGTAACTTTTTGCCTCTAAATAGCTTAAGTTTTAAATTTCAAGACTCAGCGATTATGAACGATTATTTACATCATGACTAATTTTCACCCCCTTCTTTTATTTCAATCGGATTAAAATTTATACACGTCTAATAACTCATGAGACTTGATAAGTACACTATATATATATATAAGAATTGATCATTTAATATAATAAGATTAATATGTGGTTGAATAAAAATAAATAATGAGGTTGAATCAAAACAAAACAAGTGGTTGATTAAATAAATAATTAAAATTTAAAAAAAAGGTTCTAATAGATACTAAATTAAGTATTAATAATTTTTTTCTTTCTTCCAAATATCTCTAGGTAGCTTTCTTCTATTTAAACTCGCATGACAACTACTACGATGAAATTGCTGATACATTCCTTTTGGCATTGAAATCGGCTGGGATTAGTGTACCCGTTACACGATTCTGGCATGTCCCTTTTTATTATGGCTTCGGGGATAATCCATTCCATCGACTAGTGGTCGACACCTACCTCGACATACGCAGTAAGTGCAATGCAACACCATTTAAATTATTATTATTATATTTTATTTGGATCAATTAATTCAAATGAAGATAGTAGTATCCACTGTGGAACATGTGGTGCAAGGCTTCGAAAAACAGAGTGAGGCAGAGAAATAGGGTGTTTTTCAAATTATCATAATATCGTTAATTTTTGTTCTAATAAAAAAAATCAAATCGACTTCAAAAAAATTAAATGCAGCAAATTAAATAATAAGAAATCAAAAATCAAATAAAGTATACTAAATGGTATAAACTAATTATGTAATTTAGTTACAACTACACGATGAAAATTTTTACATAAAATCACTTTTTTGAAGTTTGTGCCAAACATATACATTTTATGAATCGCACTTAGTACGTTTGGCGGGTGCGCTCGCTTATTGTTTAGCACCGACTTGAAAAAGTGATTTCATTTAGAAATTTCGTTGTTTAGTTGAAACTTAATTAGATAATTATTTTATACCTTTTAGTGTATTTTATTTGATTTTTGAGTTATTATTATTTTATTTGTAGCATTTAATTTTTTTGAAGTCGATTTTATTTTTCTATTTTTAGTGATGATGATATACTATCATATCTGTCTAGATTAATTTGTTCTAACGCTTAGCTTCCTTTTTCCGCCACTAGATGTCCCGGCGATCAATTTCAAACAAGATCGAAAATGGCCCGGTCAAATTAAAAACTTTATATCTAAATTGAAATCACAGATACATGAAATATACTCTAATCAAAAGAGAGTAAATTTTTCTGATTAATCGTTTGGTTAATCATATCCATAATTTAATTAGTTTTATATTAAATAAGACGTACACGTTTGAAATATAATTCTAATTTGGACTCGAATTTTGAAATGAAAGACTCCAATTCATTTTAAATTAAGAAACATTAAATATATTGATAATTGTTCCTCCCCCCCCCCCCCCCCAGGCCACTCAAAAATTAAAGAGGCGAAACTTTTAAGAGACGATGTATTTTCGGTAGTTTACGGGTATACATTTGGAGTGTGGTTTTTTTAAGAGGAATAAGATTTTTGGACCGAGACGCTGCCCGCCAGGGCACCATGCCTGGAGGGCCGAGCTTCGAGGGCGTGCCGAAGGCACGCACGAAAAGCTCGTTATTAATAGTGACTTAAGATAATATTTTGCTTACATCTCGTCGGGAGAATGAATCAGAAAATGATAATAAAATTCAATTCATAAACATAGAAATTCTCTCGAAACGTTTGCGGGTTTTAAATGAATGTTTTAAGATTTTTTTATATAAAAGATTTTATTTATTATAATTTCGATTATTTGCTCATAAGAATTGGAGATTTACGTTAATTCGTCATTGATCATATCATCAGAACTTTATCAAATTAATATGGGAACACCCCTAAGGTACCCCCTTTTCAATAAAAAAAGAATCATCGAAATCGATCAACGGGTAAAAAGTTCTAGCTGAACATACATAAAATAAATAAATAGTTAAACATCTCGACTATCTTAGAACTATACTGATCCAAACTCAAAAAGAATAATTAAAATCGGTTAATAAACAAAAAAGTGTTGCCTGAACAATCATATCAAAAAAGGTCTAATACCAATGAAAAAAACGGGACCAATCGGAAACTATACTGAACCCAATGCAAAAAAATCTTCAAAATCGGTTAACAATTGCCGAAGATATCAGGTAACATAGACACAAAAAAAAATCAGTCGAATTGAGAACCTCCTCCTTTTTTGAAGTCGGTTAAAAATGAAATCTTGTTAAATGATGCCCGTTTTGATTGACGCATTGTTGAAGCCATTCACGGGAGAAGAAGAGTAATAAATAGTTTAAATAAACATGGTCGGATATTTCAAATTTTGAATTAGAATCATATTACATTTTGAAGAAATTTGGAAACACTCACCTCACCTTTATTTAAACTATATGGCATGGCTATATGTTCAGATTTAAAAATCACTAATCCTCGAAATTTTACAAATGATAAATTTAAATGTTTGAGTGAAATATTTAGTGCTTTTACATACGCCATTGGCATGGGCGTCCACATGGGGAAAGCGGGTTATTTCGTATACAAAATTCTGTATTAACCCTAAATGGAGATGTCCCCATTAGCTTATACTCTTAAATCATATGGAATAACTCCTGCTTTATACAACAACAACAATTTAGGCTCCCAATTAATTAACAATAAAATAGACAAAATTGATAAATTAGACAAATCAGTAGTGTATAAATTATCTTGTCACGATTGTGATGCTTTTTATATGGGGCAGACAGGCCGCTCATTCAAAATACGTTACCCTGAGCATGTAAGAGCTCTTAATCGTCTCAATAGATCCGAGAACATTAATTTAGATTCGATCTCAGTCTTCAGCAATTCACTTACATGAATCCAATAATTCAACCTCTAATAATAATTTTACTTATGGAAAGTGGTGTAGGTTTTAGGTGAAACATAATGTTAGTTAATAGAGTAAAGGGTGTGTAGTTTCACAGTGAATGAAATAAAACTCAAAGAGGTTTATACAAACTCAATATATTTCGGATTATTAGTCCATCATCAGGAGTTTGCAAATTAATTTAATTAATTTGATAATTTCTATATTTGTATAAATATACTAGAAAAACAAATTTATTTATAATTTGTTAAAAATTCCGTTTAGTAGATTTGCTCGCGAATCTACTCGTAGAATTCTAAATTAAGGAGTTTACAAGTTTGTATAAATCTCTTGAGTTTTATTTCATTCACTGTGAAACTACACACCCTTTACTCTATTAACTCTAAATAATAACCCTATCCCCATTCATTTCCAAAGAAAAGGCCTTAAATTGGATCTCTTAGAATCTACTGAAATTAAAATAGCCCTCTCAAATAATTCAAATATTTTAAATAACCAATTAGAAGTGCACAAAAATACAATTATTGATTATATATTATAATAAATTAACTAAACATTCCTTCCATTGTTCGCACATTATATATATTAGGGTAATTCTACCCTTTCAGATACTTTTCCCATTTCTTCTTATAGTAGCAGGTATAGTTTCCTTCAGCTGGTTAAAAACTCAATTTTTCCATTTGTTGAAAATACTAATGCTTAGAACACCTTCTCCTTTTCCCCTACTCTCCCCTCATCACATCATTTCAAAAAAAATATTTAAAAAATTGTTATTTGTAAAATTATTTTTCCAATAGATAATCAGTTTGCTTTGACTCCTGATGATGGGCTCACATGCTGAAATATGTATATTGAATTCAAAATTCAATTTTGTTTTATTTCTTTTTTTGTGAAACCTACCTCGTATCTTGCTCAAGTTTTATTATTATAATAAAATGTTTCACCTAGAACCACCACCTAACTCCTTAAAAGTTATAAATGTTTAATATAAATATTATGAAGAAAAATTAATTATTAATTGTATAACAAATATTAAAACATACAAATCTTTAAAAAACAATCAAAAAACACGTTTATTTGAAACCAAACATTTCGGGAGAATTTCTCCTTTTTTCAATGGTAAATTTTTGTAAAAAAAAAATTTAGCTTAATCTAAAATTTAGAAAATGTTGCTTTAAATTTTAAATTTTATAGGAACCAACTTTTTTTTTCTTTTTTACAAAACTTGACCATTGAAAAAGGGAGAAATTCTCCTGATACGTTTGGTTTCGAATAAACGTGTTTTTTAGAGATTTGTATTTTTTAATGTAATTATTTTTGTATTTGTATTTTTATTTAACCACGACTGTATTTGTGAATTCTTCTTGTGAAAAATACTCAAAAAATTAAATATTAAAAAAAAAAATATTAATTTAATTATTTATCTCTAAGCTTCGCACTCTTTTCTGCGGACGTGAGCATGGTCAGAGGGTGGTTAATCTGCTAGTTTTGCCACTTGGGTTCGATTCCAAAAGGAGTTAAAAACAATCTTTCTTAAAAATAATTAAAAAATAATTTATTCCATCTCGGATCAAATAGATGACCCCTTCTTTGAGATTTTCTTATAAAATTTAAAATCTATTTCTCTTCTCGGCAACTTGAACTGTGTCTTATAGAGTAGATAAAAACTAATAAATAATTAAAAGTTAGACCGTTGTAATATAGGCTATATAATAAGCAGACGGATAGTCATATAAAAATGCGGGAGCGGGGATAAAAGTGGCGAACAAACAAACAGACAAGCAGACACTCTTCTTCTTCGAATAAACACCCGAGAAAGTAAATGGAGCCATTCAAAACAGTTTTTATGACGATTTTCTGATTTCTTTTTGTTTATTTGTTCAATTTTTGATTATCTGCAATTTATTTATTAGCCCTGAGTAAATTTATAAAACAAATGAGAATTATTACCAGTGAAGTAGTGAAATATACGAACAGCTAAACGTTTCAATTATATTATTTTTTAGTTTTCATTCAAACGAGATAAATTCTCGCGACTTTGAAAAAATTAATGAGAAAGGTTGTTTGCGATGCACCCATTTAGGCCCGGTTGTATGTCGCAAAGTAATGCTTTTTAACACTAACCAAGGTAGATGGTAAATGGAGCCACTGGGATGGCCAATCAGATGACAGGCACATTCAGTGCCTGTCATCTGATTGGCCATCCCAGTGGCTCCATTTACCATCTACCTTGGTTAGTGGTAAAAAGCATTTACTTTGCGACATACAACCGGGCCTAAGAATCTTAAAGGAAAAATTCGAACTATTGTTATCTGGTAGTCATAGAGATGAACGAATAATGAATTAAATAATTGCTTTGGCATCACTAAGGCCCGGTTGTATGTCGCAAAGTAAATGCTTTTTACCACTAACCAAGGTACTATTTTACCACTAACCTTTTTACCACTAACCTACACTTTACCACCATTTACTTTGCGACATACAACCGGGCCTAAGTGAAAGCAATGTTATGAAAGAAAAGAACCTCAAAAAATTTCTGTCTGTCTGTCTGTTTCCATGGGTTGAGCGCAAATTTTTCAAACTGAACCCCTACCAAGGTTCCCACAAGTCTTTATAAAATATTTTTTATTTTTAATCCTATATAAAAATTAAATTATTAAATTCCTGTCTGTCTGTCTGTACACAGAAAAAACAATTTCTTTATAGTAAATATATTGATAGAGTTGAGCATTTTTAATGAGCTCTTATTTATTCCAAAGATATTTTATTAATAATCAAGATAAATCGAAATCATTTCAAATATGATCGAATTTTTAGGTATTTAATTCAAATATATTATATAATTGAGTGATCTATTTTATTCTATTAGATATCTCTCAATATTAAATGAATGTCTTGTTTACTTCTAGTGAAACCTCTTATTTTATATAAACGAATGTCCTGTTATCATAAAACGACTTAGATTTCAGATTTCAAAGAGTGATATCTTTATAATTAATATATTAAAAAAAAAATTAACAAAAAATTTGATTACATTATTAATTTAATTGAAAAGTTTTTGTTTTTGCCGAGAGTAGCAGAGTTGTTGATTCACAAATAGAAACAAAGGTTGTCCTCTGCTTGATGCAAATAAACATACACACATATATATATCGAGATGATATATCTGTATATATATTATTTATTATAATTATAATTATAATAAATAAATAAATAATATATATACAGATATATCATCTCGATATACTAGTATATATGTGTGTATGTTTATTTGCATCAAGCAGAGGACAACCTCTTTGCTTCTCTTTGTGACATTATTAATTTTTTTTTTTTTTTTTTTTTATTAAAACCCACTATAAGATTATAAGAAATATTAATATATATATTAAAATTAGATTACTTCGTAACTTAGATACAAGGACTAAAGATGAATAAGGACACTCGATGGTGGAGAAGTAATCTCCGGAATCGAAGAAAAAATACAATGTATACATTAATTAATGTAAAATAATTGGTTTAATAAAATTTATAAAAAAAAACTTCATAACTTAAATCAAATATAATAATTCAAATTTTTATCTAATTAATTCAACCGAATGAATAATTAAAATAAATATTTATATAATTCATTTGATTGAATATAGATTCTACATCAAATATACTCATCTTCTAGTCAGAAATACATACCTATATTTATTATAAATAATTTCTTGTCGTAATTAAATATTATTCCATTTAAATACTCAATTATTAAATTTCACTATTCTACTATTTTACTCAAATTACAATAATTCCATAATTTACTTATTGGTGCATGGTTCAAATAGCGGCATCTTAACTATTAATATATCTGTTGCTCCGAAAATATGAGAATACTTAAAATACGAATATCATTTATTCACATTGAACAGAGATCGATTTCCCCATAATTAACATCACCATCTATTCATATCAAATATAATTTCTTACCTTTAAATACATCGTTTTTTCAGTCTACATATAGCATATAGCTAATAAACTACAGTAGAATCTCGTTTATTCGGACTAACTAAGACCAAAGGCAAACCGGATAATCGAAAATCCGTATAATCCGGATATCTAGGTAATAAAAACAAAACAAATCCTCAAATAAATGAAATGAATTTATTACGATAAAAAAACATGTTTATATCAAAATTACATAGAATTGTTTAAAATAATACATACGTTAAAAAAAAATAATCAAGATTTAAAAATTATAATCTATGTGAACATTTATTAAAATAAAAATATCTACAAATCCGGTCCGGATAAATGAGGACCGGATAAACAAGGTTTTACTGTCCTAGTTTTTACTTTATTTAGGCTCAGATCGAAATTGTGGCGATATCAATAGGGCTCGTGTAGGGTCGTTTTTCGGAACCCAATAAATGAAAATTATTGAATAAGCCCAATATTCTCCAAACGTCCAATGAGCTCAGCTGTACTGAATAATAAAAAGAAAGAAAACTTGTTCAAAACAAATCGATATTTCCTCTTATTTAATTTATAAGTTGGAAAATAGCAAATATTCAAATCGACATTAAATAATAGCTGAATAGTTTGAAATGCAAATTGGAAAAGTTGTCGAAATGAGAAGGGGGAGGGGGTTGTAGCAGGTGGTTGCTTGGTTGTTCTTGTAGTTTATATGTAGTGGACACACACACACACAGACACTTTTTTCTCGGCGAGTGTATGGAAAAGGTCGATGCCTCTAGAAACTAAACCATAACCCTCAAGTCTAAAAATATAAATCAAACCGCCTGCGCCTGTCTTGTTGATTGCAAAAAAGAAATCTCAATCCTTACGTCCGTCCGTCTGTCCATCCGATAAACAATTGGATTTTTCAATTTTTTTTAATTCAGTTTGATTTTAATTTTTTGTGTAAATTTTCAATATTTTATAGTAAAAAAAATTAAATTTTCTTAGTATTGGAATAATTTATTGAAGTAGAATAAATTTTCGATACCATAGCAGAGGGATGAAAGAGGGGATCCCCTTTTTTTTACTCGCTTTATATTAGGTTCACCTGTATGTATGTATGTATGTATGTATTTATCTATGAGCCCCCGCATACTGCAGACTTTTTATCGGCCGATAGTTTGGTCGGCTTCTTAATCAGTATGGAGAGGAATGCATATGCGCACACTACAGCGATTCAGTATCGGCCGATAAAAAAGTTTGATGGGCTACCCGATTACATTCAAACTAATCTGTCGGCCAACTATCGGTCGACTGTTTAATCAGTATTGGCCCATACATCATTACATACATCCGCACTCACTAAATGAAAAAGTCGCAATTTTTGGCCTTTCGACGAGACCCCATGTAATTTTTCGCAAAACGGTCACGTGCTAAAATTCAACCTAATTGAATACTACAATTTGTGACTTTAATTGAGCCCATGGGTTCCGTAGTCTTTACCTGAGGACCCTTTGAAGTCGCGCTTGCCTCGAGACCGATTACAATACTTTCCCCATGCTTCGCATTGGATAAAGTAAAAACAATTTCATAAAAGATACTCAATTTTGGACAGCTAATACTTCAATCCCGAGATGCCACCAACCAGGGCACTCCGTCTGGAGGGCCTAGCTAGGACTGCTAGTAAATTATATATCCAGATATGTGGTATGTGGTCCAGGTATGTTGTGGATCCTGCGAATCCCTAAAATTTCAAAAACGTCCAAATTATTTTCCTGCCATATACCTATCATAAAAATGTAATGTTAAATTTGAAAAATAAATGAAAAATTCTACGTTTCTCGTTGAAATTTACAAACGGAGAGAAAAATAAAATATGGAAGTGTTCTTTTTGGACAGCATCCTCTGGTTGAAATGTCAGTGCCCATCACTGATGCAAATATGTTTCATCAAGCAGAAGACAACCTAATTAGTTTATTTTTATCTAAAAATCTCTTGTGATTTCTTTGGAAATTTGACTTCTAATTCGATCGGCAATTTGGACTCTTATATTCAATTTAAGATATCATAGGTGGCATACAAGGGACATTTTTGCTGTGGATGCTCTAGCAAATAAATAATATAACATTTTAAAGAGATAAAAATAGAATTAAAAACTTCAATTTATTGGCTATCGAAATAAAATACAATAAAAAACATTCAATTGTTCTTAGTATTATATATTTCGGATTTTTAAAAAAAAGTGTATTTTGTCCCTTTCAAAAATGGGTTGTATTGAAAGGGACACGATTATTTTTGAAAGGGACAGCGCGTTAATATAAGGAAATCACCGTAAACTTTGCTACACACATACTAAATATTAGGAAGCACGTATATAATTAACCATATTTAGTTTAAAATCACATCTTTGAAAGTAATTAATAGCATATTGGGCTTAAATTTCTCATCTTTTAACATGGAAATAAACATTTAGCATCATTTAATTAAAAAACAAAAAAATCATAGTTTTTTTAATAGTAATAATTCTGCTTTAAAATAACTGTTTTTTCTATATGATAAAAAGTAACAATAACAATTTTTTATGAAATACTAGTCATGAAATGGACGTCCCTTTCAAAACCGTTTGTTGTGTTCCTTTCATAAATATCAAACACAAATTAAAAACATGATCACAAAATCAACAATTCTAAACAATATAATAATAAAACTTGAGTAAGATACGAGGTAGGTTTTACAAAAAAAAACCTACCTCGTATCTTACTCAAGTTTTATTATTATATTAAAATGTTTCACCTAGAACCAACACCGAACTCCTTAAAAGTTATTAATTCTAAACAAGGTTTGCTGATATTCTTTTCTCGTATCTGCATGTATATCACAAATTATGTATAAACAACGCTAAACTGTTTAATTAACAGTTTACGGTACTGAAAAAACGTTTCTAAAGTGCCAAAAAAATAATTTGGTACTCGATTACAAACACATACACTTCACCGGCATCCTTGAAATTGTAGGGGTGTGAAGTAAAATGTCAATGTATGTACTTTGGGGTGCTACAGAACAAAAATAATATCGTTCCGAGACGAATTTTATTTAGCGAGTTATTTGAATTGTCCCTTTCAATACGTATCTCTTTCATGTCACTTCTACTCTACGTCTTAAAGCATAAAATCATCATATATAGTATTTATATTTTCCTTTTAATTATAACTCAAGACAAGAATATTGATTTAACTTAAGGGTTTTATTGAGTGACGTCATAACGCAGTAAAGCTTAACGTTAATAATATGTTGGAATCACGCGAGAAAAACATGTTGGCCAATAAACAGGGTGAGGAAGGGTTTGAGGGCGCGCATCTGCTGTCTGACCATTACGACAAGTCTAATGGGCCAACTTTGTTACCGAGTTAGACCACCACCAACTTATACTTAATCCTTAACCCGATTACAGACAAAATAAATGAATTACATTCCCCTAAGTTGGTACTGGGGCGTCAAACGTTAAATTAAATCCTGTGGTTGGCGGTTTTGTTGGAAATAAAACCACCCCCTCTCACGAGAAATCTCGATAAACCAAAGAAATTAGTGAATTCCGTATTTAGAAGGCAATTTTAGTAGATACGTCCAGGAGACAGGCAAAACCTGCTGGACAATAATGGATTCACCCAACTAAAGGTTACAATTTCTTTAGCTGTATAAAATCACACAATCATTACTCACTCACTAACTCAGTCACTCACTCACTCACTCATCATCAAAACAGCCAGAACCACTCTACATAGAAAATCACGTACTTTTGAGAGGATATATTACATCTAAGACATAGGGGCTCACTAAGAAAGGATTTTTCGGAAATTCGACTCGCGGGGCCAATAGGGGGCAAAATGTGCTTTCACTGATTATGCGATATCTCTTATGACGATAAAATTTCTACTTGCTTTTTACTTATAAAAATACTAAATTAAATATTTAAAAACGAATTTCAGGATTTTTGAAACTCAACCCCTAAAGGGGTCAAAAGGGGCCAAATATCTCTGCAATGTGCTTACAGTCAATTATGCATTTTTCAATTAAGAACGATAAGTATATCTACTTGATTTTTACTTAATAAAATTCTTAAATACAAATATCTAAAAAGAAATTTCAGAATTTTTTGAAATTCGACTGCCAACTATCCAAAGTGTGAGTGGGGGCAAAATTAAAACTCTCTCCTATCTTGATCAAATTTTGTAGTTATTCTTATTACTTTAAGAGACTATTCCTATAAAAAAATCAACTATCAAAATTGACTGTATGCGAGCGAAGGGGGGGGGGGCAAATTATAGAAATTTTGAGCTTTTTTGTACATTTACTTTTTAGAAAAACTGAGGGATCATTTATTGGCAAATATCTATGAAATAATTTCAACCTCCCAAAATGTGAGTGGGGGCAAAAAATTAACTTCTCCGATATAGATCAAATTTTTGTAATGTTGGTTTTTAAGACTATATAAAATGTATGCTGTAAAAATCAATAGCCAAAATGAGTGGGTGGGGGCGAAAGAGGGGGCAAAATATTGCAATTATATATTACAGACCTAATAATCACATGCCGAGACGCCGCCCGGAGGGCCGAGCTGTGAAGCTGAATCGAAGCTCCGCTGAAAATCATTCGCGATCGAATCAAATGCAGGAAACTTATGATCAACCAGAAGTGTATGGTAAAGTCAAGTAGATGGCCACATCAGAACGTGTCAGTTTATTTATTTTATTTTTTTTATTCTTTTGACCATTAAGCCAAAATCAATGTACATGCAGGTGGGTAGTTCATTAAGCCAGTTTTTACTTGATATGCATAATATAAAATATCTTTTAAAATCTACTCTTATTAAACGATTGTTTGTATATTTGATTATATATTTGTATCTTGGTTCTATTTTGAAAACAACTCTACGGATTTTAATGAAACAAATTCTATTAACAAGTTTTGAAGATGAGAAAACGATCTGGCTCAGGTCTGGACCTCGACAAATTTAATCTTAATTGATCTTTTCTTAATTAAAGTAATTATTGATAGATGAAAAATCTCAATAGAAAAGTTTGTTTACATTTTTTTCAATTAACTTTTATTTTTAATTGGTTTTTAATTTTAAAACCCACTAATAGGTTATAGCAAATATTAATATATATTATATTAAAATTAGGAATTTTTTGTTTGTTTTAATTAACAGGTGTCCAAATCATAACAAAACAGGTGTGTTTACAAATAAAAGTGGTTGAAGTGGCTTTTTTTATATAACTTGGAAACAAATCTTATTTAATTTTATGTTTTTATTTCAGATCCTATACGATTATTTTTTTTATTATTTTTTTCCTATTTATTTATTTATAATGTTTATCAATATGAACGAATATGGGCAAATTGGTGTACGAGTAAACAAATATACACATAATATGTAGACCATTAGAAAGCTAGAAATGCAAAAACTGGGTGCGGGGTGGGGTGGATGCGGAGGTACAGGAGGTGGGGTGCAGTTGTGGGGGATCCGGTGGTGGGAGGCGGGTTGGGCTGGTGGTGGGGACGGTGGGTGCAGTGGCGGGGCGAGGTGTGGGGTTTCGGGAGGGGTGGGGGGTCAGGAGTTACCGTGCACCGCTTGGTACTATTATTTAATGTCAATCACGTTTTTTTTTAAATATTGCCCTCTTCCTAACTACGAAAAAAAATTCTGTGCATAGGCCCGAGAAAATATAATAAAAAAATTGTTCTGATTAAGATTTTGTTACAATCCTACTCCTAACGGAGGGGTTGATAACCCCTAGAATTAAATAAAATTTAAAATATTTCTTGAGGTGAGGTGCAAGATCGTCTTGTTTCTCATTTCTTATAATAAAATTAAATAAATTTGCAAGCCGAGTGAAAAACATTTCTTAGAAAATGATAACTGGCTGTCGAGCGTTTGGCCTCAGTCTTTACCGTTAAGCAAGCGCGAGCGGTCGGGTCGAGCGCGCTCTCGTTCTCCAGGTAATAATCACTTTCACTTACTTTCTCCATTAATATCATCCTTCCTAAACTATTTTTTATTTTATTAATTCTTTAATAGATATTAATTTTTACTTTACCATACAGTGATATGGTCAAGTATTGTAATCATGCATGAAAAAAGTGTTGTTTTTCCTTCTTTTTTCGAAATATCTCAAAAACGGCTGAAACTATTTTGATTAAAAAATTGAGCAAAACTATGGCATTTCGGCTCTACAAAAAAGCTCTAATAAGTGAACATCAAAAAAATTATATTTTTTGAGATAATAATTGTTTTGTCAAAAATGTCTGTTAGTCTGTCTGGTTAGTTTAGTTGTCTGTGCGTTACCAAATTTTTGTGGACGAGCTAGCTCAAAAACTAGTGTGAATATCAAAACCAAATTTCACACGTAGTTTTGGTCCATTGAGATTAAGTAGCTGATTAGATTTTGGTGCATATCAACCCAAAATTAAGGGGGTGGAGGGGGGTTAAGAATATAATAATCTAGGCCATTTGAGCAAACTCCAACCAAATTTTATATACATAATCAGTGGGACCCCAGTAGTTAAAAAATGGAAAAACTAACGCCCTCCCCTACATGATTATAAATAATTTTATTAAATATTAAATATAAGTGTAGGCCAGGTTGTATGGCAAAGTCAAGTGATGGGCCAAATCAGAACACGTCAGCTTATTACTAAATAAATTATTCGATGTATTTATACTAATTTTTTCGCCTTTAAGTCAAACCTTGAATATTTTTTAAAGTTATTTAATCTTTCGGATTGGCGATTTTTTTTTAATTTATATTAAAAATTAACTAGTGTGCAGAGAACATGACATTCAAACGTTTCATTTCCCTTCTGTTTAAAATAAAATCAACTTTTTACTAATTTTTCATATTAGAAATAAAAAATTCAAAAATTCTGTTACAATTTTGTAGACATTCAGTTGAATCATTAAAAGTATTATTAAAAAATACCGACTCCAAAAAAATTAAATGCAACAAATAAAATAATAAGAACTCAAAAATAAAATAAAATAAAATAATTTTCTTATAAATAATCAACAAAATGTCATAGGCTTGATATTTCCATGGTTAGTTAAAATTAAATTCATTAAAAACTAATTTTTTAAGCACTTATTTATTTAAGTTTATTTAGGGCAATGTTTTGGACCATATTTAACATAAATTATTTTTTATCTCAAAAACCGATAGAGATAGGATAGGTATAGGACAATATTAACAAAAAAGATATTTTAATAAAAGGGCGGTTCGAGAATCTTATATAGGAAATATAATAGTTTGAAACATTGTGCTACTAGGAACGTGTACATATACGGGAGTTCCATTAAAAAAAATAGGTTTCTACGACTTTTCGATCGAAGCCGAAATGTCGCAATGATGAAAATATTTTAGATCGTTAGAACAGGTAGAGATGCTAAATTTTCAGAAAAATCCTGCGTTCCGCACATTGAATATATTAGGGTAATTGTACTTTCTCAGGTACCTTTCCACTTGTACCCTCTTCAGGGAATTTCCCATTCGTTATTATAATAGCAGGTCATAGCTTCCCTTCAGCCGGTTCAAATCTCAATAGAGAAAATATTCGCTCTCAGGTACCTTTCCAGTTGTACCCTTTCAGGTACTTGCCCATTCGTTATTATAATAGCAGGTATAGCTTCCCTTCAGCCGGTTCAAATCTCAATAGAAAATATTAATTCTTAGAACAACTTCTCCTCTTCCCCTACTTTCCCCTCACCACATACATTTCAAAAAATTATTAAAAATTGTTACTTGTAAAACCATTTTTCCAAAATATAATCAGTTTTCTTTGACTCCTGATGATGGGCTAACCCCCGAAATATATCAATTCAAAACTCAATTTTGTGTTATTTCTTTTTTGTGAAACCTACCTCTTACTCAAGTTTTATTATTATATTTATTTTTTGGCTGTTTTATTAGATAGTACCTGGAGCCACCGAGCGATGCACGGTAACCCCTGACCCCCTCCCCCTCCTGAAACCACACACCTCGCCCCACCAATGCACCCCCACCCCACCCCAACCGCGCCTCCCACCCCCGGATCCCCCACAACTGCACCCCACCTCCTGCACCTCCCACATCCACCCCACCCCGCACCCAGTTTTTGCATTTCAAGCTTTCTAATGGTCCACATATATATTATGTGTATATTTGTTTACTCGTACACCAATTTGCTCACATTCGTTCATATTGATAAACATTATAAAAAATAAATAGGAAAATAATAATAAAAAAATAATC